>OX421979.1:7061433-7661433 GCA_949128135.1 Parasteatoda lunata | reverse complement strand
TCTTTGACAACTGATGGGCAGATTTTGTTTACTAGTACTATCATCAAGTCCATGCAATGTTTATGAACAATTAGTATAAACTAGCACTTTTTTAATGACAAAGAACAAAAGTCAGGTGGAGTGATTCAAGAGCGAGGCGAATCTTCACTTAAAATCTCGAACCAGTGGAAGCAGGTCTTATGCATCACGAAGACTTACTAAAAAAAATAAATGGTCTTCATTACTGGGTGATCCCCTCACCGATAGCATGAAGGAAGTTGTAATGTCTTCCTTGAGCCAAACATAAAAAAAAAAGAAACAGGCAGAAATGGCTGGAGAGAGTTTTAAAAAAATTATTAAAAAAAAATATATATATAAAAAAAAAAATTCATGAGTAAGTTATTAGTAAAATCAAAGAAACATGAATAGTCCGCGTTTCAAGTAAGATATCTTATTTATTCCTGATTATGAAATTCTTAACAGGTATGTAATGATTAAGTTTCCATGGTATTAAGATTAAACTTAGAGAATGTAAGAAATAAAAATAAATAAATAAAATTGAAATATGAAACAAGGGGGAAACAAATGTGAATAATAAATGTTGAACTCAAAGAAAGTAACAGATTTGCTTAAATGTTGTGACAAAGTTCTAGGGGATCCAGGGCACATCATCAGGATTAAAATTAAATAGGAACCCATGTCCTGAAATGTCGGCACTCGCCATCAGGGGTGCATCCCTATTATACACTGTTTTTCCGTATGCTTCTGAACAGGACATAATAGGGTAGCTAGCCGCGTATGACTACATTTCCGGAGATGAGTTCTTATGCAATTTTAATCCTGATATTGTGCCCTAACTCTCCTAGAAGTTGTCGCAAGATTTAAGCAAATCGTCTGTTACAATTAACGTTTTTGAACTTATACATTTCATAGTGAAAAAAAGGAATAAAATCTGTAGATCTGTAGCTTGAAGAAAGAAACCGATTGCAGATTTGAAATCCCCACATCCGAATCAGGCAAGATCAACTATTTGTATAAATGCAACAAATAATTTGTCTTCAGTGTAATTCTCAGTTTTTTTTTTTCTTCATTTTTGTATGTGCCTAGATAATACAGCGTTGGAATAGCTATATGAAGGTCAAAAAATTAAATCATGAACCTTTTTTTTTCTTCACAAAATTGTGGCCTTTCTTTATATTGACATTCTGGGCCATTTCATTTAGGCTAAATATAAACTCTAATTTAAGCTAGACTTAGACCTTCATTTAAGTTAAACCTTCATTCAGTCTAAGAGTAAACATTAATTTAAACTAATTTTAAACCTTCGTTTAAGCTAAATCTAAACCTTCAGTTTGGCTAATTTTAAATCTTTATTTAGGCTAAACTTAAACCTTCATTTAGGCTAATTTTAAACCTTTATTTATAATAAACGTAAACATTAATTTAAATTAATTTTAAACCTTCGTTTAGGCTAATTTTAAACCTTCATTTAGGCTAAGCATAAACATTAATTTTAGCTAAAGTTAGAGCTTCATTTAGGCTAAATTTAAATGTCCATTAAGGTTAAACGCAAACTTTCTTTTAGTCTATATTTAAACCTTCATTTAGACTAAACCTGGATCTCCATTTTGACTAATTTTAAACCTTTATTTAGGCAAAACTCAAACCTTCATTTGAGGTAAACTTAAATCTTCGTTTAGGCTGAACCTAAACCTTCTTTTTTACTGATTTTAAACCTTTCTTTTTGCTAAACTTAATCTTTTATTTAAGTTAAACCAAAACCTAACAGTCATGAATAACCGTTGCGAACTCTCAGCAGTTATTAAAAGAGCATATTATTCTAAAAAATACCGTCATTTCAAATGACGACAGAGTCGTCGAAAAATAAGTGTTTTTGTAAATTCGCAATATTTAGGAACAAATATTTGGTTTTAAATTTTATTAAATTGTAATATTAATAATTTTTTTCTGTCACGTAAAATCTTTTAAAACATTCGTAGAGAATCTCTCAATAAAAATATTTATAAATCCGAAATAGTTATAAGAAGTTTTGGAGCAAGTACATATCGTAGAACTTCTTTTCAAATCAACTTCCGGCCGGAAAAAGACATTAGTGCTGAAAGGTCTTCCGTTCTTTGGGCTTGATTAAACCTCTGGGGTGAGCAGCGAGCTGTGCGGGGGCGGATACACTCTACTGCCTCTCTCTCCTCCCTAGAAAAGGTAAACAGCTATGATAATGATGGGGGTGGTGCGGGCGTACCCTTCATGGACTCCTTTAAGGTTGCATTTAGTGCTAAACAGGTTGTTTACATTTGCTATAAGGGATGTTTCAGACGTAAAGAAAATGATACACAAAATAGTATTGCGGGTTAAATAGTCTATATGATGTTATCGCAAGTTTGTTAGACCGGAATGTTTACTCGCGTACTTTAGTGTGACTAATATTATTTGTATTGCTTCATCTGCTGTTTACTCAAACAGGAAAAAATAAATAAGTAAGTAAATAAATAAAAAGCAAAGAATAATTGAAGCAGAGATGAGGGTGCCATTTATTTTCCCTTCTACTTTTTCAAACGATGACACTAATTGAATGATATTTCCAATTTGTTTGCACGTAGAATGATTAAAGAAAAACATTAAATAATTCTTTTTTTTTTCTTCTTCCTTTTAGGTAGAGTCCTATGAATTTGTCGCAAATATTTTAAGCCTATGAGGACGGGTTGCAGATGACCTAGGGAAATCAAAAAAAATTAATTTGAAAAGAAATTTTTTCCTTAATTTTCTTCATTGTTTTAATGACATAACTTCAAGTATTTTAACTAAGTTACTTAGGTAACCCCGATATCTATGTTGTTCAAAGGATTCTTAAAATAAAATATCCTTAGTAGACTCATAGTGAAAGTTTTAGTTAAAAGTTCACATTTTAATAAATTCTTTAAAAAGTGCTGTAATTCACAGAAACAAGAAGATGTCTACGAAGCATCTTTTTTCTTCTTAATACAAGTCACCTTATCTGAAAGCTAATGAAGGAAAAATTAATATTCTATACTTACTGCAGACTATAACACATTCTTATATTAAGAAGTCTGAATATTTTAAAAGTGTCATAAACATTTGCACCTATTACATTCACTAATGAAGTATTTGAATGTTGTAATTATTTTTTTAAATTCATAATTAAAGTATCCGACTAGTTTCGACAATTATTTGTATGAATATTATTACAAAAGTTTTAAAAACTAATTTACTTGTTTTATCATGTGCAAAAACTAACAAAATTAACAAAAAAATTATTATAATTAGTATTTTTTCATGAATGGCCTTTTTAGGTAAAAATAAAGCTTTTTTTATGTACGACAAGCACTGTCAAAAAATGTCTATCTCTTAAAACAAAAAACCATTTGAGGATTTTATTGAGAAGGCTATCAACTACGTTTTGAACTATTACCTTAAAAGCAAATGCACATGCTATTAAATTAGAGATAAATGTACTTAAAAAAGCAAATTTTTCCGTAGTTTTATTGCGTAGTTTTGTTAATTTCCGTAGTTTTGTTTGCGAAAAACATGCATGAAAAATGAAATTCTACATTTTTCTCTTAGTCTGTAGTTTAAAATACTCTAATCATAAACACTCATGAAAAATTATAGACAATTATTTTTTAAAAAACAACATCCTGTTTAAGGTTGGTGTAAGATATGAAAAAATCTGATTTTTAGATAAACGCATTTAAAGACTAAAAATCATCAGTCTATACTATCCACTGTTATCATTTTGCATTAAAACTGCTATAACTTCGTTACATAATTGGACTACAAACAACAAAAAAAAGAAGTATTTTTTAAAAAGTTAAGAGTACAGGGATTCTAAATTGATAGTAAATTCAATTTTGATAATTTTGCTCAAAATCATGTTTTTCCACTAATCTCCTTAATTCATTAAACAAAAAACAAAATTTCCATTCTTATAGATGCGTAGTAATTTTTATGAAAATCGATATAGGAGGGGGTAGATAATATCCAATAGTTTTATTGAAGTCAGTCCCTTGAAAAAAATTGTTTCCATAAAATAAATTCTAATTGACCTAACAGCGAAAATTCAGTTACCATTAACGAATTATTTTTGCATGCGGCTGCGTGGTTTATTTATTCATTGATATTTTTTTCCAATTTTCTATTAAAAAAATATATATAAAAAATTTAACTAAATATTCTCTTTCTTAGATACACCGCAAATTATCTGATTTCAAGATGATAAAAAATTAACTAAATATCATCCTTTCAGTATATAACGCATATATGAAAATATCGCTTGATATAACTCAAAATATGTGATTTCAAGATGATTAAAAAACTTATCTAAATGTCACCCTTTCAGATATAACGCAAATTATGTGATTTTAAGATGATTTCATGATGTTAAAAAATTTACCAAATAGTTCCCTTTCTTAAGATATAACGCAAATTAGGTGATTTCAAAATGATTAAAAAAAAATTAACTATATATCGCCCTTTCTTAAGATATAACGCAAATTATGTGATTCTAAGATAATTTCATGGTGTTAAAAAATTTACTAAATATCACCCTTTCTTAAGATAAACCGCATATTATGTGATTTCGAAATGAATTTTTATGTTTTACGACTCGAAAAAAAAATTACTGAACTCAATAAGTAAATAATACTGAAATAATACGAAATATTATTTATGTAGAAATTGGTTGAGTTCAGTCACAAACAATTGCTGTTGTGAGATATCTGGTTGTTTTTTGTTTATTACAAACAACAACATATTGAAATAAATTTATTCCGAATGCAGAACGTATCTGATAAATTTTAAAATGTTTGCAATGAAATATGTGTATAGAAATATATGTATGGAGATAGATATAGAAATAAATGTGTCCGTAAAAACATACAATAAATCATTTTGATGCCGAAATTTTAAAATATAGCTTGAATATTATTTATAAAATGTATCTAAAATTAATTTGCAGCAAACCGAAACAAATAATTGTACTTAAAAAATATTCTTTTTTGGCAATAATTCAATATTAATTAACAGAAGTTTAAAATTTTATAAAAGTTCTAAGCTTCTCCTTTCCTCCCTTTTACTATTTTATTAATTCTTTTAATAATTTTTTTATTGTTTTAAATTTACTGTTAAATTTAATAAGTTTTTAAAATCATATAAATTTTGCTTCAGATGTCCCGCGTGTTTTGGCGAGTATCAACATAATACAAAAATGCAGACGTTTCACTGTAGTGCTGCCATCTCTGTTCCCATAAATAAAATAACAAATTGTGATTATTTTAACCTTATGTTAACAAGCGTTATATGTTAACAAAACCATTAAAATATGTTGAATAATTTAAGTGGGACAACAAATTTAAATTTTACAATCACTTAGCTGCTAAAAATTTAACATTATTTCTTTGTGTTCGTTACAAACTTATCCTTAAAAAAGTGAAAGCTATTGAACACTAAAATTGTAAAAGCACACATGAGATGATATTTTATCGAAAAAAATTCTCACAACATAAATTTTGTTTTAATAAATTATATCTAGCGCGACCTACATTAACTTGGAGAATTTTAATATATTACAAATGAGGAAATTTAATTATATTTTATATCAAATTTCAAATATTAATCACATTTTTTAAAATAAAATTAATTACTAATTTGCTACGTTTGAGCCATATAATAGAACTTGATATACAAAAATTGCAGTTAACTAAAACTAAGTAAACTGTTAACTAAACTGCAGTTAACTAAGCAAAAGAATAGAACAAAGCTATCATCTCAGCCTGAATTTAATATTAAAACTAAAATATTTATTATTATAATTATTATTTAGGTTCTTTTCTTAGATATCAAAATCACATAAAAGTTTATATGTATTGGAATATTGGTATTATGACGTATATCATTTATACTTTAACTTTTTAGGACGGTATAATAATGTATATTTTTTGGCAAAATATGTTTTTAAATAATAAGTTAAGTTTTAAACCATTAATTTTTTTCAAAACTAACATTAATTATTTTTTTTTTAAAAAATTGGTTTTAATGTAACATTTAATGTTGATTTATTTTGCTATTACAGTAACATACGTCGCAAAAAATATCATTAAACAAAGTTATTGCATCATAGAATAGAAGTTAACTAATTTTTTTTTAATTTACATGTTCGTTTCCTTTTGTCTACCACTTTAATAGGAAACTTGAAAGTGACGTAATGTGTATATCTCCATCCTGATTGGTGGTTGAAAAGTTTCTTTTGTTTACATCAGCAACTATTTTTTCAGGTCTCTTTCGAGTAAGCCTAGCCCGTCACGTATCAATTGTCTTAGATGACGCATTTTATATTCTTTCACAAAGATTTCAATTTTTTCACTATATATTTCTTACTTGAGGCAAAGATGGGCACAAAGCCATTTAGAAGATAAACAAACTAATTATGCATCGAAGTGGCCAGGTACACAAACAAATATATTATGAATACAATAAAATACATAAAAATAATAATTAATCTAAGTTAAATAAAAGACATAGACGAGAAAGAATTATATTTTAACAAATCTTATGTGTGATACGGAGCTGTATTTGTAATGTCAGGCAAAAAAAAAATCTGTTTATTTAGAGTTGTTTGAGCAAGGAAAACGACAATGTGAAATCGTTTGTTTACTTTGTACACAATTATTGTACACCAGAGTTAGGGCTTTCCAAAGTAATCACTTTGGCGGGGTGGATTTAAGACTTGCAGCCAGCCCATTGCACAAAACTTCAATTGGCGTTTGCACATCTGCATCGCTTCTAAAGGCAGCCACTTTAAAACCAATTAAATTTATTTATTAGTAAATATCTTCTCTTATTATCATTTGTTACATTTTGTAAATTTATTTATTTTTAATAAAGTTATATTAAAAATTGCTATCGCCAGCATATCTATTCTTAGAATAACTCACTTGATAAAATCCTTTAATATATTTTTAAAAATAATTGCCCAATGCTAGTTTTAAGCATCGAACAAAAATTCACGTTTCAAAACAACCATTTAGACAAACATAATTTTCACTAACTAACACATACTTAATAAAACGCATATAAAAATAAAACTACATATATTCATTTTATAACTAACAAAAACACGAAAAATAACTTACATTCAATGAAAATTCTTAGAATAATCCACAAAATCCAAAGTGTTCTTAAAGAAAGGTAATGCTGAAATATGAAATTTAACATGTTCAATAACTTGACTAATTTGTTACTGTGAACTGTATTTAACGGAACCGACTTTTACTGTACTTTCAGCTAAACAAAACCTTTCGTTTTTATTAAACTCTTTTACTATTTTGTCCTTGGGTTAAGCAGGTTTTTACTAGTCTTTATCCTTGCTTTGAATAAAACATCGCGTTTTTCGATTTCTACTATGATAAATACAAACGAACAAGAATAATTGAAATTGGCAAAGAGAGTTAAAATCGTCTGCTATGCATAAAGAATTTAAATTTGATTAACGAAAAATTTCCATTTTACACAGCAAAAATTGTTTTATTATGCATAATTTTGCGATAAATAAAATAATAAAAACGGACAGAATATATCCCAATTATGAGAAAATACGTTTTCATATTACTAACTCTGAACGATCGATTTAGAATATATTAATAACATCAAGACATATTTTCCTTTCGTGGGTAATAAGTTATAATAATTAAACTGTTTTAGGTCAAATAAACTCTAAATGTTCATTTTAATACACTTTTTAAAAAATTATATAAACATAGAAGAGCCTGACTAAAACGTTTTAAATACATAAACCAAAACGTTTGTTAAAAGCCCATGCTCAAATTTTAATGACGGAATTAAAAATATTTAATTTTTTGATCATTGAAATAAAATAAATTTTCCATTTTAAACTAAACTTTCAACTTTTAAGTATGCATTGTAAATTATTCTCATAAATTAATTCATAAAAAATTTTTATATAAAAGAATATTTTACAGTGTTTTATTTTTTAGTATTTTATTGAAGTATTTTAAGTTTCTCATACAAAATAGTTGTTTATTTAAACTAATATTTTAGCAATTAAATTGGATACTTTAACTGCGCTATTTATGACTAAAAGTATCTATGACACTGGAAAATAATAAAACTATGACAACGTATCATATTATATAATCAGTTGGGGACTAAGGCCTTTGTTCTTTACCACTCACCTATCCCGTTGATAGGCGTACAATAAATGTTTTTTCATGGAATAAAATAATTTTTTTCTACGAAAGTTGAAATTATTCACTTAAAATATATCTACCAAGAAGAATTCTGTTTCTTACGCCCCCACTTTTCATGTTCAATCATTTCCTTTATTATTATTTTTAGATCTATTAATTAACATAAATACTTTTGCTTACTTATCAATTTTTTAAAATCACATTTAAGATTAAAGGTATATTGTTATGACAAATTTCAAGACTTCACGAACGGAATTTAATATTTTTTGTTACCAAACAGATTGAGATATATTAAACATAATTTGTGCATACATCAAAATGTGCATGAACTGGACCTCTCCTCCGAATTTTTTCAACTAAAGAGAATGAGCAGTGGTGGCTCAAGGGATAGAGCGTTCGCATTACAATGAGATGAACCGAGTTCGAATCCATGCGATGTCTGGTCGGTACGAATTCCGACACGCACCGACCACAGTGCAGACGTAAAATATTCTCAGTAATAGATGGAAAATGGGTTAGGGTCCCCTTACCGTCAGGCTAGCCATGGGAAGTTTTTGTGGTTTTCCTCTCCACGTTTCACTCTAAATGCTGGTTAGTTTCATCATAAAAAGTCCTCCACGAAGGCAAATTTCTCCTAATATTTGATCCGGGAGCTTCCTTGTTTTCTAGTTACAAGGTTTTCCAGTTTTCCTTATTTTAAATTACAAGGCTACGGAGTTGAACATTAATGGTCATAAACTCATAATTAGTTCAACGACGATAATAAAACCAAAAAAAAAAAGAAGAAAAAAAAAACTCCTTAGAGAAGTTTATCATTTAAAGGTTAACGGTTTTTAATCACTTAACGGTTGATTTTTCTATTGATTCAATTCATAATTTCTACGTGAATCAATATTTTAAGTATTTCTTTCAGAAAATTAAATTTCTATAAAAAAGTTAAAATCATAAATTATAATAAAATACAATTCACGATTTTTATATATTTAAGAATTATTCCTATTGAATGTGGTTTGATTCTTCTACTTTAAATACACCAATCAAATTCTCAATTTCTACAAGTAGTTTTTTTATTTTTATTTATTTTTTATTTATTTATTTATTTATTTTTTTACTTATTTATTTTTTTTTAAAGAGAAAGTGACAAAAAATACTTACGGTGCAGCGTTGTTGTCTGTTTTGTATTAAAATGAATTGTTTGACATCAAAACATTTGAATTCTGCTCAAAATCATTTATTTATAACAAAAAAGAAAGGAAAGAATACCTTCTAACCTTTCCTTAAGGTAAAGAATTATTAAACTTTTCAGTTCGTTTTCGAACGGCATCGTCAGAATAGTTCGAAGCGGACAGCAAAGCCTCCGTGTAAGGGAACTTATCCAATAATTGTACAACGGTTAATAAGTTTAGTCATGAATTCAATTCAATTTATCTTAAAATTGTAGCGAAATAAAGTAATATTATAGAATTACGTTATAACAAAGAAACAACTCTTTTAGTTTTAAACTTTCAATTCAGAAAGCAATCAAAATTAATCCGGTTCACTTCATTGGATGGCAAGTACTCTATCTCCTAAACCACGTGTCTGATAAAATATGGTGAATTTTTTTTTAAAAAAAAAAAGAAAACAAAGGAAGAGAAATTCTGAATTTTTTGTTCAATTTTACAATATGTTCGAAATTCATGTCAACATTGAAATTTTCTATGGAGGCATACAATAAAGGGCAACTCATATGTCAATAGAAAAGACGTCTGTCAATAGAAAGTTTGGTTTTTAGACAATATTCTATATTGAGTTTCAAAATGCGTTCACAAATAGTGTAGTTAATCGCAATGTTTAGATTTAGCTTTTCTTAAATGACGCTCATCCACTTTTAAACAAGTAATTATAGAAAAAGAAAAGGAGGGGAGTTACATCGGAAAAAATAGTGCCCAAGATATTTTTGGGCAAAAATCTTGGCTATGCTATTTTGCATACCAGAAAATGTCTCTCTTCCATACAATTCCCTCCCTCTTTTTTTTTTTTTTTTTTTTTTTTTTTTTTCTAAACAGGCAAGCAATGCATTGTTTCTGATTTACACTGCTGGCCACCCAAATTGCAACACCAAGAAAGACAAGAGATATCACAACAAAATTTATTTGTATATAACATGTTGACCAAGTATCAAATGATTAAATTTATAAACTTCTGTGAAGTGTGGTTCCTGCTAAAATCAGTAGCCAGAGTAGCCGCCATTGTTGGAGATCACCGCTGCCACACGCCTCGGCATTGATTCAAAGAGACTTTGGATGTGTTCTTGGGGTACCGCAAACCAAGCAGCTTCCACACGTTGCCAAAGTTGATCTGGTGTGGCAGCTGGGGATGTAATCTGGGTCAATCGTTGAGCAATCATGGCGATTGACAAAGAACCCTTGGACAATGCGTGCCACGTGTGGTCGCGCATTATCCTGTTGAAATATGGCTGCGAGCAAGCTCTGAAGGAAAGGAAGGACAACTGGCTCCAGCACCGCGGAGATGTAGCCCTGGCTGTTTAAAGTACCGGCAATGCGTACTAGAGGAGTGCGAGAGTGATATCCAATACCGTCCCATACCATAATACCCGGTGCAGGACCAGTGAGGCGGTGCATAATGTTCAGCATCCTCTCTCCACGGTGTCTCCAGACTCGAATGCGACCATCGTTGTGTTGCAGACAGAAGCGTGACTCATCAGTAAAGACAATTTCATTCCATTCTGTAGTCCACATCCTTCTTTCATCGCACCATTGGCGGCGGTGACGTCTATGGTTCTGCGTCAAGGGTAGACGAAGCAACGGACGTCTTGCGGACAGACCACTCTGCTGTAAACGGCGTCGAATGGTACGCGCAGAAACTGGATGATGCGTTACAGACTGAATGTGCTGTGCTATGGCTTGTGGTGTGACTGAGCGACCAGTCACTGCCATGCGCACAATTCGCCTGTCATCACGTGAAGTGGTGCACTGAGGTGGATGCAATCGAACACGTCGATTGCATCCACCTCCTGCATCCAACGATCACATATCCGCATTACAGTTGTTTGGTTTTGCCATTATAACTATAAAACATTTATAACTTCTGTGCTATTTCTTTGTTCATCTGAGGATACATTTCATTCTATCTAACTAGAAATAAATTACTTTTGAAAATATAGCTTGTTATTTAGATAATTCCTGGAGAGCAATATAAAGTGTACACATAAGTACGAGTCAAAATAAGTACTTTTAATGCACAAAAAATCGTAACTCATGAAAAGTCATGACTCATAAATAGTCTCATTTTATTTAGTTAATGTATATAAGAATTTAAAATATGTACCAAATACATAGGAAGCATTTAACATTTAAAATATATAAGAATTAATGTCTTACTTGCTTAGTAGCAATATCAAATGTGTAAATAGATACAAGCACAAATTTGTACTTAAAACTCTTATAACTTCGAAACTCGAAACTTGTCTCGTTCAATTTAGTGTATAAAATGCATCAAAAACAATGCTTCACTTGCCTGTCTAGAAGAGATTCAATTCTTACCCATAAAATTCCCCAATTTTTCTGAAAAAAGGAAAATGTGCAGAGGAGATTAGAGGAGTTTCCAGGTATATATTATGCTATTCAGTATTTTAGCAGGGCCTACGCTATTCATTCGCTATCTTACCAAGTTTTCCAAGTTTTATAAAATCGTAAATTTGGCGAATAAAATTGTTTTGGCGAAAGTATCGGTGAATGATTTTTTTCCACTGGAAAGAAAAATATACATTTAACTCGATCCACAAAATTACGTTAAAATGAATTTCTGAAAACAAATCAGTATTTTTTATTCGATTACTGTAATTTTCGTTATATCGTTAACCCATTAGAATTGGGTCCAAATAATATAAGCCTGAAACAAACTACCATAAGATCGTTTTCTATGGGGGGAAAATTAATCATAAAAAATTGTGAAGATTTGCATTTTGCAAACACTTTCGAAAATAGACGAATGCTTTTGATATTTGGCTAATTTACTGGCTAATAATTTGAAATTTTTAGCTCGGGCCCTGCATCAGGTATACATTTTTATAATAGCATAGCAAAGCATTCGAGGAAAAAAATTCTTTGATATTAATTTTTAAGGAAAAAATGTCCATTTCTACTGGTTTATCTATACTCTCAAATATATTTAATTAAATCTACCACCTTCAATGCAATTATGGAGAATTATTAATTCTGCCAATTTTCAATGTGGTTATCTTTCTTCAACAAAACAGAAAATGGCCAACACATAAGAAACATGACGTTACCCATAAGATGGAGAAAAAAAAAATATGTGAGAAATGTACGATTTAATGCAGTTTTTAATTTTTCATTGCAATTTTCGACTTAAACTCTAAATTATTTATTTCTTCATTATAATATATTTTTTGGTTAGGTGTCATATTGAAGAGATACCAACTGCTCAGGAAGCGACAAAATATTTTTAAAAAAAACAGAATCCAAGTCAAAATTATTGATAGTCCCATCAAAAAATTTGGAAGATTTCCGTGTGATTCATGAGGGTCCAACATCATTTGATAGTCACCTTTGTCAACATTTTCCATTATGCGTTCATGGTTTTTGATCACCAACAAACTTCCATCATGTTATGATGGAAACGCTACATTAATGCTATGATAGTTAACCATCAAGAGAATTTCGATTCTCATGGTCCATGTCCCGTGGATGGTCCATGATGGTTTCAACTATATATTTCTATGATGGTTTAATGGCTTGTGGGTTCTCAGGAATATACCATCAAAACAATTTGTTTTTTTTATTTATTTTTTTTTTTTTATCTTGGACCATTATATATCTGTCCGAATTCCAACATTGGGATGATGGCTGTTCATAATCGTCCCAACATTTGATTTCTAAGAAATTATGAGGAAAATTTCTGATGGCTCAGCATCAACAATCGAAGGGAGTTGCTATTCTTACGTTGGATCATCATAAATCAGTTCGAATTCCTACATTAGGGTGAGGGTTACATATGTTTGTTACTATCAAAAAATATAATGGTTCATGATGGAATTATTGATGGTAACCATCAAGATTATGTTGGTTCATCAATGGAAAACCATCAAAAATTTTGACTTTTGTAGAGAACTGCAAACTAAAATTTGAAAATTTTCAGTTAATTTTGCAAACTTTTTAAAAGGCTGAACAATGCATTACTTTAACAAAATGGCGTATCGCATAAGCTTTTGGAGTTATTTAGAAGTAGTGATGAGTAATCCTATAAATCGTATAAACTAAACAAAGAATTATACATTAAGAAACTACCACTAGAAAATATTTATCCAGAGCAAGTTGACGTCTCTGAAATTGAAGAAAACAGTAACAAGAGGAGTTTTTTTTCAATTTCTAGAGGAATCCAAAAATAATAATATTATTGTTGGAATATTTTCACTAACAATAATATTTTATAAGGGGTGACCCAGTGCGTAATATTAGTGTCTTTCTGCGTATAGACGTATTCTGGTGCCAAATTGAACCACAATATCGTTGTATATTACTTTTTCTTAAAGCTGAGTACACAATATTGTGGTTTAATTTGAGCTAAAGCAATTTAACATATTTTTAAGATTTACAGTGTAATTCAAGATACTGATTTCATGAGTGAACATTGAATCAATTTTTCTGAGAAAGTAGCATTACTTCATAATCATATCCAAATAAATAGCATAAATTAATTTATTAAAGCATTTTATTAGTCAAATACAAATGTAAAAAGTAACTTTGGTTTTGAGATGTTCCTGTAATATTTCTTGTGCCATACTTTTTTACAATATTTGTTTATTTTCGAAAAAAAATTATTTACTTTCTTGAGGAAAAAAATATGTGTCGTTTTGCAACACTACCTCGCTTAACATAAAGTAGTAAACGCTTTTTTTATATTCTTATTTATGATTTTTTTTTAAAATTGTCTGGTGCATTTATCAAACATCACAATACTTATGAATGATATTCTAAAATTGCATAACCACACTTATAGCACGACAAAATATGTTTACCGATTTGAAATATTGGTAAAAAAAATTTACAATAACCCAACATCTCCTGCAGATAGCCAGCAACTGCAAGTGAGAGCTTAGGATTAGAAGCCCGACATGCGGCTTAACTACAGGGCAACGGAGGATTAACATAGGATCAGGAACATCTGTATTGTAAACAACTTTTGGAAACCAAAATGAAATGAACAACTGAAGAACATCATACCTACCATAAGTAATCTGGGGAAAAAATAAACAGATTACAAGAGCCCCTAGGGTAATAGTAAGAGGGAGGATTTTTCATAAATTTTTTTCACTACTTCTGTACACGAAGAAGAGGAGAATTCAGTTTCGTAAAATAATTTGTATCAACTGTAAGCTGAAATACAGATTTAAAAACTTGTAAATGAAATTTTCAGAAAGCTTAAAGAGATAACTAGATTTAAAGTCTATTTTTAGAACCAAATCGTCAGTTAAGTCTGATTATGTGTCTAGAAAATTAAGACCATTCGTCGCGAGTGGCTTATTATATCATTAAAAGATTAATTTTCAATCACTCGTATAAAACTGTTTATGCAACATTCATCAATATATTTTTTTGATTTCTTTAGGAAGGCTAATACCTATGCGTCGTTTATATAAAACCATTAAGTTAACTTTCAAATTTATAAATATAGTTTTTAAAATTTTTTAAAAAAAACCAATTTGAAGGACATTTATGAAACAATAAAAAACTTCCGAATTTATTTTGATGTCATTCCGAAAATCAAAAGGAAAGGCTTAAATTAAAATGAAATAGAGAATTTCAGAGTTAAACAAAAAACTGGATTAAATCATAAATGTCTCACAATTTTTTGACTTTTTAAAATGTTTTCCAACATCTATTTTTCAATGATTTTAATAAAATAAATGTCTTAAAATAAAAATAGATAATTTTGGACATAAACTGTAAAATATGTATAAAATATTAAATTTCTCACTTTTTTTTTTAACTTCTCCCGAAAATACATTTACCAATGATCTCAAAAAATCAATGATTAAAAGTTGAAATAGAGAATTTCAGTAATACAATAAAAAATCTATCTCAGATTATACATTTCTCCCAATTTTCTAATTTTTAGCCATTTTCGAGCGTTTATTTTCCCGATGATTGCAAAGAGATAAATTATTTAAATTTGAAATAGAGAATTTCAGAAATAAACTAAAAATCTGTGTTAAATTATAATTTTCTGTTTAATTTTCTATCATTTAAGTGAAACGAACGTCCATTTTCAAAGATTTCAAAGCATTCAATAAAAGTTGAAATGCAGAATTTCAGAGACAAACTAAAAACTGCTTTGAGTCATAAATTTCTCGTAATTTTCAATGTTTTAAATTTTGTCGAGCGCTCATTTTTAATTAATTTCAGTAGAATCAAATAATTTTTAATTGATTTCAGTAGAATCAAATAATTTTTAATTGATTTCAGTAGAATCAAATAATTTTTAATTGATTTCAGTAGAATCAAATAATTTTTAATTGATTTCAGTAGAATCAAATAATTTTTTAGTTGAAATAAAGAAATTAAGACATAAACTAAAACAATCTGTATTAAATAATACATTTCTCACAATTTTCTGATTTTTACCTTCTGTTGAAAGTGCTTTTTTCAATTATTTCAAGAAAAACTAATGATTTAGAGTTAAAATAGAGAAACTGTATTCTATCATAAATTTCTCTCAATTTTTCTAACTTTTAAATTTTTTCGAACATTCTTTTTTCTTTCAGTGATTTCAGTAAAATCATCGGTTTAAAGTTGAAATAGAGAATTTCAGAAGCATACTGAAAAATCTATATTAAAATAATAAATGTTTCACTATTTTCTAATTTTTAACTTTTGCCGAAAGTCCTTTTTCTGATTGGTTCGAAGAAACCAATGATTTGGAGTTGTAATATAGAATTTCCGTAATAAACTAAAACTTCAGTAATAACTTTTGGTATCAGATTGATTGATAAGATTGCTTATTTTATTGAATTCTTCGTATATCCTCAGTTTGCTAAATGCCATACTAAATTTTCCTTTTCATAATTATCATTAAGTTACGACAAAATTACTTTCTTTAAAAAGTAATTTTTAACTGTATCTTAAATGAGGAAATCGAATATTATCGAACATTTGATTCATATTATCAATTTTCTCTTAAGTTCAATATCATTTATTATTTAAAATTATAGATTTGACTAAATAAATTTTGGTAAGCTTTACTTAAGATATTTTTTAATAACACTAAACATACCATAACCGGTCAAGTGACCGTTTCGGAACTTTTGTATCGAAAATGTGCTTATCATCTAATCGTTTTTGCACATTTGACTTCGTGACTTGTTCTAACAATTATTTACAGATAATCTATTATTAATATATTTTTTGGCATTTTGTTTGTTTCGAATAATACTTGTCGTATATCTATTTTTATCACAACCGGTCATTTGACCGGGAGAACAATTTATTGCTTTTTAAGATTACCGGATCAGAAATTACGATATAATGCGTGTTCAACGTATTGCATTCGATTAGTGGCACATTTCTGCAAAGACAGTTGCGTAGTTAGTTCAATCAGAATAACTGTGAATTCAAATTTCAAGCAAGTACATAAAATTTTGGATTGCCATTTTTTGGTAAGAAAAAGTGACAAAAACTAAATGCTTTGGTAAGTAGCTTATATTTTATTTTGATAGCTTTACTTCATTTCTAATAAACAGTTGGTTTTAGTTAGTTTAGTTGTCAAAAAATATCGAAACAATCGAGACACCACAAGCTCTTAGAGGAAATTAATAAGAACAATAATTAATAATTAATTAATAATATTAATAAGAATAATTATGCGAACTATAACTCTTATATATTCTTATAATTATAAGAATAATTATAAGAATTACCGAAATAATAATAATTAGAAGAAATATGTTTGCGGAAAATGATGGAAACACCATGTATAGGTAAAAAATGAGTTGAGCAATGAATTAAAAATTCTTATTCTTTGTGTTTGTAATACATAAAAATTGCAATTTTGTTTAATTATAATAAAGTTTTTTTAGTTTATTTCCTTCCTAACATCCATATTTCATACATTCAATCATGAAACATAAAGTCCGGTCATTTGACCGGCTATTTTAGAAATAGTTATATATTAAGTGTTGGTATATTTAGTGTTAAAAGGAGAAAGGGTGATTTAAAAATCTGTTATAATAAATTCCAGAGTAAAGGTGTGTTAGGTAGTGGCAAATTAATTTAAGCCTTTTATATCCATGTCACTATTTTACAATACTGTTCAGCTCTATTTTTCTCTGATATATTCAGAGTTCTCCCTAGACTGGAAAAGGGCGCTTTTGAGTTTCGAAGAGACTTAACACCATAAAAATGTATCAAAATGCGTAATATTATGTAATAACTGAATTTTATCCTCAGCAATTTTTAAATTGTCATCTCATGCTATCTCATGTGTATATTTCAAAAAGTAGTTCTCTCTCATTATCAAAATAAGCTAAACATTTGTAGCTTGTAAAAATTATTGAAGGTATGATAGAAAATAATCCCGGTGTATAAATTTTCTTCAAAAAAAGTAAATTAAAAAAAGATTAATTGTAAAACCACTTGAAGGCTTCTGAAAATTTTAAATGAAAATTATGAGAAAATAAACATATTTTTGTAAAAAAAAAAATGGTATTTATTTCAATTTTTTTTTAATGCAAAAATATAATATGCTCCCCCCTCCCTGAAAAAAAGATTTAACTCGTTGAGAATAATCCTAACGAAGTAAATATTTGTATTAGTAGTCAGAATTAAACCTGTAAACACAGATAATTTCATTGAATTAATTTCTTTCAAAATTGAACATGAGAATAAAAAGTCAGTGTTTTTAAGGGTCAGTCTTATTTTTACAAAAAAAAAAAAAAAAAAAAAGCAAAAAGCACGAGATTAATGGGAGCAGGAAGGGGGGGGTGTCCTTCTGGCAACGCTTAGGGAGAACACTGATAGATTAATATTAAATAGTACCAAATCGAATGGGAAATTACTAAATAAGTCCTACTAAAATCATGCTTTATTGAAAAAATAATACTAAAAAATAAATAAATGAATGAATAATGAAATAATCCCTGAAATTGAGAGACGTAATGCAAAAGGGAAAAGGATAATTAAAATTTATATCTAAAACTATCTTCTTAGGAAAATGTTTCTTACAATTTCATTTACTAAAACATTTAATTAAGGCAATTTAATTCATTATTACGTAATTAAACAAATTAACAGTTCTCTACTTGATACAGTGAAAAACTGATTTCAGAGATAAATTGAAAATATAAAATTCAGATAGTGCTGAATGAAACTAAAAAGTAATCAAATTATCACGAAAAAAATATTCCCGAGAAATTATGATACTTTTTTAGAACTTTCCTTAAAATGGAACAAACGGTACATCGCAAAGGAATCTGTGCACTTTATTTAAAGTACAATAAGCCAAAAAAAAAATGAACCACCCTGAATAATTTTTGATCTAATGATTGGATCTTCACATTTTGGGACTCAATCTTAATGATTCGAGGGGGTGATCTCAAATAGGCTAATCAATTAGCTCAGACGATATTTTAAGTTACGAAATTAGACAGAAAAACGTACTTTATGACAATAAACGAATCATTTTTTCGACGGATTTGGATTCTTGACCCTCAAATTGTAGGTGGTAGCCGTAATCTGCGTATATAGGAGAACGACATAAAGTTTTGACCCCTAAATTTACTATTTACGTGTTTCGCCAAAGAGCACAAATTTGCACGCAATTGTAAAACTCGTTTATCCAGAGATAATTCTATGCAAAATATTACTTTTAGTAAATATCTACTGTTTTTTATGATTTTATTTAATGATAGTTGAAAAATTTTTGAATTGTAAGGTATACAGTTTTTTTACATAATTTTAAAGAACAAAATTTTACATGGCAAAATACAAAGTGTGAGTGAAATCGGTCGAATAGTTTCTGAGAAATTGAATCTCATAAAGGTCGTATTTTAAGGATTATAGAGATACGGCGAAAAGCGAAAAAAGTAAAATTAGCATTAAGGGGTCAAAACTTTGGACCCAACCAAACTATGGAGACCCTATTTCCCATATTGTGTCTACCCCGTATATTTTGGAGATCAGAAATCAAAATCCATCTCGAAAAAAAGGTGTGTTTATTCAGATAAAGTATGATTTTATGCCCGATTTTGTAACTTAAAATATCATGTGCTCTAATTAATTAGCATATTTGAAGTCATCCCTTTAAAGTATTAAGATCCAGTTTTTTTTTTTTTTTGTTCAATGAACATATTAATCAAAACTTTTAAAAGCTATCACAATTTAAGTTTTTAGTGAAGAGCAAAATCTATTGAGCACCTTGATCTTATTCTATTTAGAATCAAATTACTTGTTAATAAACGTATGCTGTAGTTCAATTTAGTTGTTCGTATTATATCAGGTCAAAATAGCATGTTTCTGTTTAACTCTTAGCATCTGTAAAAGTAAGTTTGTTCTATAATTTCGGTTCTTTAATGTTCTGCAATTTCTAAACCAAAGTAAAAAAAAATTAGTTTACAGGTGCCACCCAGACTAAAATTTTAGCTCTTTTTACTGTAAAAAATTCTGGATCAAGTAAAGGTATAAAGTGCCGGCAATTTCATAAAATTAATTCTACAGTAAAATCCATTTTCACCGTAAAATATTATACCGTAATATTTTTATAGTGATATCTATTTTATCATAGTGATTCAGTGATTTTACAGTGATTATTACTATTAAAACAACGATTAAGATTTTTTGTATCGTAACATGTTTCTGTAAAAATAGATTTTACGATAAAAGTGCTCTTTTCCGTAACTTTATCCGGAATTTTTTACAGTTTTTAACGTATTTCATTATGTATAAAATATTTGTTTAGACTTTTTAACTGTCTTCTAGTTATTATCATTACCTTGAGAGTTTTATTCTCTGTAAGGATTATTATTTATGGGTTATACATTTTTACTGTTCTCTATTAGTTATTAATTTAATTATCTGATAGAATATCGGTTTTATTCATATTTATGTATAAGCTTTGCAACATCGGATTTTTTTTTACCGTAATATGTTCCTGTAAAAATAGATTTTGCGGTAAAAGTACTGATATTTTTTCTGTAATTACAGTGTATTCCCCCCCCTCCCCCCCCAAAAAAGGATAATAACTAGTGCAGTACAACAAACCGAAGAACCTAACTTTTTGGTGATCAAAAGAATAAAAGAATGTCCAAACAGAAAAAATTAAAATACATACATATATTAATTGCAAAAATAAAATTCTGTTAAAATAAAGTTGCCTTAAGGTTTCAATGATGCAAATATTATTAAAAGAAATAAAATATCAGACAAGTTGCAAGTTTGCATAAACACAAACTCTAAACTCTTGAGAATTTATGATAATTTGATTTGAAACACATTTACCAGAAAAAAGTGACTCGTCAATCTTGAATATTAGGTCGTAAATGGCAAAGCTATTCTATTCCGCTCTGAAGTTATTCTTATTTAATAGTAATCACCGTTCCAAATGTACAACATAATGAAAAAAAAATATTATTTGTTAAATATTTTTAATTGTTTTTAATATTTTTAATTATTTTTATAATTCTAGCAATTTTTAAATCAAACTATAAATATGTGTTACTTTATTCTTTCGCAAGCTTAAAATTTTGTATAATTTAGCCTGTATGAACTAGATTATTTTTGCAAAGACAATTAGAAAGGGATATTTTATAGATACATATAGAGAGAGAAAAAATTTAACCATTTAATTCGAATCACTTCATCTTTCCCGGAATTCAAGCGACATTTATTATAAAACTCCTAACTAGAAATAATTCTCTTAACAACTTCCTTTAGAACAAATGTTTTTCTTCGAATCACCCTCCACAACATGTTGACCAGCAAACGAGGGTGTAAATCTCTTCCTATTCTGGAATAGACATTTGAGCCAATGGGCAAAAAATGTAATCTTCTTAATTTCACTCCCTAATGCTCGGAGCGGTCAGAAGCAATGTCTGTTGATCCTATTTTAGGCAGGGATATTTTACTTTTGATCAAAAACAGCTGACGCATTACAGAGACTGGTGATTTCTATTTAAAAGCAATGTCCAGCCTCATTTCTCATTACGAACTTCAACGGACCACGAAGATCGTGGTCACTCTAGGGACACGGTCTTCTTTGCAACACCATGTTAAAGGTGAGTATTCAGTGGCAGTTTTTCACTTAAAATCCTACACTGAGTTAAATTGTAACACTTCCCGCCCCATCTATCGTTTGTTATCATAAATTAATTGACGTACAAAGATACCGGGATTTGCTTCTCGGCAAGTTTGAGCGTGTCGCTTGAATCCAGTGGACCACTTACGGGTTTGTACTGAATGCTTAATTGAGTTTTATGCTAGATTAATTTGAACAAACTTAATAATTTAATTTTAAATTGATATTTAATAGAAAAATAGATGTCAATATTAAGTTAGCTTTGTTTCATTTTTTGAATTATGGCAAAAATAACCAATGTCAATATTACCGTGAATGACCAAGAGAATGTCAACAATCACTTTGGTGAATGTCCGAAATATTCGTTATATCAGATTTGATATTAATTCATTCGTTGATATTATTATATTTATTCGATATTTTAATATATGCTGAGAATAGATTAGGAGAAACATCAGTGTTCGGAATACCGGTTAAATGCATACTTGACTTTAAAAAAACATTGATGTAAGGCATACGGGGCATAAACACTAAACTAGACCTAGTAAATATTTTGGACATTTACCAAAGCGACTATGTGATTTTCAACATTCATCAGTGGAAATCAACAATCGATCCTTTACAGTAACATCAACACCTGATGAATGGTTATGCCAGCAGCCATTATTAGCGAGAAAGATTCAAGTTGAATTTTTAATAAAAAAATAACGAATCGAAAATTCTAAAATTCGATTGTTCTTACTACAGTATTTTTTCGAAAATTTTATACATTTAGTTCGATATTAGTCATTCTAACAATAAGAAAAATATTGATCGTTTCAAATGAATTATTTTTTTATTAATTTAGCATATAACTAGGAAGATTTATTTAAGAATGGGCATACGATTTGAAAATCCCCCCTACCAATTCTGTTAATATCGTTTCGAATTATAATAATTTATCGAAGTACAAAAGTGATGACATAAAAAAATATATGATTGTATAGATTTTCTATCCTTAATTTCTTTCATGCACAATTTTAACTCCCTCATTCAAATTCGATCTATAACACATGTCTTTGCCATAAAGTCAAATTATTTTAGATCTTGTTTTAGTCATTTGAGTTTCCGATGTTGCTATGTGTCTACTTCTCTCTTTTCAATCATACTAACAGTTTAAGTTATTTAAAAAAATGTAATTAAATACTATTTTCACAGAATTTATTTCCGGCTTTTTTAATGAAAATAAGTACCGACTAAAAAAATGTCAATTTCTAAAATTTCTGAAAATTATTTTTTATCTTTTGCTGCCTTTAAGAGATCTCTTTCCTCAACTGTCAACGAGAACAAGGCGAAAAAATCAGTACAACTAACTATATTAAACTATTAACAGTGTATTAAACTGATGTCGGGCGTGGTGGCTCGGGAGATAGAGCAATCGCCTCCCAATGAGGTGAACCGTCTTCGAATCCCAGCAATATCGGGTCGATACGAGTTCCACACCCAAATCGCACAGTGCTGACATAATATATCTTCAATGGTAGACGGATTATGGGTTAGAGTCCCGTTGCCGTCAGGTTAACCACGGGAGGTTCTCTTTCCGCTCCATGCAACGCAAATGCGGCTTATTTCTACCAAAAACTCCTCCAAGAAGGCAAATTTCTCCCAATAATTGATGCAGGAGTATCCTTGTCTTCTGAATTGGGTTCAAAATTATAAAACTACGACGTTGAAAATTGGTGTTTGTAAACTCAAAATTGGGTCGACTGTTTAACGACGGTTATAAAATAATGATGCTGGATTTACTCGGCAATATCCGTCGAAACTTGTAAAATACAAGACCGTTTACCCAATCAGCATTTGTAAAATATAGATTTAGATTCTCTATTGAATCGCATATTTTAGATTCTCTATTGAATTTTTTCGGAATAAATTATACCAGAACGATTCTGCAATCATCATTTTTGAAAGATATTCTTATGTCTGCTTTTATATTTTCAATAAATATTTTTGTTTTCGGTGTAATTTAGTTACAAGACGTTTTAGCAGCATATTAATCATCAGTTCATCAGTTTAAACGATTAAAAAAAAAAAAAAAATCGGAGAAAAAAAATGCAAAAACAGGCAATTACACAGTATGTATTAAAATACCCTGCTAAAACTACTAACCGCGTAGTTTTATAGCTTTATAATTAGGAGAAAAACTGAATAGTAGTTGCAATACTATATTTAGAAGTTACTAGAGCTGCACGATGGGTTATTGGTGACGCTCTGAAAAACATCGTTGAGAACGATCGCCATCAGAATTATAATTCTCTGCAGAGGGGATGCCCCCCCCCCCACTTTGATAGGGAAAAAATTCGAAATGGAATCTGTACAAATTCGAAAAGTAATCCATCACTATTTATGTTAATCAAATGCAATAAAACTTTTTTTAACATCTTTTTAGTAAGACGCAGCGTTGTCGAAAGATTTTATTTTACATTATAACCGTCGTTGAACAGCCGGCCCAAATTTTTGATTTTACGACTGCTAATGTTCAACTTAGTCTTGTCAACATAGTCTTGTCATTTTGAACCCAATTCAGAAGATAAAAGAACTTCAGAAGCATTGGGAATAATTAGCTTTCGTATAGGACTTTTTGGTGGAATTAACTCGCATTGGCGTTACATGGTAAAGAAAACCATGAAAACCACCCTCGGTTAGCCTGACGACAAGAGGACTCAAACCCATGATCCATCTCCCTGAGAATAATTTACGACAGCACTGTGGTCGGTGCGAGGTGGGCGCGGAATTCGTTTTTACCCGCTGTGGCTGGGGTTCGAAGCTGGGTCACCGAATTGGGAGGCGAAAGCTCAATCCCCTGAGCCACCACGATTCTCCGTCGAAAGACATTTCAGGACAAACATTTCAGGACAAATAAACATAGAGATAAGGAACATTAAAAAATTAGTTCGAGTTTCAAGAAGGCAAGGGAAGAGACCTCTTAAACACTATTTGCCAAACAGCAAAATTATTGTATAAAAATTGAACTATTTCCTGGCTCTAAACTTTAATAATTCAACTTTTGGTATTAAATGGAGGCCATTTCCAATTATCTTTCACCTCATAAATAGTTAGAAATTTAAAGTATGGAAATTATTTGTTCAGGCAATTCTAGAGTAAAAGAATATGGTCATTACCAGAATATAGTAAAATTTGCCGTGTTGCTGGCTCTATGAGAATCTCAAAATATACGGTCATTTTTCCTAAGCGCTCTGGTAATGACTTTTGCTAAAATTACCAATAAAATATGGTTTTATTACCATGCTGTTTGGTAGTGAATGTTGTAAAATTTGGTCGTTTTATCATGACACCATAGGGCAGGGCATAAAATTATTTATTCAATTAAATTTACTTTTCAGTATTATATTTTTATTGTATAGCTGGTAATAAGAACCATACTTTTGAAAATCAAAATTTCTACTTAACTATAAAAATATAAACCTATAAAAATACGGAAAAAAATTACTAGAATTACAGACAGGATTATTATTATTACCAGAAATGTCATTACAGTACAAATACGCTACTTTGACCAGAGTATAATTTTTTCTCCGGGCATGAAGTTTCAAATGTTTAAAAATGAAAATTTCAAAATATCAATTACAAATGAATTAGGGGAATTATTTAGATTACGATAGGGAGAAGTGCCATAATTTATGTGTATCTTAATATTTTGAAAATATTTTCAAAGAATTTTAAATTTCCAGCTATACCTGAACTCAATTTTCTTTAAATTTTAAGAAACCAATGAGGGTGAAACAGAATTTGCCTTAAAAAGTTTCTCTCACATTTTAGCGTCCTCTTAAGAGTAATTTAAGGTATTCGACTAGTTTCGACCTTTTTTTAAATATTAATATAAAATTTAAAAATAAAACTAGTTATATTTTACATTATGTTTAAAAACTAAAAAAAATAATGTTCATTAATGTTTTTTCAAACGGCCATTTTTAGGTAAAAACAAGGCATTTTTTTTGCATATACGCTGAACACTGTAAAAAATTTCTATCGTCAAAAACAAAAATTCCTTTGAGGATTTAATGTTTTGAACTATTATTTTAAAGGCAAGTGCATATACTGCAGAGTTAGTGATCAATGTACTTTAAAAAAAGCAAATTTTAAAAATTTCCGCACTTGTCTATGTGAAAAAACATGCATAAAAAATGAAATTCTACTTTTTTCTCTTAGTCTGTCATTCAAAATATGTGTGTTATTATCGTAAACACTCCTTAAGAACTGTAGACAATTATTTAAAAAAACAATAGGAGATATCGTGTTTAAGGTGTTGTAAAATGTGGAAAAAACTGATTTTGAGATAAACGCATTTAACAACTTAAAATCATTAGTTTATACACTGTTGTCATCTTTCACAAAAACTGCTAAACTTTTTAAATAATTAGAGTACAAAAAAAGTTAAAGTATTTTTAGAAAGCTATGACTACAGGGTTTCTAAATTTATAATAAATTCATTTTCGAAAATTTTGTCCAAAATCATGCTCACTTGTCAAATACCTCAAAATAATTTCTTAGTTGTTAGGTTATTTGGTACTTTCTTGATTGTAGGGCTAAAAATCTAATTCTTTTTATTATTTTATTTTACTTTAATGTGTTTAAAAATAAAATAAAATAAAATAAAATAAAAAAGGTTGGCTGTGCTCTACCATTTTTTAGGCGATTTTTCGAATGTACTCGCATAACTAAAATATACCGATTCATTTTTATGATCTTAATACGAATTTTTTTTAATTTTGTTTTTCAATAACCACAATAACAAAATAACCACAATGAAAAATGTCTATGTCAAGGTTACATTATTGTATCAGCCTTGACAGATTAGTAATGACTTACACTATAACTAAAATTAAGTATCATTTCATTTCTCAGGTTGTGATCTTATTCTTATGGTTGGCGGCCAACCTTACAGATACGGCTGTTAGTGCAGCTCCAACTCGGATGAAGCGAGATAACATCAGGCTGTGCGGAAAACTGTTGGTTGATACCCTAAGTCAACTGTGCCGGGGAGAGTATTACGATCCCAACGATGTTGGTGTCATCAGCAAGAGGAGTTACGCACCCAATCCTCTTGGTGAGAAAAAAATTTCATTTTTAATCCTTCACTGTGTTTAACAGGGTCGCCAAGAAAAATAAACAAGCTACAGTTTAAATACCTTAAACTCGAATCAAAGCGATCTCTTACAAAAAAAAAGATGTTTTTGAGGTTGGCAGTTGTAAAAAATACATCTAAAAAAAATTTTAAGTAAAAATGAGGTTATGTTTGGCAGTTGTAAAAATGAGGTTATGTTTGGCACCAAAAATAACCTAATAATAAACCACAATTTCAATTATACCTCACAAAATTAACCTCATATATAACTCAGAAATACTTTTAGCTTATATCGGGGGAAATTATTGACACCTTAAATAAATGTTTTTGCTTGAAGTGTAGAAAATATAATTTATAAACCTACAGAACAACCTCTCTAAGCTAGTTGCTCTAAAGTAGATTTCTAACAACCTCAAGTGTGAATAAAACAACTTCATGCACCTTGGTTATTAACATTGGAAGATTGATCTCTTAAGGTTGTTTTTAAAATCTAACTTCGAATAAACCTCAAATCCACCTTGACATCTCAAAATAACCTCATATAAACATCAAATAAATTTAGTTTCGTAAAAAATTTCAAAAATTTATTTAGTCTTAACGCGTCAAATTTTGAAAATACAAAAAAATTACATCTTGAATCTAAATGGTAATAGCATTTTTCACAAAAGGAAAGTTTCTAACATCTTTTGTTTGCATTTATAAACATTTAAAATTAATATTTTCATCAAAAAGTTAGATTTTGCTGCCAAGAAATTATTAATTATTAAATCGATCATTAAATCTTTACATTTGAATGAACTAATAATGCAATGTAAAAAAGCACATAGAACATTTAAAGTGATTAGACAGTTTTTTCTCCAATATAATGAACGGAAACTGATGAAACATATGTTGTCCAACTAAAGAACGTTTTGTACTCTGATGTATTAATCAACAATATTATTATTAGTCTGATCATTAGTCAACAATATCAAAGTGCCATTAAATTTATGTTATGTTTTTATGTTCTGTACCATGCACAGTAAAACAGTTTACAGTTTATAATGAAAGACCAAAAATAAACTAAATACAAGTTTTATTTCTGCCCAAGACAAAGGACAAACTTATATAAATTTACCATTTTTATATCTCAAATAATAGTTTATTCGATACTAAATACTGAAAACATTCGTCACAAAATTTTTTTTAATGAAAAAATTTAAACCAATATTACCTTTACTAATTTGCTTCTACTCAACTAAATATCTATTAATGAGTAATTATATAAATAAACGTTAGTCCTTATTTAGTTATTTTATCTAAAATGATTGTAATAAAATTTCTAAAAGTTTTTTTAAGCATAAACATGTGATTGCAACATATTTAAGAAATGTAACTTAAAATATTTTTATTTTTCTCTTATTTAAAATTTTGTTCAGTTACGCTTTTAGCTAAAAAGTTTAAAATTTTATTTCAGAGTTCTGCATTTTTAACTTACTTCATTTTATGAAAGTCAAATTAGAAGAAATCATTTTGAAAAAGGGGTTTCTTCAATGGATACAAATTGAAGTTGACCATTTTTCAAAATGGCAGATTCAATTTTAGGCTTAAGCTACAATAAAATTTAGAAATACTGTAACATTTTTAAACCAAATTAAACATTATTTATGTAAAATATAAAATTAACGCAGTGATTACACTGTTAGTATAATATTTAAGCATGTTTTCCAATTAACATTAAAAATGGTGTAGTTTTTAAGCATATAGAGAACAAATAAAACTGCATTGCCATTCACAATTTCAACTTTATAATTAAAATATATCGGAAAATTGAAAAATACAGGAAACAAAGCCTGTTAAAATTTAAGACGAAGAGCTGATTAATAAATTTAAAAAATTTTACATTCTCATATTTCGACAAATCATTTAAATTTAGTATCTAAACAATCTTAAAAAGGTTTTAAACTTGTTCGGTAATCCTTGGTATACTACTAAACAAACTAGAAGGATAAACCAGTATTCATTTTTTTTTAAATATTGATTTTATATAAAGAGCATTTTTAGTGGCAAATTGTGTACAGGGCTTACAATTGTTTAGAGGGCTTTACACTAATATATATTCAAAGCTCATTGCAATCCAAATACATCAATACAACTTTTGCTCTAAGGCACGCCAGAAATTTGTTTTTATTATTAACTTTTTTAGCACATAATATTTATAATATTTAGCACATTATAAAAGTCCGAGTCAAAGCTTATCTGTACCGTCATAAGTGTTTAAAATGGCAACTATAAAAGTTTGATTTAGTAATTTATATGTTTTAAAAGGAATTTATATATTTTTATTATTCAATTAGTAGTTATATAGGGTAAACTAACCAGTGAAGGAACACTTTAGCTTCGCTTGCCTTTTAAAAAATCATAATAATTTTAAAATTGGTAATTTTAGTTAAATGACAGTGTCAACATATTTGTTACTAATTGCAAATTATGTAAAAAAAATTTACATAATATTGTTTTAAAGTTTTGGAGGTTCAAATAACAAGTAGTAAGAAGACCAAGTGAAGGGACAGTTCTTACCAGTGAATGAACATAAAATTTCCCAGTAAAAGAACACTTAATTTTGGTTATTTTTTAATGCTCTTTATGAATTTATAGGCCATACAAATATTTAAAAACAAGCCTATTCTTGAAATTATAACATATAAATACTTGGAAAATTTTAACTTTTTTTTGTAATCATGAATTGAAAATTAAAGTGTCAACGTATTAACACATACTGTTCATTCACTGGGAAATCTATGCCCAGTAAAGGAACATGCATGTTTCCTCACTGCTTAGAAGTTGTTTTTCGTATTTTTAACATACTTTTGATGCGGAACATCACTTAAGGTACAAGAAAATAAAAGTTTATTTTTTATTTTCATTAACTTAGAAAAAAAACCCAGTAAAGTAACACTTGTTCCTTCACTGGTTTTTCATCGTTTGGTAATCCAGTAAATAAACATCCCCTTATCTCAGTACTTGCTTATGCTATGATGCTTAAAATAAATAAGACGTAACTTTATTTTGAATTCTCTTTTTCACAGTGAGAAAAATAAAACTACTACATACAATTAATTCCACTTTAAACAGATAAATACAAGCACTCACCTTATAATTTTATCAAAGAAACAAGGTGTTGCACAGAAAAATTTTCCAGAGAACACTATGTGACCAGGTAATCCAATACATTGTTAGGTGACTTCCTATTGTTTGGCAGTAAGCTATTGTTACCAATCAATCTAAAGAAAAACTTTCAAAATCTTATTTTTAATCAATATATATGAAATGTTCCTTCACTGGTTGGTTTACCCTATGTGTATATTTTAGCAAGTTAGAGCTTCATTTTAAATTTTGGTATAAAAATTTAATTTTTGCATCTCTTGCTAATCTAATTTCTTACAATTATAAGTATTAAATTTTGAACGATAGTACGTTTTTAACGCTAATTTTAAGATCTTTCATCAAATGAAGCCCTCATCCACATAACTCTTAAATCTCACTTTTTTGATAAAATCCTTAAAATATTGCAGACTATCGTCATCTAAAGTTCTATGAGTGGTCTAGTTCTGCTAAACACTTAAAGAGCTGGGAGAGTTTTAGGGCATGAACTTGCAATCTAAAATTGCAATCCCGGACCTTACTATACACCACCAAGTCCTTTAAAATTTGATGACTGCGCTAGTTCAAAAGTTAATTTTAAGAGCTCCTATGCTATTGGGCTGTAAGTGCTAGAGTTCCTCGGAGACTTCAGGTCACGAATATGCGAGCCAGCATCCCAGTCCAGGAACACTAGGACTCCAAAGCAACTGCAGGGACACTTTTACTACAGCAGCGTACATTAGGGAATCAAAAAGTTTCAAAACTGCTGAACGAGTGTAGAGCTCGGAAAGGAAGCAGAACGGCCGTCTACCAATTCGGCCTCTACGCTTGTCGAGTGGTTTTGGAATTTTTCGTTTCACGCACGTTTACCAGTGATGTAAAGCAATGTCTTTATATCGAGTTCCAGATCGATCTCAGATTTATGGGGCGTGAACACTTAAATTATTCCAAAGGAGTTTAATTTTTCAAAGAAAGTATAATTGCTAAACTAGACCAAAGTTCATTATCAAATATAGTACATCGGGCTGATCGCTTTCCAGCGTTAAAGTATAGGTATTTCCTTTAAAAGGTCTTCTATAAAAAGACTCAATACTTAAAGATTAAAATTTAAAAACTAGGAATCTTTAAACTGTCACTGCCAAAGTTCATGTTTAAAAGTAATTATAAAGTAAAAGATTAAAACCTTATTTTTCCTTCAACACTTAAAACTTAAACTCTTAATTTTCTAAGTCAAACTACCAGTTATTGTATTATGAACTTGGGAGTCACACCTCTATTAAAAAAATAACAAAACCTGCTGGCCTATTGTAACTATAAAACACTTCAGGCATACACATTTCCACTCGCGAATGGTTTTAATATGTTTACGAACTTAGTTTCTTGAACTAATAATTTCTGAAAATTTTTATATTCACAGCATTTTTACTTTAAGCCTTTTGATTCCATAAAAACGTCCGTCTACTTTTTCTGAAATTGGTGAAAGTAAAAGCTTTAAAGTTAATGATCGAATTCTATTAAATTTTTTGAATTAAAAAATCATTTGCATATTCACAATTTCTTATTGCACGAACGTTCGTATTATGAGATGTTAATTACGCTAGTTATAATATTTATGTAATTTTATCTCTTTATCTGTAAATTAATCTCTTTATATTTACTTCCTATTTAAAGTAATTTTTTCAAATATAGTTTCTTTTACACATAAAATTTCCTAAAACTTTAATGTCAAAAGCAAAACAAGTAAAATATTAAGTAGGATAGAACTAAATGCCAACCTGATTTTCTCGATAAAATGGACTAAAGGTATAAATAAAGTACTCTCAAATGTAACCACCGCAATTTGCAAGTTATGATAAATTTATGATAATTGCCTCTGAAACAACTTTACAATCGTTCACAAATTTGTTTTTACTTTGAAAAACTCACGGTGACCTTTAAAACAAAATTTCCATACAAATTTAGTAATTCAAAAATTTGATTTTTATTAAAAAATTAAAATTTCTGGTTAAGATACCAATTTTTCAAAGCAGTTTCCTTTCATCCCAATTCCAATTATAATTTTACTTTTATTCAAAAGGAGTTTACTTTTATACTCTATTCTTATTCCACAACTGACGTAGCGATTTACTGTTTAATGTTAAGATATTACTGAATTGTTTTGATACTTAAATGGGTATCATTAAAACTCGTGTAAACTTATGATAGACTTCAAATTTAATTTATCTTTAATTTACAATTATAGTAATTTGACGCATTACCTTTACAAACTGAGCTACTTGCTAAAATAACAATTTTATATTAATTTTAAATTACGTGGAAAATTCTTGAGACAAGTACGCATTTTGAGGGCAATTTGTTTTATTAAATTTTACTTTCAACTGCAATTACACCAATGCTATAAAATCATTGGATTTAAGCTAAATTGCTTTGAAGTACTTATTTTAGAATTTGCTTATCATCTCATTTTAATATAAGTTTGTAGATTATTAAAAATGTTTAATTACATAATTAAGTTTGAAAATAAAAATCTTATTTAGATGTTTACAATCATAGTCTCCCTCACCTCTGGAGAATTTAGAAATAACTTAAGAAAAAATTAAATAGATTTACAGTTAGGTCCATTTCTTTTTCATAGCTAAAAATCACGCTTAATTTGAAAGTAAACAAATTGTATGTTTTATCAATGCCCTAAAACTTATTAGAAATTAGTTCGATACATTTCGTTCCGAACGATGTGGTTTTAAGTTCAGTTTTTTATATACTTAAAATCAGATGCATATGAATTATTATGTGTATCTTTAAAAAGGTATTGATTCATCTGTTTTGCTCATCTATAGAAATACCAAAATTTACAACAACAAAAAAAAACTAGAAAATTGTTTGAAACTTTAAATTTCATATATTCAAATCTGACTTTTCATTTTCAAATAAGATTCACTACAATATAAACAAACATCTATTTCCGTCGCAAGTTTTTCAAATTTTAAAATAATAATTAAAAATTGTTCCAGAAATATTTAATTTTATTGAATATTTTTGAAATTTTGCAAAAACGTAAGACAATAGTTTATAAAAATGGAAGCAGGCGAAAATTTAGAAATTCTTGTTTTTCAGAATGGAACACCTTTTATCTTAAAATTGAATCTCGTAAAAAACGCGTTAATAGAGGGTTACAATAAAGTGCTTAATTTGAAAACATTGAATGAATTAATTTGAAAGCGTGAAACAACACTTTTTCACAATAAGAATGTTAGTTGCTTCTCATTATTGCAATTTAAATTTGAATAAGTTTGGCAAAATTAACAAAAATAACTGTTTGCATAAGTAATTCTAAAAATAGATAGCCCGATGTTTTCAATTACACTAGCCTAAAGGATAACTTTAAATAAGCAATAAAAATATCTTAGCCGAGTTACAATCTTACATTTTCTTCGATGACTACATAAAATGTCCCACAAAATCTTAATTATAATTCAAATTTTGGGCAAGGAAAGAGACTTTATCCAAGAGTTTTGCTATTCGGTAAAAAAATTGGCGTGCCTGCAGATGTTCTCTACATGCCCGATAATTGTATTGTAGAATGATAATTTTACATCTAACAGTATTTGCTTCAACGCATATTTATTTAAATTTTTACACACTAAAGAGTTGGAAGAGAAGGATTAAAAAATAAATCGAAAAAGTCAAAATTTATGAAAATCTGTTTTCTGTTATCATGGAGATTAATATTCATAATTTAGGAATATTATAGTCAAAATTTAAATAAAAAAAGTTTTATTTATATCATGATGTTTAGAAAATTTCTTTAGAAATTAGTTCTTCAATAAAAAATAAAAAAAGAGATTGAAACTAATAGCAAAGATCTAAAATATAGGGATTAATCTAGATGAACAGTTACAGGCAATTCATGTGAAAAGTTTACAAACTAAAACCATTCCGCAAAATATAAAAGAGTTCTTGACCGGTATAGAGTCGTCCTAATTTAACTCGTTGCATCTGAGGCTCATTTTCATGAAGTAAACCATTAGGGAAGATTCCAATAGAAGTGACTAATAATTCTGAGAGAAAACAAATTAGCAAATATAAAAATTTTATTTAAAAATTACTAAAGTTTTATCTGAATAACAGATTAAACCCGACATAAACTCTTTGCGAAATAAATCTTGAAAATGAAACTCAAATGGCTTCTTAAACAACCTGTCACTAAAATTGATGGGACTTCAAATTTATGCCATAGTGAGAAAGATATTTTAACTGACATAAAATGCAATTAAAGTTGTATTATTAATATTTAGAACCCACCAAGAAAAACCAATATTTACATTTAATAAAAGTTTAACAGTTAATGTGTGACGCAACTAGATTTAAAATATTGTAGTATGTATATTCTAATACTTTAAGCCTTTACAAAATTACTAACAGAAACTTCTCTTACAATCTCAAAGCTCCAATCTTTACATACAAACCTCCATGGTAACCATAGGCGTATGGTATCTTGCCATACAAATTTCTATGGTAGGTCTCTATGGCAAATTTTCCTAAGGGGTATTATTTTCCTTTTAAAAAAAGTGTAATTTTCAGTTTAAGATGCTACGGTAAACATTCTACGCATTTTCTACCGCCAGCGCACTAAATCAAACTATTTTGATTGAAAGATAGAGAAAAACAAATGCAGCTGTTTACAGAATATTTCATCAAACGGATTGTTTTTAAATTTAAGATTCATTTTACAATACACAAAAAAACCACCAAGTTAAAGGGAATTTTTGTTTCGAAAATCAGTTGTTTAGCAACATGGGGAGTGAACAAACTCGTCCATTACCTAGCATTGGAGAGGAATTTTATCATTTTTTATCATTGAACAAAATTTAAAGTTTTCCTTAAACACCACAGAAAATCTTTTAAAAATTTTCATTGAAGCTTTTAAAATTGCATAACTTTTAAGCGAAATTTTAAACAGATCTTAAAATTCAAGAAACCTGACCAATTTTTCGATCAGCATAAATTGCTCTTTATAACATGAGGATTGGAAAAACTTATTGTCTGCTTATTCTTGTTGGCGCCAAAAAATCACTCTTATTAGTGGTTTCTTAAGATTCAGATTTCTTTAGTTGTCAAGAGCATAATTATATATATATATATTATCTGAAAATTCCTTGTTTATTCTGCTATGCGCTTAAACACTTCGTTAAAATTGTGTTCCTTTATTATAAAGTACATTTACATTAACATACTACGAAACATTTTATAAATATTTATAACATTTATTATATTATATAGTTATAATATTTATTATAATAAATATGAGTTTTACAATTATTATACAGACAATTACGATATTTACTTTTTAGTAAGTTATTTGAAACTTCAAAACAGGCTGTTAAAATAATGACAAAAGTGAGACATTTGGGACTAGCATTACATCTTAGTACTAAATAACCTAATCTGAAATTTAATAGGAAGTTAAAAAGTTGTGCATGTTGCTATAGTAACTAAGTTAAAAGACTGATTTAAGTTCTGTCCCAAATAGAATCAGTAACTAAATCAGCGGATACTTTAAAAACCTTTGGTCTTTTAATTTTGATTCATTGAAATTCTCTTGTTAATAACTAAAAATGATTGCTTAATAACTGGTGTTTGGGAGGCGAAGCCTGCAAGCGAAAGTTTCGCTAAAAGTGCAAGAAAAATCCGTATGAGTTTTAAAATTCTCAATAAATTAAAGAATCGTTATGTTTTTTAAAAGCTTTTTAAAAGTTGACAGCACATTAAAAATATCGAATTTTTAGTACACCATAACACCGATAAAAATGTAGAAGTTGTATGATAGAAAAACCAAAAAACAATAAAATAAGGATTATGATTAGTATTTAAACTCTAAACTTAGTACTTTAAATTTTTAATTAAAAACTATATTGGGATGGTATTTTAAGGTATTGATTGCCTTGTTTAGTGAGAATAATTTGGCATTTTTGTATGATAAAGCTACTTATTTCAAAAGATTCTCTTCAAAATTAAATTGTTTTATCAGTTTTTGAAATTCTATTCTGCGTTCATAGAAATAGAAAATAGTTGTCAAGAAAATTTTCTCGAAATCTATAGAAATACTAACGTTGTTCTTTCATTTACACGGCAGAGTTCTAGTTTAAAATAAAAAAAATTACCATTAACCATCAGAACTCTAAATTTCAATAAAATTTCATTTAGTGGTAGGTCTTTTATAATACCAATAGAACGGCTAAGTATTTTATACTGAATGGTGCAGTAAAAATCGTCGCCCAAAAGCATACTACATACGAAAGCCGAGATTTTGAAAACTTAGAGCGTTGACTTGCAGAGAAATAGAGAAAATAATTAGCAGGGCCAATAGCGGCCCTTTTCTCCGAAGGACATAGTCCTAGACTCTTGAATACAAGATTCAGAAGCATTAGATTCAAAAGCACTCTTACTTAAATTCGCCTCTTATGAAGCAGTTTGTAAAATTTGTTGAATTAGTGTTTTCAGACTGGTTGCACTATGTCGGGAAAAGGTTACCTAAGACAATATTAGGTGCAATTGTTTTTAAATAGCGTCTAGATTCTTAAAAATAAGTAGTATAAAGTTTAAATGAGACTGTTACTTGATAATATCCTTAAACTGCAGCAATAGATAAGTTGTATTATTGTATTTAAGGTGTTTAGAATAAGCAATTTAGTGTTTTGATGTAAATCTAAAATCAGCTTACAAGAAATAGATTAAAGTTATTTAAATTAATTTATCAAAATCCTAGTTCACGAGATTTAAAAGTATAGTGAACCTTGTTAAATTTGAAATTGAATAATTTATTTTAGAGTTACTGTGACTTCTTCAACGGCTACGAAGCTGAAGAGAGTCTATATAAACTTTTTTTTTAAATCACTTAACACAAAAATTGCCGCACATAAAAATGAAAGAAGACTTACCCGTTAAAACTGAACAAATAACAGAAGGTTTGTCTTACAAATTTGATTTTGTACAAACTTAAATGCGCGGGCCAAGAACATCATCGTCATCAAAATTTATCTGGGCACCTAAAGCCGTTAGCGGCCTTTTCCCCTTCTATCTTGAAATGTTATCTTTAAGGTGTCTCTTTCTTGTAATTGGAATGCAATTTGGAGTGAAAAGACATTTAAATATTTTGTATTTTAGATAAGAATGCGTCACTACAAAAATAAGCTGCCATTGGCCTGAGGTTTATGTCTTCTCTTAAGTTTTCAAAAGAAAAAAATTCATTGAATCCTGCGGTGTCACAATTTATGGTCTTTTCAAAAAATTTGCAATTTACTTTGCAATTTAATAATCTAAAAAATCTATGTTGAGATCGCGATGTATGTTCTTATTTCAAATAAACCATCTTGCTTGTGTTATTTTTATTCTTGGCATCTTTTGAGTTTCTCTGGGAGTGATGTGGAGATGTTACACCAAGCTGGAGATGCATAAGTTAGGATGGAACGGATCATTGAGGTGTAGAGTAAGCCTGAGTTCCATTTTAGAGTTATGAAGAAGGATCTGTAATTTGTGACAGGCTGCTTGTGCTTTGTTGATAACTATTTTAACAAAGATCTTTCCAATTAAATTTACTATTTATGACCAGTTCAAGATATTTTGCGTTTTTGACAACGGGAATAGTTTCGTTAAGGAGAACAACTTGATTTCTTTTGGGAGGATGGTTTATCGTTTATGTTGAATGAATAGTAGTTTCGATTATTGTCCCTTAACCTTAAACTTTCACTCTAGACACCAGGTTTCTATTTCCTTCAGCTTTTCTTGCAGTTTCTGTAGGGCACTGTAGGGATTCTTGGACTTCACGACAATTCCAGTGTCATCTGCGAAAAGTGTTGTGATACTATTAAAGGTCTTGTCTGTAGACGGAAAAGTCGTATGTAAATAATATAAATAGTATGGTCCCAAGGATGCTTCCTTGAGACACACCTGCTGCAATTTTTCTATTTGTTGACTTTATGTTTTTAAAATTAACTTGAAATGTTCTATTATGTAAGTATAATTTTAATGATACCAGTTGGGAATTTCAGTTGTATAAGCTTGAAAATGAGACCCAGATGCCAAACTCAGTCAAAAACCTTTTCGATATCTGACATCAGTAGAGCTGAACTCTGTATATTATGGAGTCCCCGGCCTATATAGTCGACAAATCTGAGGAGCTGTTTGGTTGTGTCAAGAGGCTTCCGAAAGCCATATTGCTCGTCAGGTAATGAAGTAAGGTGAGGCGTGATCCTTGTGTAGATAATTTTTTCCTTACGTTTTCCTAAATTGCACATAAGACTGATGGGTCAGTAACTCCCAGGTAAAGTGGGATCCTTGCTGGGTTTAATGAAAAGTATGACATTTGCGTTCTTCCAGAAATCAGGGAAATATTTTAAGTTAAAGCAAGCATTGTAGATACGAACAATTAGTGTTATATACAGTTTTATTGGTAGCTTGATCATCTTGTTTTTCATATTATCACAACCAGGAGCTGACCTGATTTGTAACATCTTCTGTGGTGGTCGGTTCAATTATCTCTGGAGAGGAATATAATAAGTTGAATTGTTTGACATCTTCAATAACTAAGTTGTGATTGTTCAGATTTAAATCCGGGCTTAAGAATAATTATTTTTCTATTGCTCAAAAGATTCGGCTTGAAGACATACTCTGTATCTTTATGTAAAAACTTATCCACTTGAGGAGTGATTTTGTCATTCTCCAAACAGAATTATCCTCCGCGCTGAGCGGTTCGATTTTATCTCCCCATTGTATTCTTCTATAATATCTTGTGTATTTTCTTGTTAAGATTAAACATCTCTTCTCTGTAATCTGAGTTTTTGGCATTTCCTTCGACACTAGTTTAATTGTTTGATTAAAAATTTGATTTCAGGGCGAAGTTTAAGATAATTTGAAGCAAGTTTTTTTGAAGTTTTAGTTGGTTTATTAAAGGCAGTTATGATATCATTCTGGAGAATAGCAATTTGTGTAGCGATATCTTCTATAGTTTTTAGAGCTGCAAGGTTTGGCTTATTTAATGTGAGAATATTTAGAAAAAAGTTCTAATCAGTTCTAGTGATTGGCTTACTGTCCTTTGTTAAGAATATCCCATTTGAGATATAGATGGGAAGATGATCAGAGGATAATACATTTGAAACGACGGCAGCAATGAATGTATTCAAATTGAAAATAGCGAAGTCAAGAATGTCCGGGCTTTGATTTCTCATGCTTGGTAGATAAGTAGGACATAATGGTGCGATATAACAGTGAGTTCGTACTTATTTACAAGATTCTTGAGCTGTTGTTCGTTGCGGTTGGTTTTGTTACATCCCTATGTTGCAAAAGAAACAATGAAAAGTGAAAAAATTAAAATGAAGAAAAAAATACGACAACTAAAGCTGACGTTTTCAGGGGATAGCAGCTCTGGAAGCCATAAATGCAAAACCTTTTCTATCGAAAGAGCATGAAAAATATCTAAATTTTTCTCTCTCTGTACCCCCAAAGGTTTTGCCAAAGTTCGGGAAGAGAAAATACAATACAAAATACATTAAGCAATTACAGAAGTATAAAATCAGGACTAATACATAAGAATAAACCGCTCAAAAACTTACTTGAAAACAAATCCTAAAACCATATTACACTACTGACTACCAAGCAACAACTAAATTGAAATAAACGAAAAAACAACGCCCCCTCATTTGGTGCACAGAAGGAAGAACCCCCTGAAGACGTCAGCTTTGGTTGTCGTTTTTTTTTTCTTCTTAATTTTTATTTCTTCATTTTTTATCGTTTCTTTTAATCCAGCTCCATTTGGAATTTCAGCTGCATAGCGCGTTTTTCCACTTGAAGTATAGTTTTTAATTGCTGTAATTAATTTGAATTCTTTTATTATTATCCCTATATTGCATGATTCGAAGGAAAATCTCCAGCTACTATTGTCTCCATGTTTGTTGGGAAAAGTTGTATGATGTCATCGTCAGGGGGAGTATTACCAGGTACATTGTAAATGCCAGTGATCTTGATGCTTTAGTTGTCATAGTTAAGAAGAATTGAGATTTGTTCATATCCAGCTTGGTTTGATTTGTTGCATTCGGTAGTCATTAAGCTATTCTTCGACAGGAGGACATCTCCTCCACTTCTGAAATTTCTGTCACACCTGTAAGTACTATAGTTGGCAACTTTTATGTGAAGCTGTTTGTTAAGGTGATATCATAATCTCTGTGATAATCATAATATCCTGGTTAAACTTAGAAATGAAATCTTTAAGTTCGTGCAGTTTGCTAAAAATTCAATTTGCATTCCAGTTTATAATGAGAAGTGGTGTTTTACGAGAACTGGCTTTATTTAGTCGTTGAAGGTTGGCTTGATTTAACGACTTCTGTTGATTTTAATTGGCGGAATAGATTGAATCCTTCATTGTTTTTTAAAAAATTTACAAAGTTTTTAAGTTCGCTCAGTATTGTGTGTGCTTCTTGAACCAGTCTTCTGTCTTCTTCTTGAGCATTTTGAAGATTCCGAATCTTCGATTCTTTAAGAATTGAGGCATACGTTACAGTCGGAGCAGTTATATTTCAGTAGACTTCATCATTTTGGTGATTGGAGCTGTAACTGCGTCTGGGTTCTACTTGGGGATATTTGGGGTATTGCTTATAATTCGAAGGGTAGGGACCACTGCAATTGGCACACGTGGTGGGAGTATCTTTGGATTTTTGACATATGTTAAGTGCTCTTCACCGCACTTTTAACATTTGGGAGCATGTCTGCATGAATGTTGGACGTGGTTAAAATTCTGACATCTATGATACTGTGTAACACCACTGCGCCCTTTCTAATTGCCAACCGTAATTATTAAGTTCATGAGTCTGGTGAGGTCAAAAATCTCTTTGTAGTGATCAATCTTTGGTAGTGTCACTATAAATAAGGACAGGTGGATTTCTCAGTGAATTTGGTCATTTGGGTAATTTTTAATCATTTTCTCATTCATTTTTCAAATACAGGACGGCAACTGCTCAAAAAACAACTTCCGACGAAAACTTCAATTGTAATTAATCTGATGTTTTAATTTATTTCTTATAAGTTATATAAATTGTATAAATAATTACGAAATTTTATGTTACTGCCCGCCTTTATTAAGGTCTTAAAAGATGATAAACAGAAAGTTCTCTTCGTTCTTAGATAATTTTTCTATAAATGTTATGTAAATTTCAAGATAAAATATAAGGTTAAATAACTTTTGGTACTTCTGTTAACTTATTAACAGGTTAAAAAAAATTAAACTCTGTAGCTAAAAGCATTAAAAGCATGCATTCTAAGTAAAACCTGCCCCAGTGTCTAACAGCAACTTTACGCAGTGTTTCTGTTTCGAAGACTGAAACGATAGTATGTCCAACTCTTTGATTTATATGCACTTAATACACATTTTTGCTTCAGTCTACGTAGTAGAAAGTATACACTTTAATAGTTTTGGATTGAGAAAACCTCATTATACAGCCTATATAAGTATATTTAATTTAATTGTGAACTAATATTAGACTTTTTTAATACGTTTATTTTGAAAAGCTTTCATATTTAAAACACAGGTTGAATACAGATTTTAAAATACAATTGTATTATAAAACAGTTTCTACCGTTATATTGTGCACAAAAAGAAGCGAACACTGAAAATAACTATTTTTAAAAGAGCAAAAACACATATTATTTTTAAAAAATTCAAAGCTTAAGCTTTAAAACTTTTTCAAGCTAAGATTTTTTAAGTTTCGTTATCGTTTTTGAGCTTTTATCTATTTTTCTGTTTATTTAGGACATGGTCATTTGCTCCTTAAACGGTGGGTCATAAGCAATCCTTGACCAAGTAATATGTCTGTCTTATTGAAAATCACCGATACTTTTTTAAATGTAAAAATTAAAGATCAGGTTAATTTTCACACTAAAAGATGTATCGATAATTATATTAATTTAGAGATTTTACACTAGCGTGAAAGTTTCTCAAACCGGTTTGCTTTTAAATGTGATTTATGTTCCTTTCCTCAATTTGATCTTTCTTTATTTCGGTATTTAATTGTTGTTTTGATAATATCAGCTGGTAGAATAGAAGAATTCCTTAGGATACAATTTGTGCTCCCACGTCCGCTGCCCTCGTTAGCCGGATTAACCGTTGCCCAGGCGATACCACGTGGAGGTGAGGGTCAGCAAAGATGTTGGTTTGTGGGAGCTTTACGAGTGTCTTCCAGCGAAATAGTTTAAAGAAAGCTGTTCCGCTGGGAATAGAATATCGCATAAATTATTATTACACTCGATGGACATCGCCCTGTTTTTTTTTTTTTTTTTTTTTTTTTTTTTTTTTTTTTTTTTTTTTAATAATGGTAAATTTAATTTTGATTACAAAGTCATTTTCAATGTCAAAAAATCATTTTTAATATCAGTTATTTTTTAAGGTCATTTTAAATATCAAAAACATTTTTAATGTCAGTCATTTTTCAAAATCAATTAATGACAGTCATTTTCCAAAGTCATTTTAATGTCAGCCATTTTATTCTCAAAATCAAACCATGGAAATATACATCTCTGAAGGAGCTTTGCGAGCACTTCCAATTCGATTCGACAGCTTTGTCTCCTTCTCTTCAATATCACTGTGTTTGGCTACATCAATTTTTTTATCTCCATCAATATTCACACAATACATTTTGGAATGTGTTATGCGAGCACTTCCAATTCTATAAAATTGCCTTGGCTCCACCTCGTCGCCAAATTCACTACCTTTGTCTCCACCAAGGTCTTTTTCTTTATCTACATTCACACAGTACATTTTAGAATGAGCTATGCGTGCACTTCCAATTCTGTAACATAATTCAGATTCTTCCTCTCCGCCAAAATCACTATTTTTGGCACAATCAAATTTTTTTTGTTCATCCATATCAAAACAAATCAACTCCGAATGAGTTATGCGTGCACTTCCAATTCTATAGCATAGCTCTGGTTCTTCCTCACCGCCAAAATCACTATTTTTGGCCCTATCAAAGCTCTTTTCTAAATCCATGTCAAAACAACACAACTCCGAAGGAGCTATGAGTGCACTTCCAATTCTACAACAAATATCTGGCTCCTCCTCTCCGCCAATAATATTTTTTATTGCTCCTTTTTTAGGAACACCATTCAATTTCCTGTTATTAAACGGATATTCAGTTATTATTATGTTAAAATAAATTCGTCTTACACTAACAATTTATTTCTTCAGAAACAATAATCGCAATAGATATTTAAATGGTTTAAGGCATCTATAATCATTTTTAATATTTAGGACATGTTTTTAATAAAAAATAATCATATTTACAATTAGTTATAACACAGTACTGGCAAATGTATTTCAAAAGCCATATTAATATAACGACATATAAATGAATAATACATTCATATAAATTTCTTTCATAAATAAGAAAGTTTAAACATAATTATAAATGTTAAATGACAATGCATTTAAATTATTAAAATAAATTTTTTTATGAAAAATTAAAACTGGTGTTTGAAACTGACTTATTGAATGTGCAAGGTTATGCAGATTTATGCTTAAAATAAAGTAAGCAATTTTTTGTTTTATTTTGTAGTTGACTTAATTGAATGAACAAAATAAATGTTACTTACATTTTTTTACGAATGTACCTGAAAAATCTCGAGAAAATTCTCGCCATAATCAATATAAATTGAATCGCAAAAGAGCAGTTGAATAAAAATCGCCCAACACACTCAAAAGCTTTTTACAAAGTGAATTCTTTTCATTGTTACGCGTCTTATATATATTTCTTGCATTGTTTAATTTCTTCAAAATTTTTATTCATTGTTTAAGTGTTTGAAACAACAAAGAAAATTTTAATTGTTTAGAGTCTTTTGAAACAAACTACACTGTTAATAGAAATTTTAAAAATAAATACACAAACATAAGTTTATATATATATATATATATATATATATATATATATATATATATATATATATATATATATATATATAAATTTTTGTTTTCTTCACAAAAATAAAATATATATCATGGTACCCTTAGAACAATTTTCATAGATAAATGTAAAACAAAAACAATTTTGCTTGCTATACATACAAATTTCGCTCAAAATCAGTATTCAATTTTCAAATATCAGTTTTAGACACGAACTTTTAAAAAGTCGTCGTTTTTTTTATTTTTGAATACTTTTTAAATTAATCTTGCTTGAAGATTATATTGACTGCTGCTTGATACATGTGGATTCAATTGAATATTATAAAGCATAAGAAAATTTTATGTGGTAATTTGTGTGTAATATCGGGGGGGGGGGAATATTAAAAAATATAGAACGCACAGATATAACATTTTTTAGAAATTTTTATAACTTTTTGAACTTTTATACATTAACATAAGTATTTTATACTGATTTTTAAAAAGTTCAAGTCAAAGCTTTAACTTTAATGAGAAAAATTATTTGGGTATTGAAATATCATGTAAACACAAAAAAAATCATCTATCTATCATCAATAGAAAATCATTTGTGGGAAAAAGCATTTTAGTTCCCTGATTCAATTTTAACTATGATTCAATCTTGATAGCTCGAGAGCCTATTTTTAAACATGCAAATCAATTAGCGGAGACGATATTTTAACTTATGAATTGCGACCGGCACAAAAACCTATACCTTCTCTGAATAAATTTATTTTTTCTACGTGTTCGAATTTCTGACCCTCAATCTGGAATCTAAGGAATAGGGTTCCATCATTTTGGTAAGAAAAGTTGTCGAAATTTTGGACCCATTCATGTTATTTTTTGGCGTACTTCACCATCTCAAAAAAGTCGTATTTTTAAAATTTTATATATCAGAAATTAATCTACCTAAAAGTTAGTATTTTGTCATTTAAAACTTCTTAGATTAAATTGCTGTAAAAGTACGATAAATTATTTTTGCTTAACATAAAGTAAATAATAATAATATATATTAAAATAAGTCATTGTAATCAATTACTTTTCAACTGGAAATATCTTTAGATAAGTATGTCTTTTATAAGTATGTCTTTTAGATAAGTATGTCTTTATATATCCTCGGGCTGGGTCAGGTTGACTCAGCTTCTCATCCTTTCAGTGGGTCGATAAAATGAGTACCAAGCATGCTTGAGAACTTAATACTAGGGGTTCCGCGTTCGGAACATCTGCTCCTGCACCCCAGAGCCCAAGGTCAGGAAAACTGAGATCGGCGCGGTAGGCCTTGGCCCTCTATGGGCTGTCGTGCCACTGAGTTTAATTTTTTGTAGTAGTATTTAATATCTTTTATTTTACTGATAACACAGAAGCGTTTTATTTATGAAATAATCTTTTTAATAGATTCTTATCCCCAATGGTTGTTCTCCTCCTTGACCTCAAGAGAACAGAACGATCCAGTGCAATCTGTTCCAGGAGCTTCTATTCGCCATGGCCGCCAAGTAAGAGGAGTTGTCGACGAATGCTGCCTCAGGTCATGTTCTGTTCTAACCCTTCTCTCATACTGTCGCACCACCTAAATAATAGAACAGGACTTGAAACGACTGCAACGATTAACGATTTTGGACTTGGATTTATTGATACGATATTTTATATACATAATGGTTTCTAGTCACTTATGTGCAGGTGCTTTCAGTGTGTGTATGTGCATTTTTTTAACATATAAATAACAATCATGTGTTTTTGCATCTCTGTTTCTATTTTTTATTTTACAAACTGATATACTCGAAATGAGTGAGGGAAATCTTTAAATATATTACAGAATAACAAATTAATTTTAGTTCTTAATTTAAATTCTGAAAGGGGAACTTATAAAAAAGAAGAAAAACTAACTAACCAACAAGCTTGCTCCTTTAAATAAAAAAAGAAAAAAAAAGAAGATTAGATGAATTATGAAAGTATGCATTCTGTTGATAACATTACTGTATTTTACTATAAATAATATTTGTTATTAATTTATACTTAACTTAAAATTAACTTAGTTATGAGTAGAACTTAGTTATGAGTTGAACTTAAATTATAAGTAACGAAATTTTCTTGATTAATATTACATGTGAAACAATTTTGCTTTCAGTTTTCGCACAATTGTATAGTGATAAGTGTTTGCACCGTAGTCTGCTTTAAATAAAAACTTATTTTATTATACTAACAAATCTATGTATATGCATGAGCTTATCAATGGAGCATTGAAAGGCTTTAAATAATAGCTTATAAATGGTATAACTTTGATCACCGCAAAGCTACCAATTGCTGAAACATAACTTGGTTGTAAAATTTATAGCTAATTTAAATCTATGTATATGCATGCGCTTATTAATGGAGCATTGAAAGGTCTTATATGAAAGCTTATAAATGATAAAACTCTCATCACCTCAAAGTTACCAATTACAAAAATGATGGTAGTAAAATTTATAGCTAATTTAAATATATGTACATGCATGCGCGTATCAATGGAACATTGAAAGGTCTTAAATAAACGCTCAATACTGCACAGCTACCAATTGCTAAAACATAACTTAGTAATAAGTTTTATAGCTAATTTAAATGATGTTTTTCATCGCAAAAAAATGTGTAATCTTTTAAGTTCTCTACAATAATGAAAGTTAAATGAAAACAAAATACACAAGTTGTGATCATATAACGACTATTCAATTGTATTTTTTATTAATGTTTCATTTCACTTTATGCTGGTTCGAAATTTAAATAACAACGTGAATGATATTCTTTTTAACTGATACTGTTATATAGCTGGTTATTTTTTAGGAAATACCTGATGCTTTACATTTAGACTTTAATGATTTCAAGGACTAAATTTGGACATTAACATCTTAAACTAGAATTATAATTTACTTTTTGTCGCAAGACATAAAAAGCTCTTATATTTCAAAAACTTGTTTATTGATTTTTTAAAGCTTCGATTATTTATAATAATTATTTGTTACGTTTTACTTTTAAAAGTATCATTTATAATGGTCCTGTTTATATTTATTATTTTCCAGAATTGTTTGTAGCAAGATGATCTTACATTATCATGCTTGGTATTCTTAAACCCATTAAAGCACTTATTTTTTGTTAACTGTCTATAAGATCATAGTCTTTTTTGATCACTTAAACGGTTGTTTTTTTTTTATTTTATGGATTAGTTAGCCAGTTACCTGTAGCTCATTTACGTATTCATCCCGTTTATATTTATGCATTTATACCGTTCTGATATATTTAATTTGGTTCTAACTGCTTGAATTTAGATAGGTGGAAAATTGCACGGATAACTGCAATATGCCTCGGCCTATTAATAAACAAACATATATCCTATTGCATATATCATACATAATAAGTTTTGTACATGTTATAAAAATGTTCTCAAAAATATAATTATATTTACCAGCGATACGATACATATGAACAGTTGATTAAATGAGACTTAGGAACCTTAGCATTGTAAATAGCTTATTTGAAGAGTGATTTGTAAATGGCTTATTGTAACTGTGATTTGTAAGTGCATATTTCAGCTGTGATTTTTAAATGACTTATTTCAGTCACACTTTACTATTTAACAGCTAATTTTCTGACTCGTAATTGTGATTAGATGCTTTTGTATATTGACTGAATGTTTAGTAATGGCAGTCCAGCATGTTGCATGATGTACAGCCTGCAAAATAATAAACGGACCACCTTGAATGACTGTTTATCTAACGATTGGATCTTCACGTTCCAGGATTCAATCTTAGTGCATCGAAGGGTTGACCTCAAATATGTTAATTAATAAGTGCAGACAATATTTCAAGTTACGAAATCAGGCACAAAAACGTACTTCCTCTGAATAAACATACTTTTTTTCTGACAAATTCGTATTTTTGACCCCCAAATTATTGGGGGTGGTCTCAATTCGGGAAATATGTTTCCAAGTATTGGATCGCTCCAAAGTTTGGACATTTTAATGTTAATATTACTTTTTGCGTATTTCGATATATCTCGAGAACTTTTTATGCGAATTGAAAATTTTTTGCTCAGAATTATAAAATTTTTTTATCTAAAGATAGTTCCATCCAAAAAAAACATAGTTTTTAGTTAATATTTATTATTTTTTATTGTTTTATTTAATAATGGTCAAAAAAAATTTTATTATAAAATCTACAATTTTTTGCATAATTCTAATGCAAAATCGATTGAATAGTTCCTGAAAATTTGAATTTATAGAAAGTCGGATATTTAAAGTTCGTTTTCTCAGGGACTTTTGCTCAAACTTTGTATTTCGTCATGTAAAATTATATTCTTTAAAATGATACAAAAAATTTTATACCTTAGAATTCAGAATTTTTCGATTTTATTAATAAAATAATAAATACTTATTAAAACTATTTTTTGCATAGAATATTATCTTTGGTTATACGAATTTTATAATTTTATGCAGGCATTTTTATATTTTCTTCAAAAGTTCTCGAAATATAGCGAAAAACGCAAAAGGTAAATTTAACATTCAAGGGTCCAAACTATTGGGACAATATTTCCTAGATATTGGGGGTGAGAAATCTGAATCCGTCGAAGAAAGAGCATGTTTATTCAGGGAAAGTACGTTTTTGTGTGATTTCATAACTTAAAATATGGTGTGCACATATTAATTAGCGTATTTGAGGTCACTCCATTTAGATTGAGTTCTAGAACGTGATCTGATCTCTATTTAACCATATCTATTTACATATCGTGGCATAAAATCACAGAACTATTCAGAGCCCACATGTACAAACCGAGCCAAACTACTTTTTCTAATTTCTATTGATATGAGTGTCATATCAACACATTTCTTACGTGAATCATGTTTAGAATAATAAAGAATTGGAAATAATGTCGATTCTTATTGAAATCGCTGAATAACATTTTAATGTTCATTAGAATGAGATTTATGGTTTCTATTATTTTTTTTTTTTTTCAAAGCACTTTTCGTTGCTTCTTCGCAACTTTTAACACAAAATACTACTTCATAACATTTTATGAAAGTGTATTTGTCGTATGAAAGCATCTTCACTACTGTTTGCAACATTATAAACATAACACTTCACAACGTTTCACGAAATTCAGTTATTTTATTTGTGTTTCGTATTTTTTAAATCTTGTATATTTTAAATTTCATTATTTTCTACGCAAATGTTTACATAAAATAACCCTTTATATCGATCTACAAAATGCATCCGTTCTTCTTCATTACTATTAGCACAAATTTATATACGCATGAACATATTATTACGTTTTATTTAATTAAGTTAGTTTGCGTGCGTTTTGTACTTCAATTTAATTTTAATTTCAAAGCAATCTTTTGCCTACTTTTAACGCAAAGTAGCACATTATATTTTCATTTATGAGTTTGAGTTTGCTATATGTGTTTTGTATTTCACATCTTTGCTTGTAAATTTTTAACGTATTTGAATAACAAATTTTATCGTCAACATACACTGCCAAAGATAAATCGGAAGTCGTTATGGAGAAATCTTCAGAGGAAGGCATTGGCCCACATTGGGCTGTCTGGTCATATAGGGTGATGATAATGACACACACACAGCATGGCCCTTGTATGGTAATGACATTTCTGGTAATAAAGAAACATAATTCTGGTAATGTAACCAAAATATACGAGAGTAAAACCATTCATTTTGGTTGCTTATCCGTAAATGGTATTGGTTTACCGGAAATTCCTGTTTTCAAAATTATAATTCTTAATACCATACGTTTAGTAAAAACACAAAACTGAAAAGTTTATTTAACCGAATAAATGGTTTTTAGGCCATGCTCTGAGGAATCATAATAAAATTGCCTAATTTTGCCTCATTTACTACCAAACAGTACAGTAATGAAATCATATTTTATTGGTAATTTTATTAAAAGTCATTACAAAAGCATTTGGTAAAAATTACTGTGCATTTTGGTGCCAGAAACAAGACAAATTTTACCACATTCTGGTAGTGTTAAATATTTTTTTTTTCAAAATTTATATAACGCGTAATGTAAGTGTGTATATACATTCTGCAGTTATACGCACAGCAAATATTCTATATATATATATTCTGCAATTATGTAAACACAGTAAACATTCTTATGTGCATTCTGCAACTATATACACACAGCAAACATTCTATCTTTAATTTTTAACTCGATTAGTTACTGTTTGCACATCATTTGACTTAAAATAATATTTTTTTCTCTTGAAATTTCTCATGAAAATGAGTGTGTTGGGAATATTTCATTGCTATTTACTCAACTAAAACACACATTTGTGATTGCATTAGCTTTTAATAGCTGCATTAGCTTTGAATAGATTCAACTATTTCATTGGTATTTGATTACATTTGATCACATTAGCTTTTTATAGTGATTTGTGAATAAGTTTTTTTTATGCATGTTGTATTTTTTTGCATGTATTTTTATGTGTATTTGCATGTATTTTTTACTATTTTTTACGCATATTATTGTTTTTTTATGCATGTTCAAGACACTTTTTTGTATTTTAATACAATTTTCTCAACTTTAATTGATTTATTTTTTTAATTGACTTAACTGTACACAATTTGCACTTGTATTATTCCCTATTTGCACAACTTGTAACGCTTCATGGAAGCTTTATGGAAAAAAGTTGTGTTAGCTTTATGAAAGCAGTTTGTAACGTTTTATGGAAGCAAGTTTATTTCGTCTTTCAAACACTTTTTAATTTATTTTACGTTTAGACAACTTTTAATGCAAATGTTTCATAAAATAAAGTTGTGTGTACTTCAAGACTTATTGACAAAGCTATTTGTACAGCCTTTAATGTTTCCATTACTATTTGAGCAGGTTTCAACATTTAAATCACTATTTGAACAACTTTAAATATTTAAGTTACTATTTTCACAACTTTTAATATTTGCATGACTTTTAATATTTACATTACTATTTGCACAACTTTCAATATTTACCTTACTATTCGCACAACTTTTAACGTTTACATTATTATTCGTTCAATGTTTACCTTACTTTTTGCCCAACTTTTAAAACTACTTACATTACTATTGCACAGCTTCAAATACAAAGTTATTTTTAATAACTTTGAACGTAATTTAGATTGTAGCATGCATTTTGTATTTGAAAAGCTTTTAAAGCTCATTACCGTTCTCACAACTTTGAACACAATTTTACATAAAGAAAGCATATCCGTAAGAATATAAAGTAAGCATATCCGTATAAGATTATAAAGTAAGCATATCCGTAAAGTACGAATTAGACGTATATAAATGAAAAAGAGCTTTTCGAAGTAACACAATTTACGTAAAAATTAAGCTCTTGCGTCCGTAAACAATGTAGTGTCCTAAGGACGCAGAATAGAATGTAAACTGTGGCATATTAAAAGTGTTATTTTTCAACTTTCCGATTTAGTAAATTTTATGCACTTAAATCTCAAATCTCTTTTTTAGTCTCTTAAAGTTATTTTGCATTTTTCACAAAAGCTCATTGAGCTCTGTCGGTTCATTCTCTGTTTGTTATATTTCCAAATTTTAAAAAAAAAACATAAGCTAAAGAAATAATTGAATGACGAAATAAGTTAATTACTGTTTTATTAAAACAAACGACCGCCAAAGCAAAAATATCTATTATAACTACTTGTCTGAATACAAGCATAAATACGAGTAGAAAGAATAAAGTTTAGTTATTTCTTTAACTTTGAATTTGACAATTTTGAAACATTTTGTTTCTTTAATTAATGCTACTATTAATAAGCATAAATAATAAATTTTCATGAAATCTAATTTTTCTTCGTCTTTAAATAACTTATGCAAATATATTATAGATGCTTACATTTACTATGTAAATAAAAAATTTGAAGTTTAACTACGCATGCATGTAAATATTGTTATATACAATATGGTATGTCAGTGTGAATCTTTAATGAAGGCAGAATTTTAATTCTGCTTTAAAATAAATAATCGTATTGGAATTACGACAATTTTAGCGCTCTTTAAGTATATAATATTTTTTTTAAAAATGGCTAATGTTAGCGAAACATACAATGGTGACATTATCTTTAATTTCGCGACTTTTCTTAAGTTTTTAATTGAGAGTTTTAACTCTTTGGCGCAGAATTATTACAGCCGAATCTCGATATTTTGAAAACTTTGTTTTTGTCAAAAAAACATTGTCACTTCCAAACAATAATTTTTCAAATTTGCACTTAGTTGCGGTTAATTAGATCTAATACAAGCAGTTATTAATCAATGAAAGTTCTTTAATTTACAAAATCAATTATTGATAAATTTTTGAATATGAATGAAAAAAATTCCCAACCTACTTTTCTAGGATTTTTATACTTTAGTTCGAATGTAATTAAGTATTAATAACTATAAATGACAAGATAATTAACTATTAATAATTGAAACTATAAATAATAATATAATTAACTATTCTAATTTTTTGCAGTTTGAAATAACCAAAACATATTTTTTGCTTTTAACTTTAAAAATTTTAAACTTTTTATTAGAATTAAACTTTTTTTTTTTCTTCTTTTTTTTTTTTTTAAGAAATGTCATGTCTTATGGCTTGGTAACATAATTTTTCTTACACTGGCCTTTCTTACACCGACGTTTATTTTACTAAATTGAAATATGCAGAAAAAATAAATAAATATATATTATGTTTTTTAAATTATTAGCATAAAACAGTGAAACCTGTGCATAAGTGGAGAGAAACTTATAATAAAGCAGCTGCTTTATCGCACAAAGCCTTGTGACTATATCAAAATAAAATGCATCAATTATACTAGATGCCAAATATTGTATTAAAGCATAATAAAAAATAATAAAAAAATACATAAGTTTGAAAAAAGGAATGTCTTGATTACTGAACAATACGTTACACTATTTGCTAGTATTAAAGCCTGAACAAATTTAATTTATTTCAAACAAAATTCTTTGATTTCAAAAAAATTTTAATTGACTTTAATTTTTTAAACAAGTTGTTCATTATTCTTAAATATCTCCAAGTAATTCTTCTTTAATTCTTTTTTTTTTTTAACTTCTTATATTTTTTTCAAAAGCAAATCACTAGCATTATGAAAAGATTTAAGAAAAATTTTAAAATTATTTTAAATAAATTTTTAATTCATCTGCAGATCATAATTTTGACGTGAGCCATAGAACGATCAATCTCCAAACCAGTACCTCCAGATTTGGTGTGGGCAGTTGGAGGACTTTGTGACTCGAACAGATTTAACGTACACTAGTCACCATTTCATACAAGCAGTTTCTTCGGCCAGAGGAATTCCAACTCCCGTGCTCAAGAACACGAGTCTAGTGTCCTACCAACTAGACTATCCTGGTGGTTGATAAGTTGATAAGGTGGTTAATAAGTTGCAAATATAAGAAGCTCCCTCTCTCTATGCTTTTGTCATGAAAGTGGCTGGTTGTTTTAGGAAAATAGGATAAAATCCCGGCAAATGAGAGTCAAGAAATTCCTGGAAGGTCTGTTTTACAGCATTTTGGGGATTGCATTGTTTTTTTTTTTTTTTTTTTTTAAATAAAATATTATCCAGGTTTTGAAAAATGTTGAAGTCAGTGGGGTGCTAGGCCTAGTGAGTATGCTTAAAAAGCTGAGATTTCCACAGTTTTGTTTGGCAGACAATCCATCCACAAATCTAGGCTATATTCTCTCTGCATCTAGTTAATTACGCAATATTTTTATTGATTCATAATAATGGAAGCGTTTGAGCTTTATCAGCTTTATTGGTAAAAATTACGCTTTTGAGTATGTTTTAGTGGTAAATTATTGTCTAGCCAGTACTAAAGCTAATTAAGACTAGTGGTTAATGCACTATTTATGTTTGGCATGGTTTTCGATGTCATGATTCGAAGTACGTTTCAATTTTCATAATAGTGCGAATTCTCAACAACAACAAAAAATTTAAAAGGAACGTTTTCTCATATTTTTTAGGTATATGGATGTTTTCCTTAAACAGATGAGATATGTAACTTCTCAACAAAAACAAATCAGTTAAATATACAGTCACTGCCAAATAATAAACTTTTAAAGTTAATAAATCAAACCTACCTGCACCGAGAAAACAATATCGTACTAGTTGGTCATGACATTTCTTGTAAAAAAAAATTATTCTGGTTATTAAAACCAAAATACACGCTACTAAAACCATTCATTTGGTAATTTTTCCGTTCCTATAGTAACTATTTGCCGGAAATTCTGGATTTCAAAATTATAGTTCTCATTAAGACACATTTAGCAAGGGATACTAAACTGAAAAGTAAATTAATAATAAATCAATTTTAAATGAATTTTATTTCATGCCCTAAGATATCATGATAGAATTAAACCCAATTTTATCACATTTACCAAGTGTTATCACGTACTATAAAATCATATTTTATTGCTAATTTTACTAAAATCATTACCATGGTGCTTTGGTAAAAAAAATACCATGCTTTTTGGTGTTCCCATAGAGCCATAAATACGATACATTCTACCATACTCTGGTTGTTTTGATCATACTTTTTTTTCCGAGTGTGCATATTTCATCCTTGATGACTAATAAATACAAACTAGGTCAAGTACAATTATTTTTTTCTGATTAAATTAACGAAGCCTAAATGTAACTCAACTTAATACAAAATACTTCTTATTTTAAGTTACAACAAAATTATATGCTTTTGTATTGAAACTATCTTAACACATTTATGAGTTTCAATTATTTTTTAAAACGAAAAACACCAAAAACATGCATCCGGATGAAAGTATTTGGATGTTTCAGCAACTGCAGCGACATTTCTGGAAATAAATTGATCCAGTTTCGAATAGAGCGATTTTTTTTAAGAAACGTTATTTTAAACACTGTTAGCAGAAAATTAAGCATTTGAAATATTCATTTAATTTTAAATTTTATTGAAAAAAGATTTAAGACAAAATTTCAGAAAGGTTTTGTAATTTAACATACTTTGAGATAACAGCATTGGCTGATTAAACAAAACTTAACTCAAAAAGTAAAAGAAAAAATAATTCATTTAATCTATAAAGGAATTATTGGAACTGTAATCATTTGCATAACTTTAAAAATAATAAAATGCTGATTCGCCTAAACAAATTGAAGTGTCACAAAAAATGTCAGAAATTGAAATATCAGTAGTGTTTCCAGCAACCGGGAAGCATTCCGCAGCATTCTTGGGAAGTTTTATCAAAAAATTTGAAATTTCTGATCAACATTCTCTTTGTTGCCTAGCAACGGAGATGAGTTGTACTAAATCTTTCATTTTCCCTTTCAATAGCAAATTTTTCCCCGTGGATGCTAAGCAGCAAACTTGTCTAAGTAATTAGAAATTTCCCTCAACAGTAGAGAACTCCTTTCTATGTTTTTCTGTTAAGTCATTTAAAATGCGTGAAAATATTTCGACATATAAATGAAAGAAAACTATACCATTTCTGTCGATATATTTATATTGTTTAAAATCATTATTCCCTGAGAGAAGCTGCAGTTTCTGTTTACAATTAAAGGCTCTTTGCATAGCTATGAAATACGACAGTTATGAGCAGTTTTATTAATCAGTACTGCTTATGATACAAAATTACACATTACAAAACATAATGAAAATGACAACATGTATTTCTTAAATATAAATAAAATGAATGTAGCTGATATTATATCGTAGGAAATTTGGCCAAAAAAAACACATAAATCATTCAAGAACAGCTGGAAATTGGAGAAGATTTTTGATCAGGTAGCGACTAAATTACCAGCTATAAACTCTGGATCACAATCTGCCTGATTACACGTACCATCGTTTAGAGACTTTAAAAGACTTTGAACTCCCATATACTGCAACCAAGAATCTTCCATTCTGTAAGGAGAGAAGAAAAAATTTTAACAGTACATTTAATACATTAATACATTTAGTAGTCAGTGTCCTCTCTCATATATATATATATATATATATATATATATATATATATATATATATATATATATATATATATATATATATATATATATATATATATATATATATATATATATATATATATATATATATATATATACATATATATATATATATATATAATATATATATATAAAAGGATGACTCATACGAGTCTTTCTATATTAAATCTTAAGCGTGAAATAGATTTCTCTTATTAATTTTAAGACGTAGAAATCGTTCTATCACAAAGAGTCATAAAAAGTCAAGATGCCAATTAAAAGATTATTTTCTAAAGTTAACGGTAATAATTATTAGAAAAATACTCATTAAGAAAAATCCCAAAAATTCCCTATCGTTTTAACGGCGTCATGCCTTGGAACAGATCAAAATCTCTAAATTTTTCAGCTTAAATGAAACGTGATTAAATTAAAGATATTCTTGCAACCACTTCCCTTTCAGAATCCCTCTATAAATAGCAGGAGCCTACCAAAATGCGTCCTTTTTCATGATGTAACTGCTAGCAAAACTACGTCCAGAATGTCCAAACCCCAAGTCCCGGGTGAGCAACCCTATTCCTTAAGCATTTATCATAAGATGCTGAATAAAATTTAAAAGAAGTCAACTTGAGCCTCGTCTGTGAAAATGACTTCTGTTTTCTTCAAATAAGATCATAAATTATTTCATATGTATATATAGATAGAGATTTTATGTCCTGGAACTTTGTCTAGACCAGTACTGAATTTACTTTTGGTGTAAATACATAAACTGAAAACGAATAAAAAGAGTTTTCTTTGAAATGAAAAATAAAAAAACTGTTATAAACGTTGAAAATGGTTATTAGGGAAATTTATTTATTAAAATTCTTTACATATTTTTCTTAAAAAATGCTATTTTTTAATTGGCATTTCATTTTGAATAATTTTATAAAGGCAACCAAAATATTAAAAAAATAAGGGCTTATTGATTAAATTTAAATATAATTTTAAGAAATCCAAAATCATTACGGATTTCCTAATTTTCGTAACCCTCTTATTTCTTCCATGGAACATCATTTGAAGATTCGTCTGATGGTATATTACGAGTCTAAACTGGATCACTTAATTGGGAAGTGCTCTATCAATTGAGCCATCAAAATTTATTAGTTGAAAAATACTTACGCTACTGTAGCCAAGTGTACAGCTCTTTGCATGATAGGAGATTCTGAAATCAAATTTGCAGCAGCCAGTCTGCAGAACATCATCCGGGCACAGTGTGGTTTTTCTAGCGCTTTCAAACCAAAATCGCCAACTGCTTCAAGAATCTCTGACAAGGAATCAGCTCCCATATTAGAACGTGATCCCGTCATATCCATACCACCGTCACTGCCCACTGCTGTGGTCATAATCGTGGGCATCATTGGCATGTTAGTATCCCCTTTCACGGGCATCATCTTGCTCATAACCGACGGCAAAGCTGCGGCTAAAATTAAACTAGCTGGAATAATTCCAGCCACCAAAATAGTTATGGGCTCCACTTTTGATAATTTATCGAATATTCCAGAAATCCCTCCCTTCTTCTTATCCTGGTCATCGTGAGAAGGAATCATCATCATTCCTTTCATCATCATCTCTTCCATCATATCATCGGTCATTTTCATCATTTCTTCCATGGGCATCGGAGGTGGTGATGGAGCCGATGTAGCCATGGCCTTATCGCCTTTCCATGGATCCCCAGCCCATGGTGATGGTTTCTTAAAATAGTGAAAGTGCTTGTGTACGGTAACGGATGAAGTAGTTTTGTCTTTTGCTGTTGTTGTTGGTGCCGCGGTTGTGGTTGTAGTTGTCGTTGTAGTCGTCGTTGTTGATGGTGTTGTTGTTGCTGCTGCTTTTGTTTTTGTGGTCATTTTGCTATCATCGGCATCATCTGGTTCCTGAAATTAAAGCCCAATTATAAATCCTTTAAAATCCTTTATAATCCTTTAAAAAATCAAAGCAATAAATCCTTTTTAAAAGGTCAGTGAGCTTTTTAATTAACATAAACTTTTGAACTTTTTACTTAAAATTTATTTTTATAGATAATTGTTTATCTTCAAAAGCTTCATATTTGATATAAAACTTAAATAAATAATTCCAAGAAACAGAAGCGGTGAGATTTAATGAGGAAGTTTTTAATCCGATATTATTAAGCATTATTTGGTGTTGTTTTTTATTTGCAATCAGTAGATTAAAAATAATATAAGTGATGTATCCAAAGTGATGTACCCAAAAAGAAAAAAAAAAGAATTCTTCGAAAGATCGTTATATTTTTTTCATATTCGTATTTATTTATTTATTAATTTGTCCATTCATTTATTAATCAAATTATCAATTAATTAATTAAATTATTAACTTATTTATTAATTATTTTTATTAATTAAGTAAGTAATTTATTTATTATTTAATTAATTATTTATTTTATTTATTTATTTTATTTATTTATTTTATTTATTTATTTTATTTATATGTTTTTATTTATGTATTTATTTTATAAATTTAATTATTTATTTACTTTTTTATTCATTTTAAAATATTAGTACACCTTTGCATATATGAAGTGAAAATATTGTTTAAACCAATCTTACTTCGTCTTCATACTCCCAGTAACTCCAAGCAACGTTTGAGTCACTTGAGTCAATAGCGCTTTTAATGTAATCAGACCATGATTTCCTATTCTTGTTTTTGCCAGTAGTTTGACCTTTACCTAAAATCAAAATTGTATTTTTTACTCATTTTATAAACTATTTCACAAATTTGAATCCTTACTCTAAAGTTTTAGTGTTAATGAAAAGGATTATTAATGCTTGAAGGAAGTAAACTAAAAACAGTAATCAAAAATAGTTTAAAACTTTTTTCTGGAATAAAATACAAAATATGTATTTAAAAATATATAATCTTTAAAACCATAATTATTTAGTTCTTATTATATTTTAAATTACAAAGTTAATAAAATTGTTTTTATATATTTATCTGATTTAATTCATAATATTTTTATCGTTTTATTTCAAATTAAAACTTCAAAAGATCACTCTAAAAATAATAATGAAATTACAAATGCAATTATTAAAATAAACTTGAATTAGCAAAAACATGAATTTTATTAAAAAAGTTCAATTTAAATGATTAATTACATAATTTATTACATAATAAATTTTATACAATTTTACTCCTAAAAATTTATTTATAGTACTGCATGGACAAGTCTGAATAAATTTGAATGTATGAAAGCAAATGATACACTAAGTACATGATACATAAAGTAAATAAAGTACATATTCTAAAACATAGAATTCAAATAAATATTTCTTCCAATCAAAGAAGTTAGGGACGGCAATTGAACAAAGAATTCAAAACTGAAAAAGTGTTACCTTTCTGTAACAAAGTAGTTTACCACGTCTTAGAATTATTTACAAGTAATGATGAGTCGATATAAATCAAATTTTTTAAACCAAAGACCATGAGCCGTGGTGGCTCAGGGAATAGAGCTCTCGCCTCCCAATCAGGTGACCCAAGCTCGATTCCCAGCGATGGCGAGTCAATACAAATTTCGCACGCGGTTCGCATCGACCACACTGCTGACGAAAAATAACCTCTGTGGTAGACGTATCATGTATTAGAGTTACCTTGCCGTCAGGCAAACCGTGGGAGGATTTCGTGGTTTTCCTCTCCATGTAGCGCAAATGTAGGCGAATTCTAACAAAGAGTCCTCCACGACGGCAGATTTCTCGCTTGATTGAAGAGTTCCCTTTTAATTTGGATTGAGTTCGAAATGACAAGACTATTGAGATGAACAATGGTTATCAAAAACTCAAAATTGGATCGACTGTTTTACGACGGTTATAAAATAAAAAACCAAGGATCATACATTAAAAGACTCGAAAACTTCGCTGTCAGGAGCATCTCTGCGTCTATGTTCTATATCTATTAAAACTCGTACTTTCGTGATAAAATATTCTCTTAAGGGGGAAAAATGCTTCATATTTAGTTGGAGATAAAAATTCAAACAGATTAAGGAATATAAAAGGTTAAAAATGGATCTATTCCTTCTCTATATTCTATTAAAACTCGTACTTTCGTGATAAAATATTCTCTTAAGGGGGAAAAATGCTTCATATTTAGTTGGAGATAAAAATTCAAACAGATTAAGGAATATAAAAAGTTAAAAATGGATCTATTCCTTCTCTATATCTATTAAAACTCGTACTTTCGTGATAAAATATTCTCTTAAGGGGGAAAAATGCTTCATATTTAGTTGGAGATAAAAATTCAAACAGATTAAGGAATATAAAAGGTTAAAAATGGATCTATTCCTTCTCTATATTCTATTAAAACTCGTACTTTCGTGATAAAATATTCTCTTAAGGGGGAAAAATGCTTCATATTTAGTTGGAGATAAAAATTCAAACAGATAAAGGAATATAAAAGGTTAAAAATAGATCTATTCCTTCTCTATATCTATTAAAACTCGTACTTTCGTGATAAAATATTCTCTTAAGGGGGAAAAATGCTTCATATTTAGTTGGAGATAAAAATTCAAACAGATTAAGGGATATAAAAGGTTAAAAATGGATCTATTCCTTCTCTATATTCTATTAAAACTCGTACTTTCGTGATAAAATATTCTCTTAAGGGGGAAAAATGCTTCATATTTAGTTGGAGATAAAAATTCAAACAGATTAAGGAATATAAAAGGTTAAAAATGGATCTATTCCTTCTCTATATCTATTAAAACTCGTACTTTCGTGATAAAATATTCTCTTAAGGGGGAAAAATGCTTCATATTTAGTTGGAGATAAAAATTCAAACAGATTAAGGAATATAAAAGGTTAAAAATGGATCTATTCCTTCTCTATATTCTATTAAAACTCGTACTTTCGTGATAAAATATTCTCTTAAGGGGGAAAAATGCTTCATATTTAGTTGGAGATAAAAATTCAAACAGATTAAGGAATATAAAAGGTTAAAAATAGATCTATTCCTTCTCTATATCTATTAAAACTCGTACTTTCGTGATAAAATATTCTCTTAAGGGGGAAAAATGCTTCATATTTAGTTGGAGATAAAAATTCAAACAGATTAAGGAATATAAAAGGTTAAAAATGGATCTATTCCTTCTCTATATTCTATTAAAACTCGTACTTTCGTGATAAAATATTCTCTTAAGGGAGAAAAATGCTTCATATTTAGTTGGAGATAAAAATTCAAACAGATTAAGGAATATAAAAGGTTAAAAATGGATCTATTCCTTCTCTATATCTATTAAAACTCGTACTTACGTGATAAAATATTCTCTTAAGGGGGAAAAATGCTTCATATTTAGTTGGAGATAAAAATTCAAACAGATTAAGGAATATAAAAGGTTAAAAATGGATCTATTCCTTCTCTATATCTATTAAAACTCGTACTTTCGTGATAAAATATTCTCTTAAGGGGTAAAAATGCTTCATATTTAATTGGAGATAAAAATTCAAACAGATTAAGGAATATAAAAGGTTAAAAATGGATGAAAATTTTAAGTCGTTTAAACTATAGTGGAACAAAATGGCATTTATAAAATTTAATAAATATATAGCATAATTTTTATATTTTGCATTTCAACTTTTCTGGCTGACAAATACTATAAATTATGGTTGATGCAGAGGCTCTGTTCTCTAATTTAATTGCAAAAAATGTGAGTCAAGACTTACTGACATATTGACCAGGGCGTATCTTCCTGCTTTTCTTTTTCGGGTAAATGAAAGAATTAGATCTTGGAATATGTTCTCGTGGCATACGGTAGCTGGACACTTGAGTTTGAGCCGAACTTGGATAGTTGACCATAACTTCATGCTGGACGGCTGAATCTATTTCCCCCGACAAACTTTCGGAATTGGAATCACTCGCGACACTTTTGTCCACTTCCTTGTTCGGTTTATCTTTGGATAAAAGATCAGGTATTGTTGTCAATTTGAATTTGCTTGCGTTGTCGGGCGTTACATTCGAATGTTCTAATCCATGAGCCATTACACAAGTGACACCAATTATCCATAGTTGCAAAACTTTCATCTGCAAATCAACCATCGTAGTGAGCTGTTTCTAATCTGAAAAAAAAAAATTTCAAATATAGTTTGTAAAAAAAATGTACTTAAAAAGCGTAAGCTTCAGCAGCATGATATTTCTAAACTCTCTGAGAAAGTCACTCAAAAGTTAAACCATGATTAGGTTCCCTGAAATATAATACTAAGAAAAATTATTAAAACCTTAAGTATTAGATTGGATTATATTTTAGTTCAAGTCGATAAATATAGTTCAATTCTGAACCATAATGTTGGTACCATGATATCTTTATTAAGCATACTATCGAGCAAAGTGGCTGCAACCTTGTGGTTAGAGTGAACTTTATTTTAGTTCAAGTTGAATAGTAGTATCACGTAACCAATTTAAATAGTATGGTTTGATTCTGAACCATAATATTGGTACCTTGATACCTTTAAACATAATATCGGTGTAAATTGGCTGCTACGTTACTGTTATATTGAACTACATTTTAATTCCAGTTGAATTATAGTATCACGTAACTAAGTTTAATATTATGGTTCGACCCTGAACCATAATATAGGTAACTTGAAACATAATATCGAACTAAGCGGCTGCAACCTTACTATCTGATTGAACTATATTTAAGTTTAAATTGAAATAAAGTAATACGTAACCAGGTTCAAGAAGTACAATAATATGTTTCAATTTGATAACATATTAACTGCAAATCTGAATGATCTTTTGGTCAACATGCACAACATTTCTAACCATACAATTAAACGTGCTTCAGCACTGCAGCAATATCGTGTTACAGTGTTAGTTTAAAAATATTCAGCCCAAACACTGTAAGAATATAATAATGTCTTATTAATTTTGCAGCATATTTATGAATATGACATTTAAGTTTAATTATTGCAGTGATTATCCAAACGATGTTACGCAAATTTTATGATACAATTGTATACTACTAAAAATGCACTTGTTGACCTTTGTAAAGACTTCATTAAAGAAGCTTCTCTTTTTGGTTTAGAAATAAATAGTGATAAGACCAAATACATGATAATGGATTGTAGGGGAACGGATATAGACACAGAACATACAAATCAATGAAATGACAAAATTTGAGAGAGTTAGGGAGTTTAAGAACTTGGGTTCAGTTCTCACTGAAAACAATGATATTATGCCAGAGATTAAGCAAAGACTAAATACTGGAAATTGCAGTTATTTTGCACTTAAGAGATTACTAACATCAAAAGTAATAACGAAAAAAACAAAGTTTCAGGTTTATAAAACTATAATCAGACCAACCGTTATCTGTGGATCAGAGACGTGGACTCCAACCCAGAAACAAGAAAAAATGCTGATTACCTGGGAAATGAAAAATTCTGAGAACTATTTTTGGACCTGTCAAAGAGCGTGATCTGTGGAGAAGGCGATACAATTTTGAAATTGCAAGACTATTTAAAGAAAAAGATGTAATAAATTATGTAAAAGCAAAGAGAATTCAATGGCTAGGACACCTTGAGAGAATGGAGGAAAACAGAGGCACTAAGAAGATATTCAAGGGGCAGTGCCAGGGCCAAAGGAAAAGAGGAAGGCCGGTCAAAAGATGGTTTGACGAGGTGGAAAAAGACCCTAAAACTCTAAAAGTCCAAAACTGGAAACAAAGAGCTAGAGACAGGCGACTTTGGAGGAAAATTGTTAGTGAGGCCATGGTCCAACATGGACTGTAATGCCAGGGAGTTAGTTAGTTAGTTAGTTGTATACTACTATTGCAGTTAAAAATAAAGCATGGTAATCTTTATTTGTACAAAGAAAAACACGTTAAACATAATGTTTATTGTTACTATATGTTATATTTCAGTTCATAAGCATTTTTACTCTAGTGTTAATAATTTTTTACTTCCAGATCTATTTACTATAAACAAGTCTGGGATGTTGAGAACTTAGAACTCCTTCAAAAATTCTCTTAAAAATGCGAAAAACCTTTTTAAAAAATAACGTCAAAAATGATCTTAATTAAAAATAACGTCCTTAAAAATTTTTGAAAATATGTTTTACATTAACTGTTTTTTTATAAAACGAAAATATGTAAACAGTAATTTGTACTTATAAATTTAGTAAAAAATAAGATAATAATTTAAATCAATAGATAATTATAATTAATTTTAAATGTAAATAAATATCAGATAAAGATGAATAAGAAATTATAAAGCTTTAGTATCAAATTTCAAGAGCATCAGAATTCGATTACATCAGATATTGTTTTTTTTTTTTGTTTTGTTTTTTTTGTCTGTTTTTTAATATTTTTCAAATTGAAAGATTCTCTCAAAAGCATTGCTCAAAAGCAAATTTTTCTATAATTTGAAAAACTCTGTTCGACAACAACACGTGTTCTGGAAGGATATCTTAAATAACAAGATTCAATGCAAAACTTTATACTAATTTATAAAGAGAAATTAATAATTCCCCAAAAAATGAGCTTAAAATAAAAAATATCATTCAAAATTCAAAAAAGAAATATTAAAAAAAGAAAGAGAATAAGAAAGAAAACCAGGAATAATGCCTCATAAAAGAAAAAAACAGCAACCGAATATGCAAAAATGCAACAAAAAAATGCATTTATCATCAAATTTCTAGCCCTCATTATAAACATTTATAACGTCTGCATAATACATAAATTTAGTGCACCACCCCTGCTCTGAATCGTAATACATACTCCAGATCAAAAAATTCATAAATTATTTATTTTGTTTGGTTCCATTTTTTTTTCTTTCACGCTAGCGTGAAGTGAAACGTATTTTTCCCCCCTTTAAAAGAATCTGTCGGAAATGCTTTCTTCAAGAAACACCTTCGCACTCGGTGGTGCATATAATTACCAATTTACAATTTCTTTGCAACTGGGCATTTATCTAAGAAGCGTTTGCAATTGAAAATATTTATACAAAAATAAAATAATAAATGGTATCCTGTTTTTTCATAAAATGATGAGAAAAAAATAATTTTTATTGAAATACGTTTATTTAATAAAAATAGTAATTTAAAAAGCACACCATAAAGAATCATTTGCGTAAAGAAAGAGAAACGTCCTTTAGAGAAAATGTACAGTTTTGCGTTGTACAATGAATTTTTTAACACCGTCGTGTATTTCCGTTTAGCTGGTTTCGATTCCATTGAGATTTTCATCCACGTGACATTCTAAAAACACAATCTAAGAAATTTCTGTAAAATTCTGAGAATCGGCCTTTAATTTATTCGGCTAATTCCCTTTGTTGGAAAAAAAAGAGTCCAATGCGCTTAATTATGAAGAACCTTTGCGAAATCAGTAAAATTGACCGTAACATTAAACGGTTAGCTCTCTCCTTTGACAAAAAAGTCCAGTGCCTGTAATTGCAATGAACTTCTGCTAAATTAGCAAATTTAACGTTTAAATCAAGCGGCTTGAACTCGGTTTGAATTCGCATACTCTTTTCTTTGATATTTGCAGGATCAACAAATATAGGACACAAAGGTTCCGGATACTATCCTAGCCAACATCACTCTTGGACTTCGTCCACATTGGTGACCATGGAAAACAAACACGCAATTTTTTCACTCCTCTGCTGATGCTACACTACATTGTCTAGTTTCACGCATCTCCTTGATTTGACAAACAAAGTGCCAGAGTCTCTAGCAATGTGAAGGACCGATCTGAAAATAACTTTTACAAGTATAATGTCAATGTTCAGTGTTCGTAGATTTTCTGAGAAATAATTTACGGTCAGAAATGTGTGTTTTTGTGGTCATTATAGCTTTACGGGCACTGTCTTTGATATACATTTTTAGAATCCTTTTTAAAAAATATACACCTTAGAATTTGCAGAATAATGTAAGTGGGGCGAAATAAAAAAATACTGAAATCTATCGGAATTCTATCTGACAGAAACAGTATTTAAAACATCAAAAGCAGTTTGATGGATGTGTGAAAATTAATGGTGTTTCTAATAAGGGCCTTTCAACGCTTCTCTAAAATTGTCCAGAAACGAGTTTCGTTTTTAATCTAGCCTTCTTCATTAATATTGCATGGACTTATGGCAACTTTTATGGTTCAATTCCATGAACAAAAACATTCTTTTTCATAAGTTTGGATGAAACAAGCTTCCGTAAACTGTAAGTGCAATACAACTCGATATAGTAATGCAATGTAAATGCAACTCAGTGACAGCAAATTGCAACAGAATGTACTTTAGTACTTACTAATGAAATGTTTGTCTCATTTTTCATAGCAATCAAAAATTTACTTAAAAACGCAATTTTGTTTATTGGCAAATCGGATAAAAGTTCTAAAACTTACCCTAAAAGAAAATATGAAAAACGCTGAATAGAGTAAATAATGGATAAAAATTTATATTTCGAAGCCTATGTAACTATTAAAATCTCTGTTTTAAGAAAACACCATTTAAAATTGACGAAAACTTATTTGATTTACAACAATGTAAAAAGCACTGACGTCGATGAGATTTTTATTCTGAACACAGCTCAAAATGCTGTTTGAATAAATGTACAGAGATTAAAAGGCATGCCTAAGAAAATGGATAGAGGTCAAAATGCATGTCTAAGAAAATGGAAAGAGCTCAAAATGCATGTCTAAGAAAATGGAAACAGCTCAAAATGCAAGTCTGAGAAAATGGACACAGCTTAAAATGCACGTCTAAGAAAATGGATATAGCTCAAAATGAGTGTTTAATGAAATGGACATAGCTCAAAAATCATATTTAAAAAAACGTGCATAAGTATTTAAAAAAAATAAATATCATTTGATTCTTTTTTTAAACTTCTTTTAGGAAAATTGTTTTTTTTTATTTTTATGAATGAACTAATGAATCCCAAGGAATTCGTAATGTAATGTCGTCCATTTGTTTAAATCATTTAGACTATATTTTTAAATCAGTCTTTAAAAGAAAAAGAAAAAGACTTAAAAAAATTAAAAGTTGTTTTTACAAGGTCGTAAAGGGTTCTAAAAATTTATAAAAGAGGCAGTAAATTGACGTTGCATGAATGCATAAATTTTTAAAAAACACTTTATCGTTTAGAATTCTGAATATGAAAAATCACCTGAAATGTATCTGTAAATGTAACAGTGCACCAAAAAAGTCGGACCACTCAGAATAACTTTTGATTTAATGATTGGATCTTCACATTCTGATACTCAATCTTAATGTTTCGACTGGGTGATCTCAAATATGCTAATTAAAAAGTGCAGACTATATTTTAAGTTAGGAAATCAGACATAAAAACGTACTTTCTCTGAATAAACATACCTTTTTTTCAACGGATTCGGATTTCTGACGCCCAAAATATAGGGGGTAGCAGCAATCTGAGAAATAGGGTCCCAATACTTTGATCAAGAAAGCGATCCAAATTTTGGACACCATAATTTCAATGTTATATTTTGCGTATTTCCCCATATCTAGAGATCTTTTCAAGTGAATTTTAAAAAAAATTTCACAAAATTATTAAATTTGTTTATCCGCAGATAATTCCATTCAAAAAATAAATGTTAGTAAATATTTATTATTTTATTTAATATTAGTCGAAATAGATTTTTATTTAAAAGATGTGAAACTTTTTACGTAATTTTAAAGTATGTAATTTTACTTGGCAAAATAGAAAATGTGACCAAAATAGGTTGAATAGTTCCTGACAAATCGACTTTCAAGTATACGACTTTTTTAATTGTATGTGTAAAATATCCACCTCAACATACGACTGTTCCATTGTGTGTGTAAATATACCGTGTTCAAATTAAAAGGCTCACCGTAGCCAAAAGTTTTCCCATTTTTTAAATTTTCAATTTGTGTAATTTCAATGCATTTTCAATACAATTAATAACATTTCATATTAATAAATTCTTTTTTAAAAATATTGTATTCTTAAATCTTCTTATATGTACTCTTACTTGAATATCATATAAAAGTGCATTTTTTTTCTATATTATCGAAAAATTTTCTATAAAAGTTATCAGTTGATCATGAAGTCCTAGGTTTGTATAACAATTTTTAAATCACATTAACTATCCTTTAAAAATTAATCCTAACTCGTTAATTTAAGCCAGTTAAACTTAAACTAAATTGTTAGACAGCAGGCGAAAATGCGTAAGACAAAAAATAATTTGGTAAGTACATTAAATAAAACGTAGTATTACTATTAATTCTTATAAATACATTATATTTTGCATAAGTGTAATAAAATATTATTTAAATTAATTTATTTGAATGCATTATTTAAAAAAAAAAAGCAATATTAAAGATTTAAGTAAGTCTCACCTGAAGACAATTCTTTTTAGCTTGAATCGAATCTTACTGAAAATGTGACGAAGCTGTAATTGGATAAGTTTGAATGCCAAATGAGATGATTCTTTCCTGAATTTTCTATCTGTTTTGGTTCGTAATTCTAACCTCACCCCTACAAAAGCCGTACAATCTGCAGAGCGTAACAAAATTATTCACCTTTCGAGTCAAAAAAGATTTCAAGTTCACTGCAATTCTTTGGACAAGTTTATGATTGACGTAAAGAAATGCAAATGACTTCGTGGGCGACATTTTTGGTCGAGTATTTTCCCTTGGATAGAAATTTTTTGTGTACAATATGTTAGTGAAGAAATATCCACACAAAATTTATAGCTAAAAAATAATTAAGTGTTTAACTAATGACTTAAAATCTAAGTAGATATTTTTAACAAATATGAAAAAAGCTTAGTTTTTAAAAAAAATACTCATAATTCGAGAGAAAAAAAAATATCTCTGTATAGTTTACTTCAACAAATACATGACTTTGTCTCTTTTATTTTTTTTATTTTTATTTATCTTTTTTTTTTTTTTTAAAGTTCATAAGTTAAATAATGATGTCGGCAATTTCAAACGAAATATCATAAAACTAAATTTTTGCAGCATTAATAATGTGTTTAGTCGAACCATTTTTTAATGGATCACATATGGATTTTAATCTACAGTTCAGAAATTCCTATTGCAAACACATTGCATTTATGGCAATAGAACTGGAAGAATCTATGTTAAAATTTAAAAAATTAAACCTAATTCAGTTTTTAAGAAAAATATTGCAAAATAATTTTTTTTCGCTTTCATAGATTGTTTTATAAATCGAGGGCTTTCCGTTCATTTTTTTTTTTTTTTAATTTACTTTATTTCCTGATGATAATACGTAAAATCATTTTTAGTCTGTTTCATTTGACCTTTAGTTAACTGTTGATATTTTTTGATATTACTTTTATAACAAAGACTTCTAGTTTAGTTACAAATTGAACTTATTCGGCGACATAATTCTGTTTTAAAAATCTAAAAAACTTAGAAAAGACTATTTTTTTATATGAATCACAACATATATTGTACAAATGTATACTATTTCTGAGTCTATCTAATTACATTTAATGCATTAAAATTTTAAAATAATTTTATTCATATTATCAACTAGCACTGTTATAGTTTTCTTTCAGAAATCACGGTAAAAGCAATAGTCTGTTCATCCGATTAACCGTAAAATTTATGGTTAAGAACACTCCTTCACCTTTATGGTTATAAAACCGTTTGCAACTGGTATGGTTTTGTAATCATTTACAACGAGCATGATTTCAAAAGTGAAAAAAATTACATTTAACTGAGCATTGGAATTAGATTTTTCGTTAGGTAATGACATTAGGGTGAGGTTGAGTTGTATTTTGTAAAACGAACATTAAAATGTGGCTTAATTAATTTATCTAGTGGTGCCACCTATTGTGATTGCTGGAAAATGCTGCACATTTTCGTGTTAAGCAGCTCTGTGATGCTACTATCTATGCGTAAATGAGTACTATCAGTGCGTAATAGTCCAGGATTCACAATTGGAGAGTACAAGATGCTGGAAATTCTTCATGTGTTGAAGGAATAGAATAAATGTTATGGCTCCAATGCTGGTATTTAAACTGCCTTTCAACTGGCCAGGAGATAGACAGATGAGCCCTTTTGGCTATAGTATTTGCCGATCAGTAAGGAACTAAATGGCTCGTATTTTGGGTCTCGTTGGCTCGGACAATAGTTTTATATTTTATAACCGTCGTAGACCCAATTTTGGGATTATATTCTCGGGTCTGTTTGTTTAACCGTATTTGGAAAAAACAGTCAACAAACTATTTTTCTCTGTGTTAACAGCTTGAATAACATGTTTCTTATGGTTATTTGACTGTTTCGATGAAATATTATAAAATAGCATTCAAATTAATTTTTAATTAACCATTTTTTAGATAAAGTTTCAGCAGGAAAGACAGCCAGTTAGACTTCAAACTCATCCTTTCATTATAATTAACTCAATTTTTAAACTCATTAAAGCATCGTACTTAGATAATACAATAACGTTTGAAAACAAATTTATCTTTTAAAGTAAACCTCTCTCTCTCTCTCTCTCTCTCTCTCTCTCTCTCTCTCTCTCTCTCTCTCTCTCTCTCTCTCTCTCTCTCTCTCTCTCTCTCTCTTTTTAAATTAATTTTTATTACATAATTAAACTAATTTAAATTTATTTTTATTTAAAAATTAAGGTGAAAAACATCTTTAAAAGAAGTTTATTGAGTTGTTCGCAAAGTAATTTCCTTTTTTCCCAATAGAGGACATAATTGTATTTTTTTTAAGCCAATTTCACACTAAAATGGTATAGTCGTTATTTATTTTGACAGCTGACATAGCAACGTCTGGTTGTGAAAAAGTTCGGTTGATTCTATGCAATAGTTTTTCGTTGGTGCTCTTTTAAAAATTGAAAATGAAAGACAGAATTTTAGATTTATTTTTAGACTTATGTTTTTACTATCAAATAGGTAAAAACACTTTAAAAAATTATTCGGTGTGCATATTGATAAATTGAAAAATAAAAAATTTTTGAAAAGACAAAATAAGTTGCATTGATAATACTTCAGTACAAAATTTTGCAGATTTGCAAAATTTTGATCCGGCATTTTTGTTGAATGTGCACCACGTTTTGAAACTGATAAAGGTACAATAAGGCCTTAATTGATGCAAACCGGTGAATAACAACTCCTGAAATTGCTGAATCATTATCGTATTCGACCGCTCATGATCACTTGAAACGCTTAGAATTAATGTCATATCTCGAATATGAGTTACGGTGGCTCAGGAGATTCATTTCCCCCCACCCCCAATGAGGTAAAGCAGGTTCGAATCCTAGCAGTTGATGGTTGTTACGAATTTTGCTCCTGACTTTCACCGACCACAGTGTTAATGAAAAATATCCTCACTGGTAAACGGATAACGGGTTAGAGTTCCCTTGCCGTTAGGCTAACAGTGAGAGGTTTTCATGGATTTCCTCTCCATGTAACGCAAATGCGAATCAGTTTCATCGAAAAAGTCCTCCATGAAGACGAATTTCTCCCAGCAACAGGAGTTCCCTTGTCTTCTTGATTGGGTTCAAAATTGCAAGGCTACTGCGTTGAACATTAATAGTCGTAGACTCAAAATTGGATCTGCTAAAAAATAAAATAAATTGATGCCGTATATTTATTTTGCTCGGCAATATCCGTCGAAGCAGATAAAATACAAGGTCGTTACCCAATTAGCATTTGTAAAATATAGATTTAGATTCTCCATTGATTCTCGTAATTTATATTCTCATATTTTAGATTCTCGATTGATTTTTTCTAACTAAATTATATCAATACTATTCAACATTTGTGAAAGACATTCTTAAACAGTGGAATTTCAATAAATATTTTTGTTTTAGTGTAATTTAGTTGGACTAATCGTGTTTCGTGGTTTTTCTCTATGCAACACAAATGCCTGTAAAACCACCAAAACTCCCAATGCTTGATCGAAGATTTTAGTTTTCTTCTGGGTTAGGTTCACAATTACAAGGTTGCAGAATTGACCACTGATAGTCTTAAACTCAGGATTGGATCGGATGTTCAACACCGGTTTTAAAATAAAATAAAATCTCTACATTTGAATTTCTCATCTCTTACGGAAAGAAATTTGTGCAACCGCGTTGACATGTGTGATTCGCTTCTCAAATGTCAATAAAAATATCCATGTTTTAAAGCGCATCATTACTGGAGACGAGAATGGAAACTGTCTACAACAATGTTCAACGATCATAAAGTAAAAACGAGGAATCGGCACAAAGCAGACAGAAAGATGGCAAAAGTTATTGAATCAGAATTAACAAATTCAATTAAATATTTACTCACTAAAAGAAAATCTTCCTCCAATTGCATAAAAAAGTAAGGAAAAATGAAATTTCTTTTCGAACAACCCGATATTTTTATTATTTAAATAAATATTTATAATTATTATTAAAAACGATATTTTTTATTAGAAAATTTTAAATAAATAACTATTTAAATAACGAATGAACTTTTTTTCAACTTAAACAATGGCTTTAATTGCATTTGTATCGGTTAAATACAGGCAGTTTTAAACGATACATGAACTGTTCTTTAAGTTAAACAATAGCATTGATTACATTTTTATTGTTTAAATACAGGCATTATAAAATAAGTAACTATTTTAATATATGAATGTTTTTTCAGGTTAAACAATGACCATTAATTGCATTTTTTATTAGTTAAATACGGCCATTTTTAAATTAGTAACTATTTAAATTTATGAATTTTTCAATTCAATATAATTAATTGCATTTTTATTATTGAAACACGGACGTATTTAAAATAGTAACCATTTAAAAAATATATTAATTGTTTTTGAAGTTAAATAATGGCATTCATTGCATTTTTATTAGTTAAATACAGACTTTTTACGTTAGTAACTATTTTAATATATGAACTTTTTTCAGGTTAAACAATGGCATTAATTGCATTTTTATTAGTTAAATACAGACTTTTTACGTTAGTAACTATTTTAATATATGAACTTTTTTCAGGTTAAACAATGGCATTGATTGCATTTTTATTGTTTAAATACAGACATTTTTAAATTAGGTACTATTTAAATAATAAATGAACTTTTTTTCAAATTAAGCAATGACATGAATTGCATGGCTAACTGACATAAAAACAATTTGACATAAAAACTCAATTCTACAAGACCAAACATGGTGAATCGTAAAAATAGCTTGGCTTTTCAGTGATGTAGGCTTTTATGTTATTAGTTATTCAACATTTGTTGAAATTAATAGTCATTTTAAAGAGCAATTTTCCTTTACATTAAGTATTAAACCACAGTCTGTTGCCTTTTGATACAATACCTTATTTTTTAAAACAGTAATTCTACGTTTTTATTAATGTCATACGTTATTTCACCTAATAATAACAACAATATTTCCGGAAATTTTTTTCTTCCTGGTATCGTAAAGTGCTTTTAGGCATTTTAAATTTAAAAAAATATATATAAACTTCGTTTTTAACATTTTACTTTCAGTCGATTGACTTTCTGAAAAATTTATATTCATATAATATTTTCAAATGTTATTAGACAGACTTGAAAATCAAGATACGAATACAAACAAATCATTAAAATTTCCCTCTTTTTAGTTAAAATAAATTTAAGAAACAAAATTGTAGTTCTAAATTTGATGTTCCATAAATATTGGTACAAACTTTAAGGGAAGGTTGGGCATACCATAAGAACCTTATTATGCTGTACAAGCTCTTTTGATCGGGTTATCTTAATTCTATGTTCGTTTTATGTTTTCCTATTATAATTGTTTCCTTCAGATAGATATAGAAACAGTCGTTTTACCGTAATTTAATAGTTTGGCGACTGATATAAATAAATAACTCGCATGACCACAAAAATCGTAATAAAGAAGAGCCTATTGCAGCGTACGGTGACATTTCTAGACATGAGTTGCTGTAAAATACTCAATCCTTATGATAAATCTTACCTCCTCTTAAGTTTGTAGCAATATTTATGACACACCCTGAATATTTTCCACATTGAGAAACTAATTACTTCACTAAAAATGCAGGGTGATTCTAAAGTCACGAGAATCAATTAATTGGAGGGGAGGATTAAAAATTCCATTGCAACCCATTGCGGGAAATGTCATCGTACGGTGCTAGGGGCACTTCCTTATTTACAACTGTTTCTACGGCTGCCTTAAACAGGTACTTTCCTTTATCTAAATTGTCTTAATTTCATGCGCCGAGATAGCCTATTTGGTAGGGCACTGGACTCACATTCGTGAGAACTGGAGTTTGAATCCTGCCGGCCGAAAACTCCCTGTGTAGTAAATAGTGACTTTTGCACGTTAAATCTGTCGGGTAACGAAGTTCTCCATGTTCCCATAACAAATTATACCTCTGGGGATGCTGGATAGGAGATTGAGCGCGCTCTGGTTCAGGTCAAAATTACGATCTGTGGATGAATGAATGGGTCATCCCGCCTTATAAACGGGCGTAACGTGTGTGTGCAGCAGAAGTCGAATTTTTTGCCATAAATGGTGCCACTGGAAAATAAAAAGAATAAATGCACCCTCCCAGTGTCTTAATGGCCTACGCCAACAACAACATCTTAATTTCATGCTGGTTTGTCTTCATTAGTTACTGTCGAAAATTAAGAAAATTTTCGAATTGGATGTCTTCGCAATTGCAATTTTCGACAATAATTATTAGAAAAGATTAAAATTAAGATAATTCAGATGAATAAATGTACCGGTTCAAAAGCAAGTGTTGAAACAAATTATATTAACAGCGGCGTACGATGACATTTCCGGTTTGGGATTCCTTGGCAATTCTTAATCCTTATGATGAGCCCTAACTCCCCTCTAAGTTTGTCTCATCATTCTAGAATCACCCTGTATATAAACTGCTGTTTGTAGAAAATGCAACACCATGAAAGAATCATCAGAATCAAATGAAATTTAATGCAGAAACGACTTGTACTGATACAAATAAATGATGAAATTTTCAAAACAAAAGAAACAAATTAAGCGTCCGAAATCAGTATTTGGTGCAGCCACCACGCGCTGCAATAAGTGCTGCTATACGACGTGGCATGGAGTCAAACAGATGTTGAATATCTGCTTGAGGAAGAGAATTCCATATCGCTTGTATGCGCAACCAAAGTTCGTCTTTGGAAACTGCAGGACGCGGATCACGAGTGAGACGCCGACCAACCATATCCCACACGTGCTCAATAGGCGACATATCCGGCGAATAAGCAGGCCAAGGAAGAAGTTGCATGCGTTGTGCTGAACAGAAGTCTCTAACAGTCCGCGCAACATGTGGGCGTGCATTATCCTGCTGAAAGATAGCTCCAGGGATGCCTTGAAGGAAAGGAACGACTTCGGGCTGTAGCACTTCACGGACGTATCTGTTGCTATTGAGATTACCCTCAATTCGTATCAAATTGGATCGTCCATGATACGAAATCGCACCCCAGACCATAACTCCGGGTGTTCGACCACTATGTCGTTCAATAATACACTCAGGAAGGCAGCGTTGACCGGCATAACGTCTAACACGAACACGGCCATCATGGGTCCACAAATTGAAGCGTGATTCATCTGAAAAGACAACTTGGTGCCAATCAGCTCGCCAGTCTCTGTGCTCAAGAGCCCACTGCCGACGCAGCCGTCGATGATCCGCCGTGAGGGGAATCCTGTATAATGGCACCCTTGCACGCAATCCACGGCGCAGCAGACGACGACGAATTGACGAAGCCGACAATTGTACACCTGTAGCAGTAGACCAATGTGCTGCCAGCTGCCTGGAGGAAGCTGTGCGATCATTCACCGCCATGCGGAGCAGGTGTCGATCATCGCGCTCTGACGTCACCTTCTGTCGTCCAGTGCCTGTTTTTCGAGTTGTTCGGTGCTCGTCGGTCCACTGCTTCCAAACTCGCATCACTGTGGAACTGTTCCGCTGCATACGAGCTGCTATTGCGCGATAGGAAAATCCTCCTTCTCGAAGGCCGATTATCCTCCCTCGTTCAAACTCCGTAAGTTGCTTGAATTTCTTATTCTTCCGTCGTGGAGGCATACTCAGGTCTCACTAAACGTTTGCCACTAACAAATAATCATAGACTATTTTCAACGTCCCGCTACAGCACTTTATTTATACGCTTTCAGCATCAATTCAGAGGGCGCTGCGCGCGCCACGCACGCGCGATGGCTCTGAAACTTTATTAATTTGCATAATATCCTATAATTGACATTTGCTGCGAATTTCATTTGATTCTGATGATTCCTTCATGGTGTTGCATTTTCTACAAACAGCAGTTTATGTTTTTTATGACCGAGCTTAAAATTTTTGTTAGAAATTCTTTTAAAATTTGTATTATTATTATTTTTTTTTTAATTCTACTTTGTTTTTGACCGAAACTTGATCCTGTTTTGTCCCTGTATTTGATTTTTAAAAAAAATATATTGTTTTTTTTTTCTTTTTTTTTTTTTTTTTTTTTTTTTTTTTTTTAGAATTTTTTTTAACAATTTTGTTATTATGAATATTTATTAAAAAACGAAAAAAAGAAACATATAAACAATATTAAATAAACGAAATTTCATCTGGAATTGGAAATTATTTTATTAAATTCCCTATGCAATATTTAAAAACTGATACAAGTATTTCTGTTTCATGGTAGCCGCTTTTAAGCGTAATTGCACTTGCAAGATTTGTATTCATTCTTAAAAAATTTAAGTCCTACAAAAAAGGAAATAACTTAACAAGCACACAGCTAATTGCGATTGAAAAACTTAGCACAATTGTAGAAAAATTTAAATTGTATTTTTTTATTTACTTATTTTATTTTATTTATTTGTCTATTATTATTTTTATAAGAAAAAAAAATACGTAACTTTATTAATTAATTATTGTACATTTTTTGCATTTGATGATCCCAGGAGAATTAGCGTCTGTTTCTGAGCTCTCAAAACAAACTTTATACAACTTCATAATTTATTAATCATATGAAGTGTTAACATTTCAAGTATAATAATATTAATTCAATATTTTCAGTGTTTTATGCTATTTGCGATACTTTTTATTTTAAGTATTCACTAAATGCCTCTTTTTTTAATAATAATTATGAAAAATTAAATTAATCTTTTCAAGGTAATAGTCTTCATAATTTAAAATTTTATTTGTATAAACAATCACAATGCATGAGCAATTTGGGTAAGTAGTCTTAAATTTATAATATTTTTAACCTCTTTCATAATACGAAATAAAAATAAATAAATTTTAAAAAAATAAATTATGCAGATATTCCGTTTTCTAAAAACATTTTATGCTTCGTTTGGCGATGTTTTGAATGACAAAACACTTCAGAAAAAGGTTGACAAATACAGAAATGAATATTTTATACAGATTGATAGTTCAAGGACGAGTAAATCACTTGAGTTTTGATGGCGATTAAATAAAATCGTAGGACGATTTTTTCTTATTAGTAGAGTATTTTATCTAGTTATTTACATTAATTTTTCAAACAATATTCCACTTTTTTAAAACAATTCTTTTTTATATTCATAACATTCAATTACAAGTTTCCAAAATCTGGTTTATTTCATTTACTTTAAAGGCAAAATTTAAATAAAAATATATATTTTGAGCAAACAATATCTTGAAGATTTTAAAAAAGAAACGATTTATAATTTTTATTATAATTTTTTTTGCTGATTAAAAATTAAAACGATTTTTAGTTTTCATTTTAAAGTTTTTTGTTTTGTCGATTAAATTAATTTAAAATGAAGATGATTTTTAATTTTCACTTTAAAGTTTTTTGTTTTGTTGGTTAAATTTGTTTAAATGTAAACGATTTTTAGTTTTCGTTTTAAAACTTATTGTTTTGTTAATGAAATTTGCTTAAAAAAAAGCAACTTATAATTTATTTTTAAAAAAATTGTTCTAATTATGAAATTTGCTGAAAATAAAAATTATGATAAGGTGTATTACATTTTAGTAAGTGAAAATATTCATTAATTTACGTTTTATGAGCGAATTTATTAACTTGAAAAGAAAATGAAAAAACTAGTACATTTTATTTTTATTTTTTTGAACAATTATATTTTCGTATTATTAAATAATGCTTAAAAAATCCATAAAGATTTAAAATGGAACCAATTAAATTATTTTACAAAGACTAAATGCATCTATTTCTATTCAAAATGTAAAATAACTTAAATGAAACAGTCATTAAATTAAAAATGATTAAAGAATTCATCATTGACGTGGAAAAAAATTTTTATTATTTATAATAATTACTAGATTTAGCAATTTATCACTAATTGGAAAGGCATTTTATCACCAAATATCAAATGTTATCACTATCCTTGGTAAAATGAAAATGGTAATTATCTTTGTTTTTATGTTTTGTAGTAATTAATTCAAACATTTTTAATTTTGCATAGTTTTTCCGCAATCAGATTTTTTTTATTTTTAAATGTATATATTATTATTATTAACACATATAAATACTTAAAATGTCTTTTCAAAAAGTTTTAGCGAAAACCCTTTTTTCCTTTTCTTTTTAATCATTAAAAAAATCATCTTTTACGTGTGATTATAATTTTTTAAGGCATGCAACTCAACTGTAAAATAAAGCACGTATTTTGTTTTTCTACTAAAATCAAAAATATAAACAAAAAGCTCATTTTTATCAAAACAAGCTAAACCCCAAAACTGTATTTGAGAACTAAAAATATTTTGACGATGATAACAATCTTAAAAGAATTTTATATCTCTGTTCATATCAAAGCCTCTGAGAAAATTTACTATATGTCAAATGCGTAAACGAAATATGTTTCCTGTCTCACGTGTTAGCTTTTTGAAAACAGATCGTGTCAACTTGTAATCTAAGGATCTCAAACATGCAAAAAAAAATTTAAAATTTATAAATCTAAACATATTTTCGGTGTTAACAATATTCGACTTAAAATATCAAACAGCAGCTATAAATATATAATTTTAATTATTCGTTTAAAAATTTTTTAAATTCTAAATTAGATAAAATATATACAATGAATTACATATGAAGTATATGTTCTACGTTTCCTGTTCACAAAATGATCTAAGTCTTTCTGTATTGCACGCCTTCTCACAACACTCCTCCGCTTCTTCTTTGGATACCTTAATTTCTCTAATTAATGAGTCATTGACGGTTGATCCTTGGAAACAAAAACATCTACATTAACAAATGCAACAGAACTATTCAACAGTGTTTTTAATAAATCACAATTGATTTTTTTACTTAATACGATTAAACATTAACATAATTAAAACATAATTTTCATTTATTTCTCAACACTTACTCAATAAATAAAGTTAAGAAACATCTTTACCTTCTCAAATTATTTGTATTTGCATTTAAGAAAACGTGTGCTTTTTTTCAACTGTAAAATTAAAGATTAAAAAATCTTCTCAATAATTGAAAATCGCTGTGAAAAATTTTGTGTTGTGTTTAAAAACATATTTTAAATGTAAACATATCATTTCTTAGTCATGTTATGATCTTCTGCAAGCATAAAACAATATCATTTACAACGAATTTGAGTGTTTTTTTCCGTCCTTTAGCTGAAACTATGTGATTATCTAAAAAAGTATTATTCAAATAATGCAAAAGAAACTGTTCAACAATGTTTTTAATAAATCACAATTGAATTTTTTACTTAATACGATGAAACCTTTAACATTATTAAAACATAATTTTAATTTAATTCTCAACACGCTGTGATAAATAAAGTTCAGAAACGTATTTACCTTCTCAAATTATTGTATTTGCTATCAAGAAAACATGTGTTTTTTTTTAATTTTCTCAATAATTGAAAATTGCTGTGAAAAAATATTTTGCGTTTAAAAACATATTTAAAATGTAAACATATAATTTCTTAGACATGTTATGGTCGGCTGCAAGCATAAAACAATAACATTTACAAGAAATTTGAGTGTTTTCGTTCTCCGCCCATTAGCTGAAGCTATGTGATTCTCTATGATAAAACAGTACTTGATTCAAGTAATGCAACAAAACAAAAACTATTCAACACTGTTTTTAATAAATCACAGTTGAGTTTTTAACTTAATGCAATTAAACCGTAACAAAACATCATTGAAATATATTTTTGATTTCATTTCTCAACACTTACTCAATAAATAAAGTTTGGAAACTTCTTTACTTCTTTATCTTATCAAATTATTTTATTTGTATTTAAGGAAACATGTACTGTTTTTTTAATCGTATCAATAATTGAAAATCACTATGAAAAAATATATTTGAGCTTAAAAACAAATTTAAAATGTAAACATATCATTTCTTAGATATGTTATGGTCGGCTGTAAGCATAAAACAATAACATTTACAACGAATTTGAGTGTTTTTTTTTTTTCGTCCATTAGCTGAAGTTATGTGATTCTCTATGATAAAACAGTACTTGTTTCAAATAACAAAACCGAAAATGGTCCACCACGTACCATACCGTTTTCTCTAGAGGGAAAGTCGCCAAGAAAGTCACTAAATTTCTAGTGATTATCAGATATCTCGCCCTCTGATGCATCTACCTAGAGCCTCAAAACTTCGGGAAAGTAGATAATGCTTTTATCCTCAAAACATGCTGACAAAGTGACTAAAATCATCAAAATATTGACTTTTGTTTAACAAAATTAGCGACGACCCCCCTAATTTAGTTAGGGGGGTCAGCAAGTTTAACTGCGGATTATTAGACAAAAGATGCGTGATAAGCAAAGAATTATCGCAAATTCATTCTTTTCGGCCAAAAACATACAAGGAACACATAATTTCATCTGAAGGACATTTGTTCACGTTGCATGACGACAGATTTCAAAAGTGGATGACCATTTTTAAATTTAAAAATATTTTATAGTCGTCTTTAGAACAAAATAATAATCTACTCAGCCAAATATTAAAACTACTTCCATGTAAAAGATGATTTCGAAAAAAAATGCTGAGGTCTCTGTACATTCTGAAATAATCTAACATTTAATAATGAGGACTAATATAATTAACAATATTATTGAATATGCTTGTCTATTTTGTAAATTCTTTATTTTTCTTAAAATGAAAGTTATAATAATTTGCCAGGAAATTTCTAGATTTCCTAACTTCTAGAAACTATACTATTAATATTTTTTTTTAAAAAAACGAAAGAAAAATAATAATTTCGATAATAAAAATTTAATTTTAAGAAATATACTATATGTTTTAATCAAATAAAATAAGCTCAAAATTATACTTTTATCAATAATGAGCATTTCTTTAAAAGTACATCATTTCAATAAAAGAGAGTCAAAGAGAGTATAAAATGTTTTCTTTTTCTTTAGTCAAAGTTTTTAATAGTTTTCAGAATAGTTTTCTCCCTTAAAATGTCGATATGGCCTTAATCGTTACTGGAACTTTGTGTTTATATACCTGATTCTATTATTTAAACCATACTGGAACCTTGCATTTATATATCTGATACGTATACTTGAACCATACTGGAATCTTGCATTTATATACCTGATACGTATACTTGAACCATACTGGAACCTTGAATTTATATACCTTATTCGTATATTTGAACAGTACTGAAACCTTGCGTTTAATTGGACCATACTAGAACCTTGCATTTATATACCTGATACGTATAGTTGAACCATACTGGAACCTTGAATTTATATACCTTATTCGTATATTTGAACAATACTGAAAACTTGCGTTTAATTGGACCATACTGGATTCTTGCATTTATATGGCTGATACGTATATTAGAATCAATAGGATGAATGAAACAATCTACTGATACATTAAATGCTCATTTAATCAAAATTTAACGCTCTAGGAAACTTTTAGTGTTTTTGTTTACCGGCATTTATTTTTTTAAAGTTGTCTATTTAGTGTGAATTTTAACTTTTGCATTTTGCAAGATTTGAGACATTTTCAGATTGTTTCAAAATCACGTTTCAAATATGTAAATGCAAGATTGATTGTAAATTTAAACGTTCTTATGAAATATGCTTCGCTAGTTTTTTCCTTTATAAAATATGAATATTATTTTAAAAATATAAAGCTTTAATTGAACTTCTGGTCTAAAGAAAGCACACAAAAAATTATCACAAAACTGCTTTAATGAATTTCGAAACAATTTATTTTCTTTGCAATAAATCCACTTTATAAAAACTTAATACTATAAATTCAATTTAAATACTTGGATTTTTGACATTACTAGTGTACTACTAGCTAAAGATTCAAAAAAAAAAATTTACCTCTACATAATAATGCAACAGCAGCGGGTAATTCATCTCCACACAGTTTCCTGAGTTCTTTACGTATGGAAACTCCCTTAACCAAATAAATGCAAACACAAAACACGATAAACACCTAAAGAAAAAAAAAACGCATATTTGTATTTTTTGTTTGGCAACTCTCAAATAAACGCATAACGTATTACTATATAGTTAATACAGATGTAGTTACCAAAAAGTCATACCGTGAATAACCGATATCAAAAGAATGTCGACTTTCACCGGTGAATATCAACAGTCGCTTTGGTAAATGTCCAAAATATTTGTTATATCCTATTTGTATTATAGGAGAAACATCAGTGTTCGGAATACCCGGCAAATGTATACCTGGCACTGAACCTTAAAAAACATCAGTATATAGGGTATACTGGGCAGTGGCACTCAATCAGACCTTTCGTATATTTTACCAAAGCGACTATGTGATTGTCAACATTCACCGGTGGAAGTCAACAACCACTCATTTCTGTCATTCACAATAACTCATGTATATCAAAAAATTTATATTCACTTGTTTCAAAATCTAGTTTTCAAATTAATTTGAAAGAAGCGCGTTAAGTCTTTGCGGGTCAGAAAATTTTAATTTAAAAATTTAGTCGCGAAAAACCAATAGGAATATGGTCATAGTTGTTATAGTATGTAGTCATAGTAATTCCAAACTGAAGTGACTTTATTATGCAATTATTTTTATTTATTATCAGAATAAAAAGTCGTTGCACACTGCTATAATTTTCATTCTAAACTTACGATAAAGTAAACGGCAACAGTATGTCTAGATAAAACTAGATAAGTTAAATTATTGAAATATAATTTTAAATAATATTTTATGAACACATTTGTTTAAAAAAATAAAATATATAATGTAAAAAATCAATTTTTTACAAAGATAAAGGAAATTATAAAACATAAACAAAAAGGAATAACATATTTCACAATCAACTGTTGACTACTAGTTGACAAAAAAGCATTCATAATCTTTAAAAAAAAAACGGGTAGAAAGTACAAGGAGAGTAATTTAAAGGTCAATTTTAGTTCCCAAGCACTGGTAAATAAAATAAAGACTTAAAAGAATTGAAGAAGAAGCGATTGTTTTTATATAAACCGTGACTTGACCTCTCTATGAGTGATGTTTATATTTTATAATTTTATAACCGTCGTTGAAATGCCAATGTTTTGGGTTTACGACTGCTAATGTTCAACTCCGTAACCTTGTAATTTTAAACCTTATCCAGAAGACAAGAGAACTCCTAGATAAAGTAATGGGAGAAATTTGCCTTCGTGGAGGACTTTTTTGATGGAACTACCCCGCATTTGCGTTACATGGAGAAGAAAACCACTTAAACCTCCCACATTAGTCTGAGGGCAAGGGAACTCTAACCCATGATCCGTTTACCACTGAGAGTATTTTACACCAGCACTGTGGTCGGTGCAAGCTGGATACGGAATTCGCATCAACCAGCCATCACTGATATTCGAACCCGGTTCACCTCATTTGAAAGCGAATGTCATCACGGCTCCCCTGAGTCATCACGGCTCCTCTAAGAGTGATTGAGCCCAGTTACAGTCCAGAAAATTCTAATTGAATTAGAAATCGCAATATAAAGGGCTTCAGAGCATGGAAAATTACCAGATCACGTGCACGGAAACCAGATCACGCAGGGCCGCCTCGAAAGAAGGAGGCGGCCCTGAGCAGCGTCGCCCACGTCACACTCCCACAACTAGTTTATAGGGCGGGTCACATTCACACATAAAGGAGAAAGGACATAGAACACAGAGAGAAAGAACCATCCATGCCTTGTCCGGGATTCGAACCCAGAACATTTCTGATGCCAGGACATCTCCCTGCCCCGGCCGGTCGGCGTGTTACAAAATTCAGATGAATTAAAATTTTGCTTGTCTGCAAGTGATATTGTATCGGTACTCGTGTGCCAGTACTTTTGTCGTCATTTCATCCGGAATTTTTTGCACTGTATATATATTTCAAAAGCATCTATTACGGACCAGTCATTTACTTTTTATGCGATATAAACGTGAATCTTTTAGATTTTTTTAACATACAATTTTTTAATTACTTAAACTTAGAACTTAGAAACGTAAAATATAGTCTATTTTTTCCTAACTTTAAAATATTCGATAATTTATCTTCGAATCATCTGCAAGGAATATGTTAAAATCAGCTTTCACGTTTAGCATTAATCTATTTTCTTTCTAATTTAAACTCGATACATTCAAAAAATTTCAGCATATACTTTTTTATTCAATCTGAAATTTAAACTGAAATTTAAACTAAATTTTTTTTTCTGTGAAAAAAAAATTTATTTTGCAAAAGCGAAGGTACAAGGAAAAATAGATCAACAAAAACAAGAATGGAAAGAAGCAGTTGAAATATATTTTAGAATTCTAAAGGAACGGAAGAGACTTGGATCTTTCTTGAAAGAAAGGCCCACAATGGGCTGTCGTGCCCAGAGAGAGTTGATGCTTTTCTTTGAAGAGATGGTGATGATGAGTTTTGCCAAAGTAGAATATTTAAAACAGTTTTTTCATTCTCTTATAGTAATAGATAAACATCCTTGTAGAAATCAGCCTCATTTTTCTACAAGAACTATGTTAAAATTAGTTTTCTGCAAATTCTGCAATCATGTACTTTTTCAGATAAAAGGAAAGTTCACAAATTTTTACTCATACACTTTTATACATTAATTAAAATGCACCGAAATAAAATATTTAAAACTGTTTTCCCCTTACTTTAAAATTTAAAACCCAAATCGTTTTGAGCATAATGATATTGTGATGCATAAATAGTTTGAAACAAACATCATCTTTTAATTAAAAATATAATATTTCAATAATTTCGTTAATTTCACATTAATATAACACCGACGTTACAAACCATAATTTACGTTCATACGTTTACATTACAGCATTCTACAATTACTAATTTAGAAATTTTTATTAATTTCTTTTTCATTTTAAATGACTAATTTTAGAAAATAAGAAGAAAAAATAATGAAGTGAAAAAAAGGATAAAACTAATAAACTATTATTACTAATAATTAATGAGAAAATTTAATTTTAATTTTTACACACAATAATTTGAAAATTTTTAGTTTTCCTATTTTTGTACTTAATAACAATTTTTTTACTCGTTTTAAAAGTAATCATTTAATAAAAAGAAAAAAAGTGACATAATTTTCATTTAAAATTGAAAAATTAGTTTTCTTTTCTTTGCAATGAATGCATATTTCAAACAAAAAAAACTTTATTCTTTAATATATATTTTCGGAATATGTTGCATAATTACTTATTCAAATTTTTATAACAGATGACTTATTTATTCATAATAATATTCATAATTTTATAAAAAGTGTAGAAAAAGAAAATAATTCTTATTCAAAATTAAAACTTTTTAATTGGGAGAGTTACTTATTCTTCTTAACTGATAATTAAGGTATTAGCTCACATTACTTACGGATTCATTTAGTACATTTATGCATGCCTATTCAATAAAAATATAGATTATTTTTTGAATTAGAAAATATGTTCTTACTCCAATTTTAAAAAAAAATTTTATTTAATTGCTTTTACTTTATATTATTAAAAAACAACATTTATTTTTTGAATGTTTTTAATAATTATTAATCCATAATTTAATTTCAATTGAATTATACATTTAAGAATGAAACTTTCATGAAATATATATATAATTTTTACTCAATCTTAAAAAATTAATTTTATAACTTGATTTTTTATTGAAAAAAGTGTTTGTAACCTGAAAATTTTACGAAAAATAATAATCACTAATTAATGCTCTTATTCTTCACTTTGTGCTGTTAATTCATTTATATGTTAATTACAAAAAGAGTTATTAATTTTTAAATAGCCTATTTTTAAATATATCTATAAATTTATATATTAAAAAAAAATTTAATTCATAGCTTTTACTAGTATAATGACAACATAGTTATTAAATGTATTATATTTTAAATATATTATTTTAAAATAAAATATATTTGATAACTATGGTATTATGTCACGATAATTTAAATTTGTAAATTTGAAAAATAGTAACTTAAAATTGTCTTTTCGAAAAAAGCAGTTAAAAAATAGCAACTTAAAAAAATTTTGGAAAAAGTGGTTAAATAACAATTTATTTAATTGTTATTGATTCGAACAAAACAGGCAAATAAACATAATTAAGATGGTATTGAAACTGTGAGAAAAACGTTTATTAACTGCTTTCACCTAATGCTGTTGTACAACCAGAATTTTATCGCACCCACTAGACCCACCTATTAAAGCCACATAGTTCCTTGCAGATGAGTACATATTGTTACCGAGAAGGCTAATCTGTTAATCTCATGCTCGATATAATGGGGGTTCGAATCCCAGCTTTGACACCGCACTATTTCCTCCCTTACTCTTAACACATGAAGAGTTTTCGGTGTTCTGCACTCCCCAATTTGTGACACTAGACTGTTAGAACACTATAGTCTCACTCACACTATTAGATGGCAGCACAATAAAGCTGGTAAACTATTTCCTGTCCAGTCAAATTTCTTTTTTACTATTTTGAAACCATGCTAGATGTAAATGGTTAAAAACCCATATAGATTTGTATCCACGGCTTTTTTAACCACACTCATTGTAAACTGTTTCAAAACCATAGAGGTAAAAAATGTTCTTTACCGTAAATTTTGCAGTTAATTCGATGGACAAACTGCTCCCGCTTATTTTACCATGATTTTGGAATGAAATTTCTACTGGTGTAATTTTACCCTTTTCTGTTTTTAAATAAATACTTTTCGCACCTTTTTTAATTTTATATAAACAAATGTTCTTTATTGATAAAAATGCTCGCAAATAAATTAAGAGAGTGTACTTACATCTTCTGAAATTTTAAAAAATAAAGATCACTGTATCATATAATGTTTTGTTTATAAATATTCAGAGTTCTTAATTTTAACTTATTAAAATTTTTATTAAAATTTTGTGATTATGATTTGGTAAATAGAATTCTCTCCTAGTCAAAAACTAGTGTAAAAATATTATTTTTAAGTTTTATACTATTTACTGGTTTGTGTTTAAATCATATATATCTCACAAAAAATATGAAATATAATGCTAATTAAAATAATGCGAAACTAAAAAGAGGAATAAAATACTGGATTGCTTTAATTTTCTTTCGCGCACATTTCATTTTCATTTTTTCACTTAAATTAACCATAATTTTTATACGATATTTTTAAAACTTTTAAATGTATTTTCAAAACTGTTAGTGAACAGTTCTAATGGGCATATGTAAAAAAAAAATTTTGAATTGTAAAAAAACGTATTTATGCACATTTTTTTAAATATTATAAAAATTACTTTTCCGAGTTACACCCTTTTAAGAAAATAAATTCTGCAAGCTCCTTTGCATACTGCCTAAGGCCTTACACAAATTAAAGGGTGCTAATTATTTATTCAGTTGATTATTTTAAATAATTTTATTTATGTTACGTAATTTTATTTATTTCATATAATTTTATACGTTAAATTTATTTATTTCCATATTTAAAGCCTCATCACAAAATGGTAAATGAAAATCATTTTAAAGTTTTTTTAAAGTTTATTTACGTATTTTGTAAGTTAAGACAAAGTTTTTGCTGTTTTTAATGTCTCAGAAAAATTGATTCAAAGTTCAATCATTACATCATGCAAGTTTGCCGTTAAGAAATAATTTCGGTTGATTTGAACCATAATATCGAATAATAAAGTTTGCAAAGCATTTATTTGCCTTAAAATGTGGTTTGCATTGACATCATAAAAAATTTTTAAAACTCTAAGAATATTCAGCACATGCTAAAATTTCTTAGCATTATATTGAACACTGACGGTTAAAACTCATAAAAGTTCAAGTACAAAAAGTATTTTAATTTTTCTAAAATCAAATACAAAAAATTTAATTGTAAACGGAAAAAAATCACGAAAAATTACCTCATTATATGGTAATGATATTTCTAATAAAAGAAATCATAATTCTGGAAATGAAACCAAAGTATATGGTATTTAAACCATTAATTTGATAATTTTTTGCTCATCGGAAATTCTGACTTTCAAACTTATAATTCTTATTACCACAAATTTAGTAAAAAACACAAAACTAAAAAATAAATTTAACTGAATGAATGGGTTTTTTTATGCCATACTTTTAAGAATCATAACAAAATTACCAAATTTTGACACAGATTAAAAAAGCATATTTTATAGTCAATTTTACCAAAATCATTACCAAAGCGCTTCAGTGAGTTTATTGGTGTTTCCATATAACCAGAAACGCGGTTTATTACTTTCTGGTAGTTTTGACCATACTTTCATACTCAGTATAATTTTTTTTTTAAATAAATTGTCTCAAACAACGTCTACTGCAGTTTTAGTCATTTTTCAAATTTTAAGAGATTTCCTACTGCAGTTTTAATCATTTTTCGAATTTTAATAGAAATTTTACAGCAATTTTAATCATTTTTTGAAAATTAATAAAATTCTAACTGTAGTTTTAATTATTTTTTGAATTTTAATAGAATTTTTATTGCAGTTTTAATCATTTTTCAAATTTTAATAAAATTCTTTCTGCAGTTTAAATCGTTTTTTCGAAGTTTAATATAATTCTTACTGCAGCTTTAATCATTTTTCGAATTTTAATAGAATTTTCACTGCAGTTTTATTCATTTTTTTTCGAATTTAAATATAATTTTTACTGCAGTTTTAATCATTGCTCGAAAATTAACAAAATTCTAACAGCAGTTTTAATCATTTTTCGAATTTTAATAGACTTCTTACAGCAGTTTTAGTCCTTTTTCGAATTTTAATCGAACTCCTACTGCAGTTTTAATTAAAAAAAAATTCGAATTTTAACAGAATTCTTCGATTTAGATGTAGAATGCACCGTCAGATCTGGGAAGAAATGACTTCTTCCGCATTATTAGATTATATTAGATTATTAGATTGATTATATAAACAAAATATGTTTTTTTTTAGTTTAATTACCGACTCATTTGTAAAGCTGTATATAATTTCCAACTTATTTGTAAAGCTTATAAAGCTATTGGACGTTTTATCAAGATGTAGGAACAATAATGTTAACAACAGTCTATTTATATGCATTAAATGTTCGCTACTTAAGCACTACACTTTCAGTAAAATTAACACTAGAATAGTTTTTTCATCAAACTTTAGGAGAGCATCAGATTATCTTAAACAATACATTAATGCACTAAGAAAAAAAATTATGGCTGAGAATATTATAAAATTTATCTTGTTTCTAGTTCTTCGGTCATTTTTACAGAAATGTTTTGATAATGATTTTGGTAAAATTAGCAATAAAATATGGCTAAATAATATGTGATAAAATTTGGTAATTTTATCAGACACCTTCGAGCATGACGTAAAAATCATTTTTTTTTTTCATTAAAATTATTTTTTAGCTATATATTTCTTCTACTTTATTTCTGATTATAAAAACTATAATTTTGAAAACGAGAATTTCCGAAAAATTACTAAATGAATGGTTTAAACACCATATATTTCGGAAATGTTAGCCAAAATTAAGTTTTTTTTTTCTTATTAGAAATGTCAAATGCGTTAATTTTATACAAAAATTTTTACGTGTATGCAATAACTATTCACTACTTATGCAATATATTTTTCTATTTAAGGAAAATCATCGCTAATATAACTTTTTTCCCATGCAAGAAAATGGCATTTTGTTATAGAAATATTTCATAAAAACATAAAAAGATAATTAAATAATTGAAAAATTATTTTCAAACTGGATAAATGAGAGCACTTAATATATTTTTCTTACAATAATAACGCTGTTTCATACGTTAATTTCTTGAACATTCATCAAAGCCCTAAATTGTGTTTTTCTAAGAAGCTTTCTAATAGTAGTATAATTAACCGATTGCTGCAATACTGTAAAAAATTCTGATTTAAATTACGATAAAAAGCACTCAAGAAGCCGGTACTTTTTACCGTGAAATACATTTTTGCCGAAACATGTAGCGAAAAAAATCTGGTATACCGAAATTTTTACCGTAATAGTTACCGTAAAATCACTGAATCACTCTAATTAAATAAATATTATTAGAGAAATAATCGTATAGCATTTTATGGTAAAATGAATTTTACGAATGATGCACCCAAAGTGCCGATACTTTATACCGTAGTTTGATCCGGAATTTTTTGCAGTACATTTGTTAAGGATAATATCAAGTAACCGTTCCATTTATATTTTACACTCCGGAACAAAACAAAATTCTGATATACTGTATTCTTTACAGTGATAATTACCGTAAAAATCACTGAATCACTCTAATTAAATAAATATTATTAGAGAAATAATCGTATAGCATTTTATGGTAAAATGAATTTTACGAATGATGCACCCAAAGTGCCGATACTTTATACCGTAGTTTGATCCGGAATTTTTTGCAGTACATTTGTTAAGGATAATATCAAGTAACCGTTCCATTTATATTTTACACTCCGGAACAAAACAAAATTCTGATATACTGTATTCTTTACAGTGATAATTACCGTAAAAATCACTGAATCACTCCAATTAAATAAATATTATTAGAGAAATAATCGTATAGCATTTTATGGTAAAATGAATTTTACGAATGATGCACCCAAAGTGCCGATACTTTATACCGTAGTTTGATCCGGAATTTTTTGCAGTACATTTGTTAAGGATAATATCAAGTAACCGTTCCATTTATATTTTACACTCCGGAACAAAACAAAATTCTGATATACTGTATTCTTTACAGTGATAATTACCGTAAAAATCACTGAATCACTCTAATTAAATAAATATTATTAGAGAAATAATCGTATAGCATTTTATGGTAAAATGAATTTTACGAATGATGCACCCAAAGTGCCGATACTTTATACCGTAGTTTGATCCGGAATTTTTTGCAGTACATTTGTTAAGGATAATATCAAGTAACCGTTCCATTTATATTTTACACTCCGGAACAAAACAAAATTCTGATATACTGTATTCTTTACAGTGATAATTACCGTAAAAATCACTGAATCACTCTAATTAAATAAATATTATTAGAGAAATAATCGTATAGCATTTTATGGTAAAATGAATTTTACGAATGATGCACCCAAAGTGCCGATACTTTATACCGTAGTTTGATCCGGAATTTTTTGCAGTACATTTGTTAAGGATAATATCAAGTAACCGTTCCATTTATATTTTACACTCCGGAACAAAACAAAATTCTGATATACTGTATTCTTTACAGTGCTAATTACCGTAAAAATCAGTGAATCACTCTAATTAAGTGAATATTACTGCAAAAATTACGGTTTGAAATTTTACTGTAAAAATAGATTACATGGTAAAATAGAATTTACGGATCATGCATCCAAAGTGCTGGTACTTTATACCATGGTTTGATCTGGAATTTCTTACAGTGCATTTTTTAAGGATAATATCAAGTAACTGTCCTACTTAAACTTTATACGCTCTTATTTTTATTTGAAAACGTCTAGAATTAAAACAAAATACATGTTTCATTGTTTTACCTGTCACTTAGCAGACCTGCCCCTAAGCTTATCTGTCACTAAGCAGAAATATGAGAAATATTTTTTAAGGTATATATAAACAAAATTTTTGCAATAGTTTATGTTAAGTCCTGTCACTAAGCAGAAATATAAGAAATATTTTTTAAGGTATCTATACAAAATTTTTGCAATAGTTTATGTTAAGTCCTGTCACTAAGCAGAAATATAAACTTTCACTAAACTTTTTACTGGTAATTAAATTTAACTGTTGTCATGGCTTAAAGTTAAGATTTGAGTAATGCTCTCCCGCCTTGCCTTGTTGCTATGCGTTAAAAACAATTCAATACAGCATTTTAGAGAAACAATCACAACAAATAAATACATTTTCCAATAATAACGATTAAGAATCCCTAAAATTATTGATTCAACTTACCTTAATCATTTTTTCTCCTAAAAACCAAAGAATTCGGAAACGAAGTTTTGACAATTTCGATCGAAGGTCGGACAATCAATTGAAAAACAATCTCATCCAAAGGACTTTTTTAATCCACGTTGATCCTGATGAGATCAATAACAAAACTGATTCTTATCTTTATTGATGAAGCTTATTATTGGTTGTTCTATTTTTAAAAAAAAAGAAATATGTTTATCGTTCTTGGTGAATCTTATATTCCATAACATGCAATTCTTGTTTTAGATCTTCAAGCATGCATTTACGTCGCATTTAGATATTGAAATTATAAATATCACAGCGTATCATCGCGTCAAATGAATTAAGGGAATGATTTATTAGTTTTTATTTATTTTTAGCTGATTTCTTAGATCGTAGCTGAAATCAAAGTAATTGAGATGCCTTTTGATAACTTTGTTGACTTGAGAGTTATTAAAACAAGGATAAGATTTCCGCATTTCAAGAATACAAAATGCAATAATGTTGCATTATTTGCTTTCAATGGATAAAAGAATAAAATATTATTTTGTAACGTTAGTGAAATATATTTTTTTTTTTGGCAAGTTTTTAACTATTCAATAACTTTCAAATATTTCTACTGAATAATTATATCATTGGATGATTATCATCCTTTGCTACAATAATTAACACTTTTTATTTATTTATTTATTTTTTCGTTACTCCTTTGACGCAGATGGGACACCATTTGCATATTTTTTCCTCACACTCTAATTAGAAGTAAAAATATATTTAGGAATTTTTTAACTATAAAAAAATGTCTAATAGTTACTAAAAACGATCTGATAGATTATTGGAATTATATTTGTACTGAAATATAAAATCCAGAAAAAGTAGTTTGAAATTTCTTTTCATTTATATTCAAAAATTTATTAAAAATTGATTGATTGGTAATTTTTCGTATTTTATACCAATAAATTTGCAAGTTATAAATTATTTTCAATTACAATTGTTTCAATCAGGGATTAATAATCCTTTCCAATCACCCTAAAACTTTAGAGTAATGATTCAAATTTGTGAAATAATTTATAAAATGTGTAAAAATTACAATTTTGATTTTAGGTAAAGGTCAAACTACTGGCAAAAACAAGAATAGGAAATCATGGTCAGATTACATTAAAAGCGCTATTGACTCAAGTGACTCAAACGTTGCTTGGAGTTACTGGGAGTATGAAGACGAAGTAAGATTGGTTTTCATATAGGAAATGTAAATTTTCAGAAAGTAACTACAGGAATTTAAATTTTAAAAAAAGAACAAAGTTTTCTTTTTCTTTTGGTTTTTTTTTTATTATTCTGAGATAGGGAGAAAAAAGAAGATAATATCAAGGATACATTTTTCACTTTCTAAAAACAAATATTAAGTGTAAAAGTCATCACGTTTTCAAGCTTATCAAGGAATCAGACGTTTGAAAGAGTTGAGGTGTCTTAAAACTGACATGTGACGACAAAGTAAATTTAGTTTATAAAAATGTTAGGTGTTTATGTGAGAAGTATTTTATCTCAATTTGGGATTTAAAAAACTCTTACAATGAACAGATTCTTGATAAAAGTTCAGAGGAGCGATTGCTTAACTCTTTTTACATAACCGTGACATAAAATGCTTAAAAAATAGAATGGTTCTTACAATATTACAAATTACGTGTTTTTCTTCAAAATGCAGTTTTACAATTCCGTAAACATAATCAAGATTTCAGTTTTTAAAATAGATTGTTATGCAAAGTTCAACATCTGATCCTCTGCTGCATCAACAGAAAGTCTTTTTTTTTCCATATGTACTATTGAAACCGGAAAAAATTATTTTTATAAATTATTCAAAACTAATAGACAGATCTTTTTGCACATCACTTGTAAAAGATTTATTGAAAAATTTTTAATTGGGTGCTTGCACTTCAAGAAGAAGATCACAATACCCACACTTGTGACCTATGACGTCAGCTTTAGTAACTTTTTAGTAACTTTTTTGTAAATTGTAAGATAGTTTGAAAACAAAAAGGGGTGTCAGAGTTGAGCTCAGTTTCACCACATGAGTTAGAATGTGAAATTATCACACTTAATTTAATATTAGCCAAGCTACCATTGTTGAACGTTTTGTTTTTCCTAATGGAATACCTGCAAGTGACGTAGCGTGGGTATCACGATCCTGATTGGTTGTTGAAACGTGGCATTTGTTTACGTTAGCAACTGTCCTTTCCATTCTATTTCGAGTAAATCAAGCCCGTCAAGTAATTCTCTTAAGTGACACATACTATATTCTTTCACAAAGATTTCAATTATTTCCCTATATATTTAAACAGAAACTTAACACAAAGACAGGCAGGGAGCCACGTAGAACATAAACAAACTAATTATCCATCGAAGTTGCCAGGTACACAAAACAAAAATATATATCATGGTTACAATTAAATGCATAAACAAATAATAAATCTAAGTTAAGTAAAAGATGTAGATGGAAAAAAAAATTTCAGCATATTCGATGTGCGATACTGTGCTGTATTTAATTAACTTCGGTTTAGGTAACATTTTAACTTATGTGAAGCAGTTAAGCTCAACTTTAACAAGCCATTTTCTTTTCAAACGATCACCTGGCGAAAAATAGTCCAAATGAGAAATAAAAGATATCCAAGAGATGCTAGAGGCAATACAAAGCCGAGTAACTAAAAATTAAGTTGAAATTAAAATAAATTGCAGGTTGATTGCAGAATTGAGGGGAGCTCAAGAACACACAAAGTCTGGGTGACGACCTGGGGCTTTAGTGAGTCTGTAAGGTTGCAGAATTGGGTGCGCAGGATCCCACGCGCGTCTTCTGGATGACGGCTGTGTGGTTTCCGTGCCCGAGGTACCTGGGAGGTCTCTTTCAGACTCTGGAGTGTTGGTGATGTATTGACGCAGTGATCATGAAAAGTCGTAAACCCGCTTCGCGGGTTGGCTAGCCACCTGCAGTGACCAAACGATCAGCTAGCAATGATCAGCTAGTAACATATGTGGGTATCTATGATCTTCACATGTGTTGGTACATATGATTTTCTTCTTCGTGAAGTGCAAGTACCCAATTATAAGCAAAATGGCGTATTAAAGTTGAGCTAAGTTTCTCCACATAAGTTTGAATGTAAGTTTTTTTTATATTCTGCATGACTTCGTGCCTGTCTTTGTGTTAAGTAAAAAATACAGTGAAAGAGTCGAAATATTTGTGAAAGAATATATAATGTGTCCCTTAAGAGAATTGATACTTGACGGGCTTAGTTTACTTGAAATAGAATGGAAAAAACAGTTGTAAACGTAAACAAATACCACGTTTCAACAACCAATCAGGATCGAGATACGCATACAACATCACTTTCAATTATCCCATTTTGCAGCATAAAAACATCGTCTGCTCTAATTAAATAGCATATTTAAAGTTACCCCACCAATGAATCATTAAAGCTGCCTCCTGCTTGGAAAGTTCGATTACTACATCAAAAGTTATTCTGGATGTTTGCATTCTTATTTATTTACTTAGTTATTTTACTTTGTTTCTGCCCACTGCATCTTTCTTCCACGTAACAAAATCCTGTGAAACTTGCAGTTTATAACCCATAAAATGTTTAATCTCTAAAAAAAATCTATCGTTTGCTGCTAGTTGATTCTTTCTTGATGGATTCCTTTAACATTCGCGATCGCAACACTCGATACGCCATCTAGCGGGAGACTGTAAATATCGGGCATTAGTTCCCACATAACTATTGGCAATGACGGACGCCATTTTCTTAGCAGCAAATAGGAAGCAAAATTTCCCTAAAGAAAAGGTAAAACTTCTTGAAAAAACTAATCAGAACATGCCAAACATTGAAGCTGAACACGCCAAGCATTTGAAGAACAACTTCTCAATAATTTTTACCTTTCTATTACCAACAACATAACATGATTTCATGATCACTTGCTGTTACAGATGTGTGTATTGCGGTAAAATAATTTTTCTGTCTTCAATTCATTGCAAGTTAAAATGAAGTCAACATTGCTTTCGTCATTCCAATGAATAAATGTGTTCCAATGAATTCCATACAGAACTGTAATAGTTATAGAATATTCTTCTTCTTCATAGAAATGTATATATTTCTGTATCTACATAATTCAGAAAACAACAATAAAGAATAATCCGAATTACTTGAAAAAGTATCTTTTGTGCTGATTATAAATAAATTTTTTACCGTTTTCTTGGTAAGTGTTTTTTAGTTTTGAAAGAATTTCAACTAGAATTCAGCTATTCTGTTTTTAAGCTACATATTAAAATTCATATCGAGATCTTACAATTATAAAATTTTGATGTGTGGTATGTTACCTAAAAGTAATGAAGGGATAAACTATGTATATGTTATTTGAGAATAAAGTTTTCAAACAAAGAACATATCATTTTGGAATTCTCCGGACTTATAAATCAGGTAAGTGTTATGATTTTTATAATAAAAAATTTGCTTGTAAATAATTTTTTTTCGTACTTGATGATCGTTCTTTACAAAATGTTTTTTTACGTCTGATTAAATACTATAAGAATTAAAAAAAAAAACAATACGAAAGTTTTTATTGAAAAATGAGGAATTTTTAAAATCGTTTTTATCCTAAGAATTCTTTATTTTACGCTTTTTAGTTTATAATTTTTTGATAAAATTGTTGTCAAAACACTTTTTTTGAAAAATTAAATGGTATTAAATTATGTTTTTATGTATACTTCTTGCATATTCTAATATTTGAAGTAATATGATTCAGAAAAGTATGGAAGAAAAATTCGGTACTTACGTATTAACCACAGCTACAGATTTGGCAGATTTTTAGTGCCGCCAATCTACACTTAAAATTTTTGGAAAAAATCTTAAAATGAAACACTTTGTTTAAAATCAAAGTAGTCAATCGGATTTCGGTGGAAAATGGGCCGATATAGAGTTTAGCATAGATTCAAAACAAGCTTTTCTCTCACCTGATTCTATAGCCATTATGAACTCTAATAAATAAGATTCAAAATGAAATAAAATTTCCAAAACGGACGTTTACTAAGATAAAGTTTCATGTTATGGACTTTGGTACATTTTCGTTATATTTCACTACATAAAATATTTCGCTCCTAAAAAAATAAAATTGCATCTTGTTTTGTTTTTGGCAAGTCCCAAAGACGCATTTTCGTAACACTAAAAAATGGCGACAAAAAAAGAATGGTTCTTTTTGTTTCGTAAGCATTCTTTATTTTACGTTAAAATTTAAATGGGCCTTTCATGTTATACCATTAAATTTAGTAAAACTATTTCTCAGGCATTAGGTTTGAACTCTTATAAGAATATACCTATTTTTTTCTCTTTATTTACAAATATTTTTCCGATGTGTTCTGGATGTTCCTTCTCTAAAAAAAAAGTAATACCATTTTGTTTTCGTTTGCATAAGAAAGAAAACAAACATTTTTCTTTTTTAAATTTAATCAGCCACAATAAAGCTGGAACGTTACAAAGCTACATGCTACATTAAAGACGTCTCCAGTGTAACTGAATGACTGTTCATATGGAAATCGCAGGGATTCGGCACATACAACAACGCCCCCTATAGTTCGTTGCGATCGCGAATTGTACATTGAACCATCTTTTTAATTAAATTAATCTTTTTCATGTTATTTCGCTAATAAAAACTACACACGCCTTTTATTTGAACACATTTTCTTATTATATAACAAAAAACAATAACATTAAGTTCGCACAAAAGAATTTTTAAATAAAGAAAGAAAAATATAACCAACCTCGAGCTATTCTTTTTTAGTGTTTTGGTTTTGAAGAAAAATGTTTTTCCAAATTCTTGTTTGAAGTATACACCTCTTCGGAATTTTTATCGAAGGTATAATCTAGTTTTATGAGATAAACTGTTAAGTTTTAAGCACTTTTTAATGACATCTTAAAATTTGTGTTCGAAAAATTTTTTCAAAACATAACATTTTTATTCCCTTTTTTCCATCCAATCATACAAATTAGTTTTATTATTTTGTTTTATCGGCATTTAATTTCCCACTTTCTTTTCTTTAATTTTAATGATTCTTACGTTATTAAATATTTTGGTATACTATTCTCGATCATTTGAAGCAAGATGTTTCGTTTGACCGAAATCTATGTTGTTTTTCTTTATTATTCGAGTTAACTTGTGTTAATCTTCAGAAAATTAAAATGGAATCCCCAGTTCAGGAAAATGAGCAGCTTGACACTTCCTTCTTCTTTTGTTCGATCCAAGATAGGTTACAAAAGCTGCTCGAGACATTTGTGTTGTGTATGGAAAGGATGCTGTTTCTAAAAGTTGCTCTCCTCTTAATTTGTGTGAAAATTGGAATTTTTCGATTTTAAAGACGCACCTTGTTCTGGTCGTCAAGTTGAGTTCATTAAAAGCGATAGAATCAACTTTTGTAGGAATATTTAAGTCAAAGATGGAAGCTGGAAAAGAATTGAAAGACTTCCCCACTTTCAAAGAATTTATAAATCGATCGGAACTTGCCAACCCTACATAAAATATAAAGCTGACGGTTAAGCAAAGACTATAAATTTCTCAACTTGGCATAAGTAAAATAAAAAGATTTTTGTACATTACAATAAGATCTAATTTTTTTCATCTTTCCATTATCCCTTATTAACTTAATTACGATTAACTTTGAATTTACCTTACTTAAAACAATATATAATTTCTTTTGGTCAGTTAATTTTATTTTATATCCAGCGTAGAACAGCCGATCCCAGTTTTGAATTTACGAATGTTCAACTCCTTGTAATTTTGAACCAAATCACCTCATCTGAAAGTGAACTCTCTATCCCCTGAGCCCCCACAGTTCTAAACAGTTAATTTTTATAACCGTCGTTGAACGGCCGATCCCATTTTTTGGGGTTTACGGCTACTAATGTTCAGCTCCGAAGCCTTGTAATTTCGAACCATATTCAGAAGATAAGGGAGCTCCTGGATCAAGTACTGAGAATAAATTGCCTTCGTGGAGGACTTTTTGAGGGAACTAACCCGCATTTGCGGTACATGGTGAGGAAAACCACGAAAACATCCCGCGATTTGCCTGACGTCAAGGGGATTCAGGATATTTTACCACTGAGGCACAGGGACACCACTGAAGATATTTTACGTCAGCACTGTGGTCAGTGCGAATCAGGCGCGGAATTCGTATCGACCAGCCATCACTGTGATTCGAACCCGGGCACTACATTGGAAGGCAATTCCGCAAAATGTTTCAAAAAATGACGTCATAAACAATCAAATTGATGCATTCTAAAAACGTCGCCATCTACTTACTCATTTTCATTTGTTAAACATAGGAAGTCTCAACAAATGCATCACAGATAATCAAAATGGTTTCAACAGCTGCTTCAATTATATAAATCTGAGTTTAGCAAAGAATTCAAGAGATTTCGATAAACGTCAATACGCAGATATCAATTGCTCGTAAGTACACGTTTTATAGACATTTTTATCTATGTCATTATTTTAAATTGTTATTTCTCAGGAAACAAGAAATTACCCCCTTCCCATCTAAAGAGTTTTTTAAAAACCGCCCTTTATATGTATTTTTAGAAACCCTATTCAATATGTAATCAAAACACTTTTAGGAAAGAAAATGAGTGTTCAAACCAAAAAAAACTTTATCAAAATATAATAAATTACAGTAGAGGAAGGTGCATATCATAAACATCAAAACAGGTTTAAGTTTATTTCATTTTATACAACCGTCATTGAACAACCAACCCAATTTTGAGTTTACGACTACCCATCTGCAAGGCTGTTGACTTGTAACTTTGAACCCAATCTATAAAATAAAAGAACTCCTGAATCAAATATTGGGGAAATTTGCCTTCGTGGAGAACTTTTTGATGGAACTAACCCGAATTTCCGTTACATGGAGAGGAAAACCACGAAAAATGGCCATGGTTAACTTGACTACAAGGGGACTCTAACCCATTATCCGTCTACCACTGAGGATATTTTGCGTCAGCATTGTGATCGTTGAATTCGCATCACCCAGCCATCACTGGGATTCGAACCTGGGTTGCCTCATTGGGAGGCGAGTGCTCTATCCCCTGGGCTACCGTGGCCAGCCTGGTGAACTTGGAGGATGTAGATGTTTCAGATAAGAATTTTTTAATTTTCTTTGCTTTCTCTGACAATGAAAAGAGTTTTGATGTTTTTAGTTCCGCCTTCTTTAGTAGTGATTCGTTAAGCTGCGTTTTTGTTTTCCTCTAGTTTAAATATTAATGTGTGACCTTCTAATGTGTATGTTGTTTACTTCATTTTTGACAAGGGTTCTGAAAATTGATATTAAGGATGGTCATGACTAAAAATTCTGTATCTAATCAGAAAAATGTACTCTACATCGCCCCTTTAGAAGTAAAATTTGGTTAGACCCCTGGGTCACAAATGACTATCTTAAAGAATGTTTCTAAAATTTAAGACTGTATTACGATCGGTTGAAAGTATAAAGCATATTGTTAATACATTTCACCAGCACTGTGATCGGTGCGAGCCATGTGCGGAAATCGTGTCGATCAGACATCGCTGGGATTCGATCCCGTGTCAACTTATTGGGATGCTAGCTCTCCATAACTGGAACCACAACAGCTCTAACAGGTTTATTTGAAGGTTAGAACTTGAAAGTCTTTCTAATAATCGTATTCTCTGTTTCCTTCCACAATAAAATATGTCTTGTAGATTATTATAACTGTTCTGTGATTTATCAGAATTCAAAAACATTTCTCTCCCTTAAGTATTATTTTGCGAACCCCAATAAGTATGATTTTTAGTTCTCATTTTTTAAATTAAGATTCTAAAAATACGCATCAAGAAAGGTCTTCATATTTTAAATTTGGCATTACGGCATTTGAAATCAGGCCGTTTAAAAATTAACAGTGTTGAAACCCTAAAACTCAAATATATTTGGAGCATTATATAATAAAAAAATAATTGTTTTTCATCTTTTCGCCTAAAATGACGTTTAGGTATAACTAAATAAATTAGTTTAATAATTTGGTAAGTAATAATTATTTTGCAGAATATTACAAAAATTTACTCAATTAAATAATTAGGTAAATTTTTGTAATCTTTTACAAAAATAACGTAATTAGTTTGTTAAAGATTATGAAATCGACAAAAAATAAAGATAACACTTCTGGATTACAGACCTTTTTAAGACAACGACTTCGAATTCATTGAAAACAATGTTTCTTTAAAAACAATGTATTTCTGTCTGATTTCGCAACTTAATTAATAGTTACCACAAATTAATTAGCATATTTATGTCATTCTCCCCTAGGAACATTAAGATTACATTGAGCATAAAAATCCATTCAATCACAAGTTATGCAGTTTTCTTTTTCTTTTTTTTTTTCTTTTTTTTCCTACTACATACTCAGTGAATTATTTTTGTTGTTTTATTTGATAACAAGAAAAAAAAAAGATTTATTTAAGGAGTGAAGTGAAAAAAAATAACTATAACAATAAAACAGCTGTATAAAAAATGTACTTACTTCCAAACATAACAACTAATAAAATATTATTAGCTGATAATAAATGTTTATATCAACTACGCTGCTAGTTAGATTTCTTAATTTCCTATTCTCTGGGTAAAAGGAAAATTTTTGAAGAAATATTTATTTGTTTATACGTAATTATGAGTTTACTATGTTGCTACTGTAATTATGAGTTACCAATGTTCAACTCCGTAGCCTCGCAATTTTTAACTCAATCCAGAACACAAGGGAACTCCTGAAGCCTAGAACTCCTAGATTTTGTTCAACAATATCAAATTTTAAAAAAATCAAAATTTATATATGCTAGAATTTGCTGTAATATTTGTGTAAGCAGTAATATTTGTGTGTGTACCATGGTTAATAAACAAGATAAGATGTATTGAGTTCTTTAAAAAACAATTTAATTATTTTAAATGCGTTTTTAAGAAAATTTATAAATCATCGATATGCGTTTGGTAACAAATCTATTTCTTTATATGTAACTTAAATTTTTTCATTAAATCATCGACATGCATTGGGCAATATAACTATTTCTTAATATGTAACTTACATTTTTTGCGGTTGTTAAAAAAGTTTAACAACAACAAAAAAAAAATTCTAAATCATAGACATGCTGTGAGTAACAAAATTATTTCTTTATATGTAACTTAAAATTTTTATGGTTGGTAAAATAAAAAATATTTTTAGTCCATTGTCAGAAGTTTAACAAGAAAGACTGGGGCATTTTACGTCTAAGAATTTGAATTTATAAAATGTTTTTTATGTTTTTTTGAAATAAATCCAGATCAATTAATATTTTTTTTACCGTTCAAAAATTAGATCAAAAACTACACATTTGATGGTTTAGTAATTTCAGAAAAATATTAGCTTTCGTATAAAAAAACTTAAAGAAAAGTCTGATCGTGCATAATATTTTAGGAAATTGAAAAATTTAAACAAGAATTTTATTTTTCATAAATTAGCTATTTATCATTAAATTTGCCTTATAAAGAGTGACGCCCTCTCACGCAGAAAATCCGGTAACAGAAAAAAATTTTTAACAGGGCATTCTGAAAATGATCAAACTTTTCAAAACATTAAAAGCAAAGTACAGGAATCGTTCGAAAACAAAAATGCCGGGATTTTATCTAGCCGCATTGAAAACTAACTTCCAAAAACTTACGGAAATAATTCTTGCATTAAAATATAGTAGAAAAAAATTAAGTTTTTATTGGCATATTAGATTTACTGAAAAACAATTAACTAATAAGAGTCTCTTAAAAAATTGATTCATAACCACAAATAAAACTGTAACTCCAATGAAGCTTCATAAGACATGAAATGATTATTACGTCTGTCAGGGGAAAAATGGAGAACATACTAAAACGTATTTATAAGTAGAATCCTAACAGTAACAGCATGTATGAAGGGGGAAAAAAATCCCTAATCTAAATGAGCTAACAAGAACAAGTAAAGGGTCAGACTAGGGAAATGCATTATGGAATGAAACTTGATATATTAAGAGGTATTATTTGTAAATCGTCTCGTTGATATGCGTGTTTCCTCCCACTGCCCTTTTATCTGCGTATTGTGTGAATGTAAACAATGACAAGCTTGAAGAAATTTAGAAAACTTGCGGTGTATCTCTCCTCTTATGTTATACTTACGAGGCGGTGTGTTAACAGGCTTCATATTCTAGGAAAATTTATTATTGTGACTTGTGTTGAAACTTACGCGTAATTTTACTATTCATGAGAGTTTTCTGCAATTTATAAAATCTAACAGGTCGTAAAAGGTATCAGATTTTAACTTAAAAGATTCACTACACAAATTAAACTTATGCGAAATTAAATGTGTCAGTAAGTGTCTCTTTAAATTATTATTTCGAAAAAAGATCTTTTTACATTCTTCACATTCAAAAGTTTTTCGATTTTTCATGAGTTTTTAAATGTCTATTCAAGTTACACTTTCGATTAAACACCTTATCACATAAACGACATTTAAAGTCTTTTTCATTTTGAGTGCATTTTCAAATGTTGAACCATATTCTTTTTATGCGGGAATATTTTTCCACATAATTTCACATATCTACAAAGTAAAATAAATGCTTTTTGAATATCATACTACATTAACTCAATGAATTATTAAAATAAGTTAAAGTATTCTACAGAAAAGGATTTTTTTTTTTTTTAAACTGGCAAGTTCTTAAAGTTAATATCGGTTTTTTCTTTCAAAAATCAATTTTATATCGCAAACAGTAACAATTTTAACAATATACGCATATTGAAATCATAAGTTTTGAAAAATCCTCGAAACGTAAATATTCAACAAGTAATTTAAAGATATACAAAATTTAGCTAGTAAAATTTCAAAAATAAAGTTTGCTATTTTTAACTAAAATAGTAAAAATATTTTCTTAAAACAGAAATTTTTTTGTAAAAACATAAATATTTTCTTAAAAGATAGAAAATTTTGTTGAAGAGTTTGAAATATTTTTATAAAACCGGAGTAACGGAGTAGTGTAAGTGTGATTTAAGTAAATATTAGAAAATAATAATGTTATAAATAATAGAAACAACTCACATTAGTTTTGTTATTCGTATTAGAATTCGTATAGTTTTCCGTCATTTGCTTTTAATGAAGGACACTATTGCGCAATTAATTTATTGCGGCTATAAGTACTTTAATTTTCTTATTTGATATTATAATAATGATAAAAACTTACTGAATTTTAAAATTAGGAGTCGAATTTAAAACTATCTCACTATATATTAAAAGATATTGATTGATCGTTAGAGAGTCACGATAGCTATATCCTAACAATTGTGATTAACTAATGAAATACAGATAAGACCCAAACGTTCCGGACAGAAATTATCTATATACATGAGGATATAGTTTTTACTTTTTTTACTGTTAGCTAAAAATTATTAGTTTTATAAAAATATTTCAAAGTTTTTACAAAATTTTCTATCTTTTAAGAAAATATTTTTATTATTGAGGGAAACTTTCTAATATTAATTTAAATTTTATCATTAACTGGACCCTCTTCGTCGATGTCAGGATTCTTTGGCACACCCGGACACTGTTGTTTCGTAGATTCTTGAAAAATGTTCAAAAAGTCCACGGGCCTGTATTTTAAATTAATATAGCCGAATTTCACACTATCTCGACACTTCTGTAGTTCTCTCCATTGTTTGAAACTGATTTCCATCTCGTGCTAGTATACGCGGCCACTTCTGCAGGTATATTCGTCCACTAGAAGATACTTTCTCTCGTCATTCATCAGCACATAAAATTTTTAACGGGGATTAGCTGGAGGGATCTCTTCTAAAGCCATGTTGATGTCTGCAATGCCGAAGATACATGTCGATGAACCATGACAGAAGCAAGCATTATACTGTTCAGGCTGTAGAGTTATACCATATCCGGAAGGATAGTATGAGTCTCCATATCTGTTAAACCTTCGTATATGAATGACTGATTTCTTGTTATACGTGCTGGCCAAAACGAATAAGTCCTCACCAATTGGATAGTAATACTCTGAAAAGTTTCCCTCCTGGAACAAACCTTTCCTCTTTGGTTCATCTTAATAAAATAAAAATAAAAATTTTTTGAGTCACCAAGAATAACAATAATGTTTAAAATAAGTAACAACTATTAACAGAATGTAATTTATGTTTTAAAGTTAACTTAATTACATCTTTCAATTCAAATAATATTAAAGAATTTTTAAAGTTGACTAAGTTTTGTCAGATGCTCTGCTTAAAAACGAATTAGTGCTAGAATTTACAATAAAACAATTCTATTAACAATAAATTTAAAAGCATAGTAAATTACAAAGAAATTAATAGTACTTACTTCAGTTTCAGCATGTTTTCTCTTTAAAAATCCGTCCATAACGACCTGGTGAATCAAAAAAACTTTCAAAAGTTAATCGAGACACAACAGAAGAACAAGGGAAATACTAATATAAGAGGGGGAAATTAAGTCACTCTATCATTCTAGTTGCCAAACCATGAAAGTATAACTCTAACAACCAATCAGAAAAATATTAAACTGTCACATGCTTAACTATTTACCAGCGCAAGTGAAAGGAACTGAATTCAACACACACGTCATAGACCAAGATCTAGCTTGTTATATTTTATCAGAATGACTCTCTTTGTAATCAATAGTTGTGTTATCACACAGAACATGTCAAATCTTAGCACGTGTATGGTCAGTACCGTTACCATCCAGAGAAAGTTATAATAGCATTAAGAGGGGGCAGAAATAATTATTTAATAACTGTCAAAGATTAAGGGGGAAATATATCGATGGAACTGTAGGATGATATCAAATCCTTTTTATTTACGCACGTGTTCAGAATACAAAAGTTTAACTTATTTACACATATCTTAGCAAGCATTCGTGGGTCAGTGGTTATGATATCCAACTACTGACCCGCGAAGGCTTTTTAACTGTCGTGAGTTCGATCCTCAGCCTTAATTATATTTAATAAATAATAATGAAACAGATTTAAAGTTATTTTATTTCTAACATTCCCATATAGATGGCGCCACTAGAGTAAAAGCATGTGTGTGATATTTATTATGTAATAAAAGATGACGTCATTACTTCATAATATACAATTTCTCCCCCAAATAACAAAGTTTATAAGTATTGCCATCCATTAAAACTAATATTAACAATAATAAGTTTTGCCACCCTCAAAAAAATAATAAATGAAAATAATATTTAAAAAACGAAACTGAATTAGAAACAGAAACCGAAACTAGCACTACAATATAGAAATAAGCATACGGACAGAAATAAGCAACTTCCGGTTTACGGTGTATTGACTTTCCTTGACTTTCCATGATGACGTCACTTCCGTAGCTTATATATACCACGGCGTATACTACTTCCATTACACGCAGCTGTGATGCAAACAAATAAAATGTCGTGTATGTGTACTTTAATCATTTTGGATAAAAGTACAATAGTACAATAGTTTCAGTCAACTGACATACTAAGAAATATTAGTCCTCAATTTTCCGCCAAGTATGAGTGCTCATAAGAGGGAATTAATTATTTTATGCCTAGTGATATCTGTAAGTTTTTTATAACTAATATAAGTTTTGAATTGAAGGGGTAATAAATAACCCTATTAAAAATAACAAATACGCAACCGTATTGCTCTTTAATAAATTTTAGCGTTTTATAATTGTACTGTTTTGTAGAATATAGTTAGCAGTACATTAAACAAATTATCATAATTTATAATATTTTATCAGACATATAACAAAAACCGCTGTGCGCTTTTGTGAAAAAAGTTTATGTCAAAAGTTATTATAAGAGTTAGTAAAAGTCAGTTTATTTAATTAACAGTATTAGAATTTATTTAACAGAACCATTAAAAATGTATAATAATTTATACATTAAAAAACTGTATAATAATTTATACATTAAAAATTGTATCATAATTTATAATATTTTATCAGACATATAACAAAAACCGCTGTGCGCTTTTGTGAAAGAAGTTTATGTCAAAAGTTATTATAAGAGTTAGTAAAAGTCAGTTTATTTAATTAACAGTATTAGAATTTATTTAACAGAACCATTAAAAATGTATCATAATTTATACATTAAAAAACTGTATAATAATTTATACATTAAAAATTGTATCATAATTTATAATATTTTATCAGACATATAACAAAAACCGCTGTGCGCTTTTGTGAAAGAAGTTTATGTCAAAAGTTATTATAAGAGTTAGTAAAAGTCAGTTTATTTAATTAACAGTATTAGAATTTATTTAACAGAACCATTAAAAATGTATCATAATTTATACATTAAAAAACTGTATAATAATTTATACATTAAAAATTGTATCATAATTTATAATATTTTATCAGACATATAACAAAAACCGCTGTGCGCTTTTGTGAAAGAAGTTTATGTCAAAAGTTATTATAAGAGTTAGTAAAAGTCAGTTTATTTAATTAACAGTATTAGAATTTATTTAACAGAACCATTAAAAATGTATCATAATTTATACATTAAAAAACTGTATAATAATTTATACATTAAAAAACTGTATAATAATTTATACATTAAAAATTGTATCATAATTTATAATATTTTATCAGACGTTTAACGAAAATCTCTGTTCGCTTTTGTAAAGGAAGTTTATTTCAAAATTTATTATAAAAATTAGTAGAAGTCATTTTATAATTGCACACATGAAGAATTTATTTAACGGAAGCATTAAAAAAAATTTCATAATTTATAATATTTTATCAGACGTATAACAAAAAACACTGTGTGCTTTTGTAAAAGAAGTTTATTACAAAAGTTATGCGCCCTACGTTTATCTTTCTATATCTGACACAAATACAATTTTCTCCGTAATAGTCTATTTAAAAAAAAAGTCGTTTTAAAATGTGCATTTTATGTAAAAAAAAAAAAAATTTTTACTTCTGTGTCACTTGGATTGTTTATTTCGGGCTGAGTTTGGCATCGAATACAGCTGTAATTGATTTCAGATAATCACTGCTACGTAATCAATTACTAGTAATCTTGATTATAGGTAATTGTGATTATAATTGATTGTGAGTAAAAAACAAAAACTGATAACAAAATAGTCGGGCAAACTGTTATCAATTACATTTTTCGATTACAGTCATCAATTACTTGTTATTAATTTTTATTACAACTGTGATTGTAATTATAATAATCAATTACAGAAACCAACTACTTTTAATCATGATCAAACATTCATAATTTTGATTGCAAATGTAATCGTGATTACAATAGTAGACTACAGTAATCAATTATCTGTAATCGTAATAAGAAATAAATAGAATATATGATTACATGCAACTAGCATTACTAGTAATACGATTACGAGATGATTTTATATCATAAATAAGAGGATATTTTACAATACAGATAGTATAATGTATTGTATAAGGAATCGTGAAATGATATATTTTGTACGTATTTACATACAGTACCACGCATGTACAGTTGAATGTAACTAAAATGTATATACATTTGTACTTACCTAACGCATATGTAGATAAATACATTCTATATACATCTTAGTTACACACAATACTGCACTTGTATATAACCTATATATGTTGCAAACCTATAGGTTTGTACAAGTACTTGTACATGAAAATACTTATATTTAAACAATGTTTGTCTGAGTGAAGCAAGTACAATGTTTAAAATGTACTTGCTTTTGTTTGTTGTTTGTACGAACATTTATATAGTAAACGTACAATGTTCGTCCCCTGTATGTAGTACGTACAATGTATGCCTATCCGACGCATGATTGTAAGTGATCTGAATTTCGATTAACGATAAATTTTGCTTACACGATTCGTAAGCAATCGTAATTTGTATTGGAACGATGCACGGGAAGTTGAGGCATTCTAGATAGTCAGAAAGTGGGTGTTATGCTTGGTTATTGAAATAATTCTTGTAATGATCTGAAAAACGATTGCGTTGACAATCCAACGACAGCTCAGAGTTATAGTGGAGAGGCTTTCTACATTTCCCATCTTACACTTTTAATTTACGTTTTTACTTTTTTTGTGCAAAACGAATTTTTAACGTAAAACATTCTCAGTGATCATGGGTTAAAATCCCCTTGCCGTCAAGCTAACCGTGAAAGTTTTTTCTCACCATGTAACGGAAATACGGGTTAGTTCCATCATTAAGTCCTCTGCGACGCAAATTCCTCCCAATGCTTGATTCAGGAATTCCCTTGTCGTCTGGATTGGTTCAAAATTACAAGGCTACGGAGTTGAACATTAGTAGTCGAATTTTCCCCCCTAGCGTAATCTGTGTTTACACAATCAACCATCTATTATATTTACCATTTATACCATTTCAGTGGTTCTGCTGACACTTTTAAAAATCATTTCGGCAGTTTTAAAACTGAGTAATCATTTTAATTTGATCTTACAGAGTTTAATGTGTGCTACCTCTAACGACGACATTTTATTTGGTTCTACACCTCAAGTAAGAGAAATATGTGAAGACAACGCTATGGGAAGGACATTAGAAAAGTATTATAAGGTAAATACGTACATTTTAAGCGCATTATATCAAATGTGCATTAGGTCTTGTATTCTAGTATATGGTTGTGTTCTTGTATTTTACAATAATCGATTTAAGACATATTTTCAGAATTTTTCTGAAAAACGGGGTTTTATAAGTAAACTCATTATGAATTGCGCTGCTTGTAATATATATATTGAAACGTGAGCTAACAGGTGTTTCTACATGCATTCTATTATTTCATATGCATTTTAAGCGCATTGTGTCAAATGTGCATTATGTCTTGTATTCTAGCGCACTGTTTTTTTATTTCACAACCATCAATTTGAGACATATTTTCAGATTTTTTGTAAAAAAAGGGGGTTATGTTAATTAACCCATTAAGAACTACGCTGCATGTTAAAAATAAAAGCATTGTACTGTTCTGCGTGTAAAAAGTAAAAAAAAGAGCTCTGGCACCATTTTGACAGTTTTTTGTTTTTAATTGCACTTCATGAAAAAGATCACAATTGCCACACATGTGATCTATGACGATGGAGCCAGCGGATCGTTTATAAGCAAAACGGCGTGTTAAAATTGAGCTTCCACATAAGTTAGAATGTTAATTAACGTGACATTAATTAAATACAGCGCTTTATCGCACCTCGAATTTATTGAAATGTAATTCTTTCTCGTTTATGTCTTTTACTGAACTTAGAATTATTATCTGTTTGTATATTTTATTGTAACCATGACATATTTTTGTTTTTTGTACCGGTCAACTTTGATGCATAATTAGTTTGTTTGCGTTCTACATGGCTTTACGTCTGTCTTAGGGTTAAGAAGTATAAATAATTGAATTCTTTGTGAAAGAATCTTTGTGTAAAAATATATAATATATCACTTAAGAGAAGTGATACTTGACGGGCTTGGCTTACTCAAATAGAATGGAAAGAGCAGTTGCTAACGTAAACAAATGCCACGTTTCAACAACCAATCAGAATCGATCGAGATACCCACACTACGTCACTTGCAGCTATCCTATTAATGTCAAATTATTTTCTCACTCAGAAAGCTTCAAAGTATTAAAAATAGAAAAATGGGGAAAAGTCAGGAAGGTATTGTTCTCCCGAGAGCATCAAGAACCTCACACACCCCCACTTGAAAAAAGGAGCTAGAAGCTAGAATATTTTAAAAAATAAATAAATCGTAACAGAGTACATTGTGGAAAACAAAACAAAAAAAATAATAATAAATAAGTGAATTGGTTGAATAGTTTCTGAGAAATCGAATTTCAATTATACGACTTTTTTAAAACTCGACTTCTCATTAACTATTGCGCAATTTTCGTTCAAATTTTGTATTTTGCCACACAAAATTATAAATTGTTTAAAATGATGTAAAAATGTTGCATATCCAACAATCCAAAAACATTTTGACTATTATTATATAAATTGATAAAAAGTAATTATTAAAAATTATTTTTTGCAGGGAATAATCCTTGAATAAATAAACCCTTTTCAATTCATTTAAAAAGCTTCCGAGGAAAGGCGAAATACACAAGTATAAAAGTATAATTAGCAATAAGGGGTTCAAATTTTCAACCGTTCTCCTGACCAAACTATTGGAATAATATATTTTCCAGATTTAGGCTACCCTTAAAATATTAAGGGCAAGAAATTCGAATTTTTCGAAAAAAAGGTATGTTTATGCGTTTTTGAAATATGTTTTTGAGTCTGATTTCGTAACCTGAAATATCGTTTGCACCAATTAGCATAATGGAAGTCACCCTCATTAACCATTAAGATTAAGCCCTAATACGCAGAAATTCGATTGTTAAATTAAAATTCTTCTTTTTTTTCTTTGCATCACGAATTAAGGGAAATGCAATACACTCATTAGGTTTACAGATTTTGCATCAATATGAAATAGGACGATTTATTTTGTTTTCATAATAAATTAAATGCTTCATTTTTTTAGGCTAGATGGCTAGCTTGTAACATTTATTGTGAGTATGAAGGGGAAGATATGCCAGAAGAATTCTCAGCACCAGAGGGCACATTATGTTGTGATTTTGGAGTAGTCCCGACAGGGGTAAGACAAAATAAAAAATTTTAAGCAGGTGTCGAATTTTTAGTTATTCGTACAGTAAGCAGGATGATTCATTACTATTTTCTGGTGTGAAAAAGCTATGATAACAAATCTATTATGGATCCGCAAAAGAAAACAGAAAACTCCTCCAAAAGATCGCTGATTCAAATTCGGAGATGGAAATTATTGATTAAATAAATTTACCCGCAAAAAAAAAAACTCACCATTCAGAATCCAAATTCGCATCTACGAATTTTTTGCATGCAGTGAAAATGGCTCTATAGGACGGTTTGCGCGTAAGGCGTCCAGCCTACTTCTTCATATCCCTCCCGGTTATTGGCGATCGCAACACTCGAATACGCCATCTGGGGAGAGACCGGTTTCATGCCTTTAGCCCTTCTCCCTTCCCTCTCCTCCTCTTTTCAGTTGTATAGGAATGTACTACGATATTTTCCCTTTTCTTAATATTTTTCTTTTTTATTTAATAAAAATATGTTTTTAAATTTCTGTGATACTTTTCTTTAGAACTATGTTTAATGTAGTTTTCAGTTCCATATAGTTTTCCAAGTTTAAATATTTTAATCTATATGAAAACCAAGAGAGTAACTAACGTACTTCCTTCCTCTATGACTTTCCACACGCTAATGGGGAAAGCATGTGAGGTGTTGCCATAGGTAGAAAGTTCTGCTCTACGCCAACTGCAGCACATTTCGATCGCCAATTGGCTTCCCTTAATCTTTTAAATTTTACTTTTTTAAAAAAATTCAACTTAATTTGTCTCTTCCAAGTCAAGTCAATCTTGACTTCACCTTTTCCTTCTGCCGTCAGGGGCTAAATTTTCGTCTTAACATTTTAGTTCCTGATCTCGACGATTGACTGGGCCATCTGGGGAGAAGACTGGTTATATGTCTTGACCTTTCCCTCTCCTCCTCTTCTTAGCAGTATGAGAATGTATTATGATATTTTCCCCTTTCATAACATTTTTCATATTTAATTATCGAAAATTTTTTATTCAATTTCCACGACGCTTTCTTCAAGAACTATACTTAATGCAGTTTTGAGTTCCATACAATGTCCTAATCTATTTGATTACAATGTTTTTAATCTATTTGAAAATTAAGACAGAAACTAACGTACTTCCTTCTCCTATGACAGTCTACACGCTAATGGTGAGAGCATGCGAAGTGTTACCGTAGATAGACAGTTCTACTATACGCCACCTGTAGCCCATTTCGATCACCAATACACGTTTTTGAATAATTTTTTATTCTAAACAATTATATAAATTCAAAACTACTATCAAAATTACTAAAGTAAACAAATGTGAAAAAGCAAGGCAAATCAGTGGTTTTATATTGGCGATCGAAATGGGCTACAGGTGGCGCAGAGCAAAACTCTCTATCTATGGTAACACTAAGTATGATTTCACGATTAGTGTGTGGATAGCCATGCGAAGAGAAAGTGCGTTAGTTTCTGTCTTGGTTTTTAAAGAGATTAAATTTTTTTAAGATAGGACACTATATGGGATTCAAAACTGCATTAAACATAGTTATTTAAGGAAGCGTTAAAGAAATTTTAAAAAATGTTTTTGACATTCAAATGCGAAAAATATTCTGGTGGGAGAAAATATCGTGGTATATCCCTATACAACTGAGCAGAGGAGGAGAAAGAAGTGAGGGTAAAAGATATGGAACCAGTCTTCTTCCCAGATGACTTATTCGAGCGCTGCGATCGCGGATAAATAAGTGCCAAGAAAATGCACTGACCGAACTGTGTACGGGCAAATTAAAAAAAAAGTTCCCTTTCTAAGCACCCGAACGGTTGTTGTAGTTCTCACTAGGGCTGCACAATGATCTATTGGTGACGGTCTGGGAAACATCACAGAGGATGATCCGAAGATATGCCATCACAATTTTAATCCTCTGCAGAGGAGATGGCACCCCCGCTTCGGTAGCCCGACGACCTGCACTCGAAGTCGAGCACTTTACAGTAGAACAGTTTAACGAGCACCTATGCCGCACACCCTCGGTCCCTACGCAGACTGATCCAAGTAGTCACCCAGACCCACCCGCACACTGTCCGCAGTCATTGATGTTTGACTTCGGTGATCTGCTGGGAACCGTGTCTTAACAATCAATCCACTCGAACGGTGTCCGGGCATATCAGTTAACTGGTTAAATGGATGGTGTTTTCTACACTAGGGAGCACTGCAAGCTCTTGACTGCCTATGCTTCCGGGTTACTCTTTTTGGCGTATTTTAAAGCTATTTGGCACACAACGTGATCATTGTGTTTTAAGACTCCTTCGAGTAATATTTCTTGTATAGGTTTATTTGTTACCTGATTTATTATTTTTTTTAAAAGAAGGATCTTTATACGAATCGTCATATGAAGACCTGTCATTTCAAGATGTAAGAATTGTCATTTGAAAAACAATAGTTATAAAACACTTCTTACCTTGTTAACAATAAACCAACTTCGAAGTTTAAACCTAAATGATGAATAGTAAAATGAACTTTATTTCGCTGCTCGAACAATACGCAAGCACTAGCGTATGATGGTGCACGGCTTGCACCAACAGCAAACAGTAATAAATAAGTAAAAAAGGCGAAATCAGAAATGCCAAAAAAAGCGAGTCTTTCTAAATCTAGCAACCATGCCACCTTTTTTTTAACAATACATCAATAAATAACTAAAACGAATTTTCACTTCAAACTCACCAGAATTACTTAATATCATTGATGTCTTATGAACTATGGCAGATTTGAGCTCAGAAATTATGTAATTTATTTCCCTTATGAAAAACAAATTATCTGTTTGAAAATATCGCCTCGCAGAATAAGCTGTAGTAAGCAGTTGTATACTTTCTAACCGGAAGTAGAGCAGGTCAAGAGCTCGAGATTCTTATTGTTGTTTACATTTATATTGAAAACACCATCCACAGAGCAAGAATTTTTTTCTGTTATAAAATTCAAATATTGCTATAAAAAAATTTTAAATATTGGAGGAAGCCACTTAGTTTACTACAAAAGGAAACATATATCCGAGAGGGCTAATCAGTCAATTTCATGACCGAAAGAACGGGGGTAAGAGTCCCAGCGTTGAGACCACAATACTTCCACCACTCCCCTCCACACATGATTGAGTTTTCAGTGTCATGCACTCCCTAATTTGTGACCCTTGGCAGTTAGATTACTCACTCAAGCATAGGTGGCAGCACCATACAGCTGCTAAACTATCTCCAGTGTCCAGTTTCTTTTTTTTTTTTTTTACAATTTCGAAACCATGCTATACTATTTGAAATAATGACACTCAATAAAATGCAAAGCGATTTAAAATATCTTTATCTTAACTTCATGGAAGTAGCGTAACGCATTTTTTAATCAACAATGCATGAGTAACTTGTTAAAAAGAAAAGGAAGAAGTTTAAGAACTTTTAATTTCGCTATTGAAATCGATATCGTCTGGTAACTTAAAACAGAAAGGAAGGGGAAAAAATTTACAAGGTCAAAGAAAAGAAAATCCTGTACTTCAAAAATTAAAGTTATTACGGCTTAAAAAATTTTCCAATTTCATAATATATTTTTTAATGTCATAGTTCAAAATATTTATGCGTTTTAATTATAACACCTTAATTTTAAATATTTATGGAGCAAGAGTAATATTTCGATTATTATTTGCCCAAAGATTAGTTTTTTAGTAATTAACATTTAAGATTTTTGTTTCCTTGTGATAATATATATAAAAAAATTGCTATTATAATAATATATAAGAAAATACATTAAAATAAGGCATCCTAATTAATAAACTATGAAGAAACTTTTATAGTTACATATTGTAATCGGACACTATGTTACTATTGTTAAGTGTTCTTATATGCTTTCTTTTATTTAACAGAAAAAGTTAGAAACTAAAATTAGAACGACAACCATTGAGATATTTTTTTAATTTTAATGTTATTTTTCACAGTTATATTTATTTAAATATTATTTTTACGAATTTAAATGTTATTTTTTAATACTATTAAAATACCAAGAAAATGTATGAATACTATATTTTTGAACAGAAATAATTTCTTAACAGTGTAAAGTTTGACAGCTATTGTCAGAAAAGTGTCCAAAGTTTTCATATCCTCTAATTGTGAATTTTGAGATCTATGTGCAGCGTGACGTCATGAGGTAGGGAATCGTAGTTTCAGCTTTGAATAACGAATGAACCATATCTGGTCGACGAGAAGAAATTTCTTTCGTTTTGTTTCGATAAATGTTGGCTCTCGACCTATCTTATAACCTTCGTTGAACAGCAGACCCAATTTTTTGAGTTTACGACTATTGTGGGAATAAAAGTCATCTATTAAAAGATACCCCAACATAGAATCGAGTCTGGTCTTGGTGGTTGGTCGGGGTGCCTGTGCCTGAGGCCGAGATGGCCCTTTACCCCTTCATCATGAAGTAAGGATCGATGAGGTGAAGCCCTGAGGTGAAAAACATAATGCTAAGGATGAGGTGGGGAGAAAAATGGTGAGGAAAAGCTGTGTAGTGACTTGAAAACGAGTTGAGAGAAATCGACAAAAATGAAGGCCACTATGCTTTGCTTGAAGAAAACTGTTTAAAAGATTACTTATCTCGATTAGATAATTGGCATCACTCTCCGCTAGTAACTAAGCTGGGCGAAGGACAGTAGAGCCAGACTCCTATTTGCGAAACATGCTTCGACCAGCGTCATAAAAGTCGCCATTAACAGTTTGATCGGACAGGACGTCCACGTTAGTCTTCACGTTCACGTACGTCGAAGCTAAACAATTTACTACTGCCACGGTGTGTTCACATTGACTGAATCTGGAAACTATTTCATCTTGATGTTCTGTCTTTAAACATTGATCAGTGATCAACGTCGCAGAAGTACTGCAGTCATCAGGCTTGTATCAGACGCTCACGAAGGCAGGAGGAATCATCGCCGAGGCTAACGTGAAGAGGTGTCGACAGGCTGCCAGAACACATCGTCGATCATCCCGCTGGGTGACGACCGAGACCCCGGCTCGTAGAACTCGCAAGGCACGTCCGTCTCTGAAAGCGTCTTCTTCTGGAATCTTGGGTGAGAATCGAGTTAATATGTCTTATATACTAGTGAATTGGAATTGTAGTTTTGTAGTGGTAGATACACTACAACTACTAATCATCCGGGGAATACTATAGACTCAAAGTGTACTCAGCAGGAAAAAAAGAGGATTCTTAAAGGGAGGCTGGTGACGATCCATGGCAACACGTCGGAATAATGAGCAAGGAAGGAAAAAGCAACTCCAGGGAAAAACCTGGGTGATGCAGGCTTATAATTTTGAACTCAATACAGAAGACAGGAAAACTCCTGGATCAAATTTGCCTTCGTGGAGGACTTTTTGACCGCATTTGCGTTAAATGGAGAGGAAAACCACTAAAACCTCTCACAGTTAGCCCGACGGCAACGGGACTCTAACCCATAATCCGCCTACCACTGAAGATATTTTACGTCAGCACTGTGGTCGGTGCAAGCCGGATATGGGATGCGTATCGACTAGTCATAGCTGGGATTCAAACCCGGTTCACCTCGCTGGAAGGCGAACGCTCTAACCCCTGAACCATCACAGCTTTATCTGAGAATGTAACATACATGTCGTAACTCTCTAACGAAGTAACACGACACGTGACTTTCCACCACTACCCTACCTGCATTTTCTAATTAATTGTTCTAAAGCCATTGAGATCATTAACCGCTCATTTGAATGATATAATTTCATTCATGTAATTTGTTTTAAAATAGCTATCTTTTGTTTTTCTTTTTAGGTATGCAGGAATGGAAAGTGTATTTTACTAGGGAGTTATAAATGATAAAATCATATCACATCTTTCGAAAATCAAAACTTCACGGCAATACTTCTTTTGTGAATGATTTCTCAACTAAATGATTTTTGAAGATGTAATGAAAATGGCAAATAAAAAGTTTCTTTTAAGTTCAATCGTTCGTAATAAATAATCTTTAGCAAATCCCGGATTATCCAGGGGCTCTTTATCCGCAGAAAAAAATTCTACAAAAATGATTGCATTTAGGTTGTTTTTCGAAGGCTCTGTCGTCATATGAAATGATGCTTTTTTGCCAATAATAATGCTATTTTTATAACTGCTGTTCGTTTGCAACTGTTACTCATGACTGTTAGGTCCATTTTAGTCTATCTAAGCCATCAGTGTACATGTTTAATTGGAAAATGGCGCAAAACGTTCTTAAGGAGAAAAGCCACAATTTCGGGGAAATGAAAAGCGTTTGTGGTCTAATTTTTTTATATTTAAAAACCAATCGCAATGCTGTATTATCTGGACTCATAAAAATTTGCGAAAACTGAGAATAAGGCAGTAATTTTGATAATTTCATCTAGATGGAAAAATGTCACCAAGTTGGCAATTTATAAAAAAGTTTAACAACTTTTAAAATATTTAAATTATTTATCCGTTCTGAAGACAATTCTTCACGGCAAGATGATACGTATATTGTTTAAAATTATAGCATTGCTTCAAGCCACTTTAACTTTTTTTATTTTCCTTGGCGACTGGGCTTCGGAAAGAAATGTTAAGTATTTTAATTTTTTTTACCCTTTTTTGTCCAATCATGCTCTGTATTTCATGTGAATTACTTATCAGAAAAGGTGATTTAATTGTTCGGAAAGAAGTGATTTATCTCTCATTAGTCAAAGCTCTATATGATTCTACATCAATCTAACAAGAATGATGCATGAAACTCAATTTATTTTCTTTCTCCCCTCCCACAAAAGAGGAAAGAAAAAATAGATTTAATTTTATTTTATAATTCACTACTTTGTTTTGCTTATTTCTTATCATTTTATTGTACTTAAGAAAATTAACAATCAAGTGAGAAAAATCACCCGCAATCTACTTTTAATTCATAAAAAAGTTTTTTTTTTTTTTTAAATACATGCACCCATTTTTTTAATACATTTTTTTACCAATTTTATTTTGTAACTTATTAATTTATTTTGCTAATTTCTTAAAATTTAATGTTACTTTAGTAACAATGAATTGATAAAAATCATTGATTTACTTTTAATATATAGGAATACACTAAAAAAAATTTTTTTTTTTAAAAATACATGTACAGTGCGCAAAATAAAAAACGGACCATTCTAAATAACTTTTCATCTAATGATCGTATCTTCACATTCAAGGACTCAATCTTGAAGGTTCGAGAGGATGACATATATGCTAATTAGTTAGTGCAGACGATATTTTAAGTTACGAAATCAAACACAAAAACGTACTTCTTCTGAATAAACATACTTTTTTCTTCGAAGGATACGGATTTCTGACCCCCGAAATATAATAGGAAGTAGCCGCAATCTGGAAAATAGGGTCCCAATAGTTTGGTTAGGAGAGCGCTCCAAAGTTTGCACCCTTCCTGCGTATTTCGCGATATCTCAAGAACTTTTAAGAAAATTGGAACATTTTTACACACAATTATAAAATTCGTTTACTCAAAGATAAGTCCATGCAAAAAATAACTTTTAGTGAATATTTATTATTTTATTCTAAAATAGTCGAAAAAATTTTAAAGTGTACAATTTTTTACATAATTTCCAAAGTACTTAATTTTACAGGGCAAAATACAAAATCTGAAGGTAATCGGTCGAATAGTTCCTGAGAAATTCAATTTCAAAAAAGTTAGATACTTAAAATGCAATTTCTCAGGAACCATTCAACAAATTTTACTCAGATTTCGTATTTTGCCATGTTAAATAACATTGTTTAAAATAATGCAAAAATTTGTATAACTTACAATTTAATTTTTTTTTTCGACCAAGCGCATTTTTTTTATTAAGTAAAATAATAGAAAATAATAATAATTTACTGAAAGTTATTTTTTGCACGGAATTATCTTTAGAATAACGAATTTTATAATAGTGTGCAAAAAATCATCAATTCGCCTACAAATTTCTCGAGATATAGTGAAATACGCAAAAAATAAAATTAACAGTAAGGGGTGTAAACATTGTGCTCTTTCCTGGCCAAACTATAGGAACCATATTTCCCAGATTGCAGCTTTTCCTTATATTTTGGGGGTCAGATATCTGTTTATTCACAGAAAGTACGTTTTTGTGTCTGATTTCGTAACTAAAAACATCGTCTGCACTTATTAATTAGCATTTTTGAAATCACCCTCTCGAGCCATTAAGATTGAGTTAGAAAGTGAAAATCCGATCATTAGATCAAAAGTTATTCAGGGTAATCCGTTTATTTTTTTATTCCTCACTGTACATTCTGTTTTAGAAACAATCAATCGATAAAAAATCATTGATTTAGAAGTACTTTTAATGTACAAGAATTCATTAAAAAAAAGTAAACAAAAAATTTTAGAAATATATTAGCACCATCCATCAAAACTTTTTATCAGATGTTAGCCCACCCTAATCTTTATTTTTCAGATATTTCTAGAATTTGAAGGGAACGATTAGAACAAAATCAGCTGTTGAAGTTACCCTGATCAAAAAACTACAAAATAGACCTATTTGCAAAACAAGCAGGATATGTATTTATATGAAATTATGTTTAAATGACAAATTCTTTTATTTTGAAGGAAATTTTTAAAAAAAATTATAGTTCTTGGACAAATACAAGATGAGTTTCAACCATTAACAGCCTTTGATCACTGAATCAAAATGGCGACAAACGAGCGATTTTAACAATAATATAAATGCTTATAACTTTTTAACCCTTTTGCTAATATAATTGATATTTTTAAAATCAGGATTAAAAATTCCATAAGTTTAAAAATGTTCATCAAAATCTGAGATAGTGGGTGCCATTTTTGAAACATTCTGTATACTTGAAATGACCCAGACAGTGAAAACCTAGAGCAACACCCATTTTCCCAAGTGTTACCCACTTGAAAAAGAGCTCTTGATTCACGTGGTCAAAAACTGTGGGAAAAAATACCTTGCAGATAATATGCAGAGAGAGTAAACTACGATCAATGTAAGCCATTTTTAAGTTGCAAATATAGACAGATTTCATGGAACTGACAAACAAGAATTTTTTTTTTTTTTTTTTTAAAGTATAATACATTTATTTACAGAGTGATGACAAATATTCCTCCTCGACACTCAAAGTTTATCAAACTATTTATAGTTGCATGATACTCAGCAAAATTCAGATTATTTCTTTGCAGTCAATCGAGGAACAATAGAGTCCCGATTATACGAGTTAATGTGGAACACGACTCACTCTGATAACTGAAAAACTCCGTTAAAACAAAGAGTATAAAAAAAAAAAAGAGTCGGTATAAATGTAATAAATTTAACAAATACAAAATTTATACGAGTACACCACATACAATTAATATTATAATTAAAAAGCTTACTTATAAACACTTAAAGAGCATACTTCACGAAAATGAAAGAGTTATTTGTTTTACATTACTTGGGCACTTTTCTTCAGCAATGTTTTGCCATTACTTTTAGGAATAACAGGAAGGCTGGTGTCGCCTCTTTTTGCTGTTCTACATATTCAATAGCACTTTCAATAGCTTTTAGTCCGTCTGCACGAGAGATTTTTATACGTTGATTTTCATCGTCACTGTCTTCATCATCTTCGCTAGATTCATTTTCATTACTGACGATATTAACAATCATTTCATTGATAATCTCGCTCTGTCCGTCAGCTTGTTTTCCTGAGTGTTTGGAAGATAAAATTTAGAATTTTTTTCGACGGTAGTTTCAAAAATAAAAAATAAACTAGAACAAAAAAAATCCTTGAAATATTTGATAGCTCAGTTAAAGCGGAAATTCCGATAATCGGGACTCTACTGTAAGCTGAAAACGTATTAATTTCAGGAAAAGATAGAAATGAGTTTTATGAATCTGAAACCAACACCATTTTTTTTAAAAAACTGCATCCACTTTTATTTATTAATATTAATACGAGTTGTTAATTCATGATTTCTGTTATTCCGTTCACACAGATGCCTGAAAATCTTGAATTATGGTAAATTTTAATTTTTTTGTTAAAATTCATAATTTACACTTAGTGTATGCCAATACATTCGAACCTCGTTAACATGAAATTGACATGCTATCATAATTATTTTATGTTAACCGGATTTTATCTTATCTGATACATCATGAAAACAATTTATGAAGTACTGTTAATACATATTATGTGCAACATTAATGTATGTAAACAATACTATTATGCACAATACAAATTAAAATAGGTTTAAAATTTTTAACTACTTTAATTATTTTATTTTAACTATGTTATTTCTTTGCCCATCTGCTGCATCTAACAAAAAGAGAAATAGAAATAGCATTCTCCATTGAATAATTGGCACTTTATCCATATGCTTATTATTTGGGTAATGTGTCCAGTTTGCTTTCGTGTTAAGCGATAATAAGCTTGAAAATTAAATGTTAAACATGTAAAATACAATAAATGATTGCCGACTCACGGAATTTTTATGTAAAGCAATATTTGAGGTTAAGCAATTTCGCATTAATGAGATTTGATTGTAATGAATTATACGGACATTATTATGAGTATAGATAATTTAAAAAAAAAAAAAAAAAGCAATTACGTTCAGTTCACACAAAAAAAATTTTAACTACATAGGGTTTCATGGACTTTTTAGAAAGTATCAAGTGTTAAAGCCACTTTTTCTAATCATCCAATAATTAAAAATTTTAAACTAGCTTTTATATTTTCCATATGAATTTAAAATTTCTGCAGCTAGTGAATATTTTAAAATTTTTGCAAAGTAAAAATTCACAAAAATTCATTAATAGAATTCTTACAAGTACCAAATCAATGTGACTTCATTTACTTTTATATTCTTAAAAAATGTCAATGTTATTTAAAAAAAATTCTCTGAAAAGGTAAAGATTTAGAACATGACAACAACAAAAAATTTTAATATCCTTTAATAAATAATAAGAGGTGGCAAAAATAAATTAGAATGAACTTATTAAATCTGTCACATTACAAAATCAGTAAAGCAATCAAAACTAGGCAATCACTTATAACAAAAAATTAAAACCTGTCATAAATTCAGTTTTTTTAAACAATAACTGTTTCACCAACTATAAATTGACAGCTTCATTGAGCAGTATTAGTATCTTCTTACAAAAAATTTAAAAATATATAATTAATTCTTCAAAAATAAATTCAATTAGATGCTAAAAAATTTAAACCTATACAACAAAAAAGTCAAAATTTTATTGACAAATGTGTTACAAAATATTCATATATTCATATACAAATATTCATACTCACAAATTCATATTCATGTTATATTCATATATTCATATACATAATATTCTTGCAATATTTTTTATAACATACAAATGTTTCAAAACTTAAATAACTTAAAGACTTTTAAAAACTAACTAATTAAATTAAAATTAAGAAGCTCTATACAGCTAGAAGATTTTTTTAACCGTTTAACTGCTTTTTTCCTCGTTTCTTTTCTCCACTTTATACAATTAAGGCACAAGCTATGCTTTCTGCATATAAATGCACGTTGTAAATATCCTGCACAATTTCTATCACTGCAAGAGAAATGTGTGTGCATAAATATAAATTAAATATGAAAAGAACCAAGATTTTTTATTGTAAAAAAAAAAATTCAAAACTTACTTTTTATCAATGCCACTACATAATTTCAAATTCTCAACTCTGTAAATGAGCCTTGCAATGTCATAGATGGAGAACTTTTTCATATCCCGTCCAATTGTAGTTTCTCTATCCATCAGAAAAACCTTTAAAAATAAATTGCAATAATTGCTAGCATTTTAGGAAAATATATAATTAATTCTTCCCCTTTTTTTTTGACTCATTAGTCAAAAAATTTGAGATTCCAATATATAATAATTTAGGATTGGAAGTCACTCACACAAATGTCTTTCTAAGAAGTTAAGGCAGATGTGTACCAACAGAAAAGGTCTTAGAAATAGATCCAACAACTTATTCCTTTTTAATGTTCAATCTTCTCAAAATAATTCTCAAAAATTTATATATATATATATATATATATATATATATATATAAAACACAAATTAATAAGAAAAACATGAATAAAATAAAAACTAAAATGCAGAGAAACAGGAATGGGAAAAGCAATAGTCTTTTTCAAGACACATCTATTGCTAAATGCGATATTTCTGAATAAAGAATAATTATCCTAAGATAAAAATTATTCTTTATATGTGTCGATATCGCAAAAAACATATTGTTGAAAAATAGTGAAAAAGGTAAAAAGTAATCAAACTTACCGGCATGTAGCAAACTAACGGCGTGTTTAGGTTTAAAGGTATGATAATAAAACAGTTAGTAAAATTGGCGAAGAGGTAAAATATTTGAAGTGGTGCTTATAGCTTGAATCGAATAAAAATATATATTTTTGATCGAAGTAGACATGGAAACATTACTTTAAAAAAGTAATGAGTAAAAGTAGAAGTATGTTAACCAAAAGTAATGAGTAAAAAGTATTGATTTAAAAGGTAACAAGTAAAATTGAAACATAAGGCTTCCTGCGTTGTAATTGTTCATTAAATCTATCAATTCTGACCTCCCTCTCCGCTGACCCTACAGGAAAGGATCATTATGTTCGAGAAAAAAGTAGCAATTTGATTCATTTCAAGTACACACTATGACATACATCTCAAATTATTCATATTTAAACCATAAAATATTCCTTGCATTCTCTTTCAGTAGTAAATTGTAAAAAAAATATGCTGTATAAAAAGCTAATTTTAATATCTTTTAAAAAAATTTTGAATTTTATTAGTCACCACATATTGCATGTTCAGTCGTCCTGGCAACCCTTAGTAATGAAAAGATAATAAAATTATCCCTCCTTCTGCAAGTCTTACTTTTTAATTTGCCACCAATTTATCAAGAGTTGTGCACAAAAAAACAGAGTAGTTGTCATCTCTATGGAGGCATACAGTTTTTCTCATACAGGTACATTACCCTCAAAAAATAATGCGTAGTGGTAGTTACAAATTCATTGCAATATCGACAATATTTAATTTTTTTGACAGTTCTACATTTCTATTTCTTTCGATATTTTCTATTCAAATACTTTTTCCCAAAAAAGTAACAAAAACACAATTAGAAGTACTAAATTTGAAAAATAATCATTTACAAATAAAGTATGCACCTTTTACTTTAGTTACTTGTAACAAAAACAAAACTATTGCCATGGATGGAGCACAACTTTTTCTCATTTTTGATGTGTCAAATATACTTACATACGTTATATATGTATATTACTTACTTTTACAGAAAGGTCTTCAGTAATCACTATTCTTCTTTGAACAGTATAATCAGGAGTCCAACGACTGAACGCAATAAAATCATCGAATATATTCACCCTCCACCACGAATTTCTTGTATCAAACATATTTACATTAGCTTTTATGAAGTCAAATGAAACTTGCTCTTCAGTGTCAGAATCAGATGAAATATCATTAGACTCAGTCCCAATGGAATTAGAAATGTTAGGGTCGGCATTACTTTCTGCAGGTTGAGCTGAAAAAAAGTCATTCATAGTTTTATCATCATCGCTTTGGCCAGAATAATCATCAGAGATTGCATCATTTGTAAGATATTCAGTCATTGTTATATCACAAGCATTTTGGTCTGAATATTTGTGTTTGAGAACATCATGTAAAGAAGAATTAGCTATGGTTCTATTTGAACTATTTTGTTTAGAATAATTCTCAGTTAGTGTATCAGGCAGAGGTGATTCTATAGAGGTGTTTTGCTCGATCTTTGTTAGTTTATCATGTGCAGAAGATTCTGACATGATTCTATTATACGTCTTTATCCTGGAAAGATTATTTGTAATCGTATCAGGAGCAAGCGAGGAACAATTAGTTGGGGATTCTGGATCAGACATGGTATGTTTTTGTGAATCAGAAAAGGAACTATTTGCTGCTTTTTTTGCATTTTGACTTTTCTTTAAACAAGATGGTTGCGTGGTTGAAGACTTCTCTGGTGCGGAGTGTAAAACTATAACTTCCATTAAGACATTTTCTTTTTCTGTTTTAAGTGAAGAGTTGTTATTCTTGCTTGTTTCATTATCTAAAAAAAATAAGAAATAAGTTTATAGAAATTTGAATTATAAAATTTTATTGCACGAAAAACAATATATATATTTTTTAAATTAAGAAAAAACCTATAAATAACTTTTATTAATTAAAATTGTTATAAATTATAAAAAGGAAAATAATGGATATTTTTGACATTTAAAAAAAAATAATAATAATAATAATAAAAGACATAACTAAACTGTCTAAAATATCCATTAAGACATTTTCTTTTTCTGTTTCAAGTGAAGAGTTGAACTAAACTATCTAACTAACTAAACTATCTAAATAATCCATTAAGACATTTTCTTTCTGTTTAAAGTGAAGAATTGTTACTTGTTTCAATATCTAAAAACAAAATAAGAAAAAAATTTATAGAAATTTGAATAATAAAATTTAATTTTACGAAAAACAATATTTTTTTTAAATTAAGAAAAAACTTATAAATAACTTTTAATAATTAAAATTGTTATTAATTGTAAAAAGGAAAATGATGGATATTTTTTACTTTTTATAAAAAAAAAATAATATTAAAAGTACATAACTAAACTATCTAAAATATTGAAAATATTAAAATAATAATACTAAATAAATAATAAAATGATTAAGAAAATGAGAAAAGAATTTTCTCTTATTTTAAAAATGAAACTTATTTTGTAATGGTTTAATATGGTCAATGAAGCTAATTTGTAATTAGTTTTAGGGTATAATCTTCAGATTTAATCTCTTCAAAGAAATAATCATTATGCTTGGAATTTTTTTAAGTAAGTTTGTTACAGTTGCATATGCAAATCGAATTCATAAGGCATTGGCATGAGGCAAATCAACATATACAAAAAGTTGACTATACAATCAAGACTTTAATACCTGGGCATGGAAGCATTGCTTTTTTAGATTCAGTTTTCTTATTAGAGGAGTGTAATTTTCTTTTTTGTTTGACATATTTTTTCTTGAATTTTTCTTCTCTATTTTCAACATATGAAGAGTGTCCAGGAACATTAGAAAAAATGCATGGAATAGCATCTGGTTTAAGTTTTTTCGAAGCTCTGAAAATACGATGAACCTGGAAAGGTACATTTAATTTCGATTAAACACTGGGAAAGTCTAATTTAAAACAGAACATCTCAGAAAACTTACATTTCCATTGAATAATTTAGTTTCAAAATAACTTTCAATATCTTCCTCTCTGAAGTGAAGTTCACACACAGTATGCTTAGGCCCTAACGTTCTATCAGCACGGGGTATAGCTTTTTTCCACAATTCAAACATGTAAGGGTCCTAAAAAAAAATTTTTTTTAATTTCATAATTTATTTATGAAAAAAACTCAATTTTGTAAGAAGAAGAAAAATATACACCTGGCATTAATTTACATTAAAATCACATAAAATTGCATAAAAATTTAAAAAACATGTCAATAAAATGGAATCTTTCTGCCAATTCAAATAAATCATCACTTTTTTCTTCATCAATTTAACATTAAAAAATCATAATTGCTGTAAAATTAAAGTTTTCTCTTTTCATTCAAACTGTTTTAATGCTTTGGTACTTTCAGTAATTTTCAATTATAGCTTTTTTAACCAAACCATACTGAAAATTAATGATTTAATAATATCAATCAATGTTTAAGAATCAAAATCTCTTCTTCTACAGTGCAGAATCTTTTATTGGGTATCCAAAAAAAAGAGTAAAAATTTTGCTTGGTTTTACTGCCATCTTGAACTTGAACAATTGAGGCAAAATGCAAAAATTATTACAAAATACGAGAGAAAGGAGTGGGGGGGGTTGACAAGAGTGTTGTGTATTTGGGTTTGCAGTCTAGTTTTCATTTGATAGTTAGAACTTGTTGATGTCAAATTTTTCTGTTTTTACTTTAACAATGTTGAAGCGTGGAAAATTTTTAAATGCATAAGAAATAGCAGAAAAATGTATTTTAACAAGAAAAAACTCAAATAAATACAGTATGTAAATCAAAAATATATACAGTATATGCTGTTTATGTACTTTGCAGTTATTAAAGAACATGTTAATTTTTGATTATTTCATGTATTTAGGTTTAACAGCAAAAAACCCTTCCACTCACAACAGGAATTCGCAAAAGAGACTCTCTGTCTGCCTCAACTAAAGTCACAAAAAGGTTAAATTAAGTCCCATTAAGTTACATACAAAAATATTTAAAAAAAAAAAAAAAAAAAAGACTGAGAAATATAAGATTGTGAAACGAAACATATTACATACAACTTTTCAAGGCAGAACTCAAGTAGGGAGGAGAAAGATAGCTAAAGGCCTAATTAAAACAAAACTGAATTACTTTTTTAAATAATTTTGTTAATAAGAAAACTGCAAAGAATTCCTAAATATCTATATAAATACTACTATTTGGAATAAAGGGTATTCAAAATTCTATGAAATATGAAAATTAGGTTTTTTTACTTAAAAAGGAGGCCAAAATAAATTTCGTCTTGTGACACCTGTGACCAGTCAAATATGCTCTAATATTTTTTACTTCAACAAAATAAACTAACAACAAAAACAAAATATATAATTGTTAATGTTCGAAAGTTAATTTAACCATTAAAGTACATGAAATTAATAATAGTTTTTAGAATAAATATACCTACAGGGGTCTGTCCAGGCCGAATTTACTACCGTTTAGTGGTACCTTCACAAATTCAACTTTAGGAAAAATGGTAGTTTCACAAAATACTTTTTTCTTAAAATTTTATTTGTGTATCCCTTAATAAACGATAAATCCATATTTTTGGGTTGATTTTTTAATATATTTTTTAATTTTTCACAAATTATGTCTAAATTTTCACAAAATAGGAACCTCTCAGAAGAACCTAGAAAGACCCCTGACCTATTTTGTAAAATCAGGAAGAAAAAATATAGGGAGCAATGTATTTTTTACATAATTCTATGTAACATAAAAAAACACTTTTTAGAAATACTCATATCGAAGAGGAATAAAAATGATTGAAATTCAAGGAAGCTTTGGAATTAATTTTTAACAGCAAGGAGAACATTTTATAGCTCTGCAAAAGGCAGTGGAGTTACAATAATTTTGCACTTATAAATGAATAACCTGAGACAAAAAATATAATAGTAAACTAAATAGTAATAGTAACAGTAAACTCTTCAACAAAAAATATATGCCTGGTCATAATTTTTACATAATGTGAACAAATCAGGAATTTTAATTTTTTAGCTTATGTTTCGAAAAGCATTTTTACAAAACCATAAATCAGATTTCCTGACACTTAATCTAATTGAATATCAGTGTTCAATCAGAATTCAATACTAAATGATAATTCTAAAAATCGAAGTTACTTTATTTCAAAAAAAAAAATAGAAAGAAATTTTTAAAGTAGTACAGAACCTCTTATCCAGAAACCAGAAAATCGGAACGAAATTTCACAAATCCCCCCCCCCCATTTCTTGAAGGAAAAAAAAGGGAAGAAAGTATATATTTCTGAATATATTTTTAATTTCATTATTTTTTCCTTTTTATCTTATTAAACTTATGTATTATGCGTGACTTTATCGTTCTTTCTTCTTTTTAAAACTACTAATAGAAAAATTGATTTCAAAAAATAGAATGCAAAATTGATTTTATTGATTGATTGAATTGATTTTACCTTGGGAGCTTTAAAAAGTGATAGATTTTTCTTTCCTTCCTTTTTTCTTCTCGCTACTTCAGAATCGTAGCCAGTTCTGCACCCGGGTAAAAAACATCTCATAGGCATCGCTAAAAATTAAATATAAAAAATAATTATTTTTCATTACATTATTTTAAGGATATTTTAGAATCGGTACCTGTTTCAGCCAACTAACATCACCACCATGGCACCGAAAATTTTTTGATGCTATGCCATGGTGGTGATTCTGAATGATTTTGCAGTGGCATGCCCAAGAATGGATACAAGTTTAAGTTCTCGAATTGATCCCTTCCGTGATGTTCCCGCACCCCTCAGTTTCCTCCATGCCACTTCCCAGTTGACTCTGAAATTGTGGATACCGATGGGGAAATCTTCTCATTATTTCTAATATATACTTAAAACCCGAGAATCATTATTCTTTAAAAATTACAAAACTCAAATTGAGATACAAATTATTATTGTTTAGCAATGAAATGATTACGAACAAGTAAAAATAACAGAAATTTTTAAGAGGTTAGAAAAGTTAATTATTGTAAACAAACAGGAAAAGGAATGATAGAAACATATTTTGTTCAGTGATATTTTTCCCATATACTTAATCCAAGACATAGAAAAGTAATTTCCATGCGTTCCAGAACTGAAATAAATGCTAATTACTATCTTAAAAAATGAAATACCCTTATAATTTAATATTATCTTTCGAAATGTAAAGCTTCCTGGAAAAAAAGCATTGTTGATATCTCTGAATACTTTTTGAAGCTTATGCTTTGGTCTAATGCTCAGCTTGTTGCTATCATATAAATTAAAATACATGACTGGCCTGACATCATGAATTTTGTTTACCACTAGCTGGGTGGTAAGATCTCATGTTTCTATTGGCGATCGCAACACTCGAATACGCCATCTGGGGAGAGACCGGTTTCATGCCTTTAGCCTGTGGGAATTTAATTAAAGACTCTGTCAACCTTCATCTATCAAAAGGTACCTCATAATATCCTTATCCTTATCCTGTTGTTTGGCCGAGGTGCCTGAGGCCATATGGCCCTTTACCTCTTCATCGTGTAGTAGAAACAATGTGGTAATTCCTTGTGGTTGAAAGTAGTAGCTAAAGTTCAGGTAGATAAAAGATGTCTTGGCTGGGTAGTCGGCATGTTGGAGAAGTGAAGAACACTATGTCACTGGGAGTAAGGATCGGAGAAGCTGTACTAGCTCCTCGTTTTGTAGAAGTTCCTGAAGTTCTCGGAAGATCTGTAGGAATCTGTTTGCCGTCTGGGTCGCACTCCTGTGCTGGTTCTGTTTCTGCTGTGGTGTCCTCCTTGGTCTAGCACCGCAGCCTGAAAAACAGGCCGGGTGATCTCCGTCGCAGTTGATGCATGTAGCTGGGAGGCTCCTGGGTTTAGTGCATTGATAGGAAAAGTGGGCTCCTGCACACTTCATGCATGCAGGATCATTTTGACAATTCCTTTGCGTATGCCCAAATTTTTGGCACCGAGAGCATTGCACCTCGTATCGTCCACCTCGGAAACGTTCAATTTGAACAGTAGTAGAGAGTATCTGCTTGATGTTGATGCAATCTCTGTTCTCAGGGCTGTCTGGAAGTAGTATCAGGAAAAGGGGGAGGAGCTTATATCCTTGGCCACACCTCTTCTTGAATTGCTCGATCCTGATTGGTCGGTGTCCGCTGGCTGTAAATTCAGCTTCCAAGATCGAAATCTTGGAATCAATGGAGAGTCCTTTTATAAGATATTTAAGTTTTCTGCTGTGATTTTGAGCTGTGGTCTCATCTGGGGATGTGGCTACAGGTTCAGTGATGTTGGTTGTAGTTGGGATGTCCAAACATTCTGTGGGTTTGGGTGAAGAAGTTTTCTTCTTTCTTTTTCTCTTTCTCTTTGATGGCTCTGGTTCTGGTTGTACTGTAGTTTCCTCAGCACTAATTTCAGGTGTAGGTGATGGCTCAGGCTGCTCTGGTACTGTATCTGGAACACAAGTCTTTTCAGGTTCTAAGGGCTCTGTGTGTGAATCAGTCTTTGCAGCAGGCACTTCCTCCATCATCTGAATGGCTGGGGGTGGAGAGCAACTGGATTCTCTGATATGCTTTAAGAAAAGCATCTCTTCGGCAAGGAATTTCTTTCCGTAGAGGTGTTCAACCATCATAGTAGAATCATCATATTGGCTAGATTCGGCAATCTTGGCATCGATGTTGATCGCCTCTTTCTGTGATTTTTCGAACATCTCATCGAAACTATTTCCAAACTGCATTACGTAGGCGTATTCTTTCCATTCCTTCCTTATCGCGGCGAGATCCAAAACTGGTTCACGTTGGGTACGGAAGGTCTTCCCTCCGCGGCCGAAACGGTGTGATGACATGTTAGCAGAGCTCGGTTTCAACACAACCTTACTCCTCGGAGTCTGGAACGAGAAACCTCATAATAGAATCAAGTTAACATGTTTTATATACTATTGAACTCATATTTATTATTTGTAGTGGTAGCTAGTCACACCACATTACTCCCCTTCCAGAATTTTATCTGGGATAGAATTCGATGAACGATTACCACTAGTTGATTCATGCTATTAATATATATTTAGTTAATTTTTGCTCATTATATTTTCGCTTCATTTTTTTTTATAGCACTTTGCTCATTATTTATTTTTGTAGCATTTCGCTCATTTTTTCTTCATTATTGTTTATTGACCGGGAGACTTTAATTACTTCACCGGATTTTTTTTTTTTCGAGCATTTTATATTAACAGCAAATCAACCGTTTAATGTGGATGTATCATCCAACGAAGTAGGCGTTACTGTTGAGATTTCTGCGAAATGGGCGTTATTGTGTGTTCAAATCACGTACGGAGGTCACCAATGTGGGGATTTAATTAAAGACTCTGTCAACCTTCATCTATCAAAAGGTACCTCATAATAGAATCAAGTTGCTGTGAGCTGTGAATAGGTGAAATCTCAGTATTCGGCGCGGAGCGCCGCTAACTGATTCGTCGAAATTGGTTTGGCATAAGATAGGTAAGGCATAAGTTATCTAAACAATATCAATGAAGGGTGAAAGTAGGAGAAAACTCCTTTGTCAAGTTAGAAAATATACAATGAGATATGAACATAATGACTCGCACTAGGTTTGAGATTAGTAGTAATATGAGAGGTACGAAACAACTAAGTGGTATATTTACAAATATTTACAACTAAGGTATATGTACAGAAAATAACAAAATAAGATAATACTAAAAATATGTATATATATATATATAAGTTTAGTGGACCTCTGTTAGTATAGTGACCCGGCCGTCCCGGTAATTACCGCTCGTGCCGGGTTGCTCACTATTCTGAATTTTACAGCCTTGTGACTCCCCCAGATCGGACCCTGCAAGAGGGTTGCTCCTTCACCAAGTTTGTCACACGCCGGTGTTCTATCTGGGTGTTTGTAATGTTGTGTGTTCGTTGGTGCTATGTGTAGTATTTAGAAATTAGACTGTCTGATGTGAGGAATGCCGTGAGTGGACTGATGCTAGCGTTATCCTTGATAATTTCTATGTCAAAGATTTTATTAAAATTAGATGCTTTACATTCTTTCGCATCCTTATAAAATTTTGCGTTAATTTTAGTCATGTATTGGTTTATGTCGTCGATTCTTAGGTCTTTTTTAATTGAGTTGTTGCTGATCGCCCGTGGGGCTCCCAGCATTGTTCTTAGGAGCTTTCCTTCGAAGTTCGAGAGTTTTTTCTTTAGGTTGTCGGTGAGGGTGGTTAATATGGGGCTGCCATACGTTAAGATTGGTCTGATAGCCTGGAGGTATATCGATCTCTTGTTTGCCAGGTCGAGCTTGGAGTCTTTATTTAAAATAGCGTACATGGCGTAGAACGCCCCTCTGCTTCTCTTGATGATGTCGTTGATATGATTGCTCCAGCTTAAATTGAATGAGATGATGATGCCTAGGTATTTTACCTGCTTTATAGGTGTTATATCAACGTTAAAGAGGCTAATATTTGGTATACTCTCTCGTTTGATCTTGCTATTGATAATCATGAATTGACTCTTGTCTGGGTGTAATTTAATCCTCCATTTGGAGCACCAGTTTTCGATGATGTTCAGTTTGCTTTGTAGTAATTCTATGGCTCTTTTTGTGTTGAGGGATTTGGTGACAATAGCTGTGTCGTCTGCGTACAGAGCGACTAGTTCATTTTTGTTGTTGTTGTCTGCAGGAAAGTCTGCTGTGTAGAGAATATAGAGTAATGGGCCGAGAATTGACCCTTGGGGAACTCCCGCCCTGATGGGTTGGTACTCAGAATAAGTGTTGCTTAATTTGATTCGAAAGAATCTATCCTTTAGGTAGGAATCAAGGAGGAGTAATAGATTGTTTGAGAAATTCATCTCATTGAGTTTGACTATAAGACCCTTATGCCATACCCGATCGAAGGCTTTTGCTACGTCGAGTAGGATAAGGGCCATAGACTCTTTTTTATACTTCCCACTACTGATAAATTCCATTAGGTTTATAACCTGCTTGGTGGTCGAGAGGTTGGCTCGGAAGCCGTATTGGTTATCTGGGAGGTTATGCAGGTATGCATGTAGCCTGTTTTTGATCACATTTTCAAAGAGTTTTGAGATAGAGGGCAGTAGGCTAATTGGCCTATGATTGTTTGGGTTAGTGGCATCTTTCCCGGCCTTGGGGAAGAGAATTACATCGGACTTTTCCCACTCTTTTGGAAAGTAGCAGTTCATTAGGCAAGCATTGAATATAGCAGTTAAGTTATGAATGAAAGATGGTGGGGCATTTTTAATCATTTCATTTGTTATAGAGTCGTGCCCTGGGGCCTTTCTATTTTTAACTTTTTTAGTGATTTTAATGATTTCCTCGTCATCAGTCAGGTTATAGTCATTGTCGGTGCAGTTGTTTGTGGTGATTTTATTATATTCATTGTCAATATAGTCATTGTTGGTAGTACATGAGGGTTCTTCATTTAGGGAGAATTGGTTATACATGGTGCTGGAAAAGACTTTTGCTTTATCGTTTTCAGTGTACACAATCTTGTTTTTATCCTTAAGGGGTAAGTTAGCGGGGGGGGGGAGCTCTTTAAAGATTTCGCCATCCTCCATAGAGAGTTATCCTCTTTGTTTAGAGCTGCGACTTTCTCGTTCCAAAGGGTGTTTCTATAATTTTGGCACTCTTTTTTGATGTCTCTATTTAGCTTATTCATTTCTGTTTTATAATATGGATTTGCAGTTCTTTTGTACATTTTATTTAATTTATTTTTGATTCTGATCTTCTCCTTAATCGCGCTTGGGAGTTTATAGTTATTCAGGTTATTGGTTCGTTCTGTTGTAGCCTCCTGACATGCTGAGTTCAGGGTGTTGTTAAGTTCTGTAATGGCATTGTCTATGTCGGCGATCGTGTGTATTGGGGTTGGTTGATTCAATTTAATTGTCAATATGTTAGAATCAAGTTAACATGTCTTATATACTATTGAATTCGTATTTATTATTTGTAGTGGTAGTTAGTTACACCACAAGCCCTTCTCCCTTCCCTCGCCTCCTCTTTTCAGTTGTATAGGAATGTTCTACGATATTTTCTCTTTTCTTAATATTTTACCTTTTTACTAAATAAAAATATTTTTTAAAATTCTTGTGATACTTTTCCTTAGAACTATGTTTAATGTAGTTTTCAGTTCCATATAGTTTTCCAACTTTAAAGATTTTAATCTGTATGAAAATCAAGAGAGAAACTAACGTACTTCCTCCCTCTATGACTTTCCACGCGCTAATGGGGAAAGCATGTGAAGTGTTGCCATAGGTAGAGCGTTCTGCTCTACGCCACCTGCAGCCCATTTCGATCGCCAATTGAATTTTTATGTGTTGGCATTTGCTTTGAATTTTTTCAAATATTGCTGCTTAATTTTTATATTCCCGATCGCAACACTCGAATGCGTCATCTGGGAAGGAAGACCGGTTCCATGGAGTTTTCAAGTAAAAGCTTGCGAAGTATTGTCGTTTTCTGCTCTACGCCACCTGAGTCCCTTGAATTGAAATTTGAAATTTTAAAAATTATATTTTTGTAAGAAAATCCTTGCGAGGGATCTCTGTTCTTAAAGACGCTGGTTAGCTTACTATTACGACATGAATCTAGACAACTTTCGAGATGATTCTAGACGATTCTCGTATAACTCCGTAAATATTAGTCCTACCGGTTCGAAACTCAAATTTTCCAAGACTATCATTTTGCCGCCAAAATAATCGCCCAGTTACAAAACATCATCACTAAGTCGGCAAACAGAATTTAATACATGCATTAACTTAAAACCGATATTCTCAATGTATGCCTAGATCGTACGTTACGACCAATTAGCTTTCACGATCCCCATTTACTTTGGAGCAAGGCACCTTCTCTCCGCTCCTACTACAGTTCCTCATCACTACCCACCATTATCGATCTCAAACTACCGTCGAATCAGTTAATGCGGCAGTGCATTGAGATATTTATCATTTCTAACATGCGTTAGGCGTTATTTTTCCTCTTAATTACGTTACAATTACCAGATTTTCATGCAAATCTCCTAATTTAATTGTTTATTTAGTGCCTGCCTGAAACATTTAGCCTCGTAACAATATTATAAATAAATGTTCATAATTAATTATCATATTTATAAAGTAGACATATGATAGAGAGAAATTTACTACATACTATAGAGAGAAATTTACTTCATTAAAATTTTAGACACATTTTAATAAAATACCTTTTTTTTTTAATTAATAGTTTTCTGGTTGTTGAGCTTCCAAAGTTAGTATTTTGCTGATATTTTTGAAGCACACAATATTCTAATTTTTTTTAATCAATTATAGTAAAATTAAGTTATGTATAATGTCAATAAAATGTTTTAATTAGTTTAAATTTATCTTTCTATAAACTATAGAGTCAATATTTTTGTGGGTGAGTGTTTTATTTTTCTCCTTAGAGATTATTAAGAAATAATTATTTTTAATTTACGTAATAATAAAGTAGATTTATTAATAGAGCAAAATATTTTATCAAAATTTTGTTACAATGAGAAAAAATGGTCTTAATTCGCCACCAATCTTTTGGATGATTGCGCTAGGATTTTATTTTCGCAAAAATAAAGAAGGGTATTTTTATGTAATAATAAATGAAGTTAGCACCCAATCATTATAAAATGTTTTTGTCATTATTAATATTGTATGATAGATTTCTACTTTTGTGCTTACTAGCTTAAATTCTTACTTTTAAGTGAGTTATCTTTTTGAAGATTAAAATTAACATTGCAGCATAAAGTGTAAAGTTAACCATGTTTTGAACGTTATTCCTTATTAAAATAACTTCTTAATCAAGAAAAAGGGGCTAATTTATTTTAATGAATACGGGATACATAGCGTTTTTAAAAAGTGCTCAATTTTTTATAAGCCTTTAGAGGTGCTTTTTTCTCTTTTCTATGTCGAGATTTCCGAAACAGTTTTTTTTTTTGTTGCCATGATAATTGTTACGAAATGCACAAAAAGCGCAGTCAAAAGATTTTTCATTATTCATTAAAACTCAACCTATTTCGGCGCACCGTCGCCCATATAGTACGAAAGCGCATATTATTTTACTTGGATTATTCACGGACCTCATGTGCATTCGATTCGGTGGGAAGGATAGTTACAATCACATACAAGGCCGGGATAGCCTGGTTGGTAGGGCATGTGACTCCTGTTCGTGAGAACGGGAACTCATATCCAGCTGGCCGAAGAATCCCAGTCTATTAAATTGCAACTGGTGCACGTAAGATCTGTCAGGGTCGCAAAGCCCTCCAAGTTCCCATAACAAATCAATACCTCTGGGGTTTACTGATCCAGGAGTTCCCTTGTCTTCTCAATTTGCATCAAAATTACAGAACTACAGAGTTGAACATTGGTAGCCATAAACTCAAATTTATGTCAGCTGTTCAACGACGGTTATAAAATAAAATCATATACATAGCTGATTATAGGAACAAACTAAGCATCGCCGAATTTTTGTCCCCAACAGATGGTTGACTGAATTAAAACAACTACAAGCTACATAAACCAGAGTAAATTTAGAAAACTTTCTGTGTATCTCTCCACTCATGTTATGCTTACGAGACGACGTGTGGATTTATTTAAGATTTAGTTTCTTTCTTGTTAATTTTTTCACTGGTGAAAAAATTACTTGTCTGATTTCGTCTTCATCACAAGAATAATGACGTTCTTTCACTGTTCAATTTGTAGATCAATACCTACCCCAAACTTTGAACTTAACTTGGGGATCATTAACTAATTTCTTTCATGTGGGTTCTGAGCAGTCAACAATCACAGAACTTCTAAATTTTGTTTCCCTTTTATTCGATTTAATGAAAAATCATATTACTTTGATACCTAATCCAGAAGACAAGGAAACTCTTGGATTAAGTATTGAGAGAAATTTACCTTCATGGAACACTGTAATAATGGAACTAACAAGCATTTGCGTTACATGGAGAGAGAAAATCTGACAGCAAAAGGAGACTAACCCATGATCAGTCCACCACTGAGGCGTCAGCACAGCGGTCGCTACGAGCCGGGTGCCTTCCTATCGACCAGCCATCGCTGGGATTCGAACACGGTTCAGCTCATTAGGAAGGAAGCGCTCTATCCTCTGAGCCACAATGGCTCCATAACATGCTGGCTTTTTTTCTTTTTTTAAAGTAAATAATAACAAATATTAATTGCATATTTTGTATTTTTGAATACTTGTATCAAAAAAATTTTTTTAAAGCATCTTAATATTGACTACTATTCTATATACTATGAAATTCCAGAGTACTATTGTGATATTTAGTAAGGTAAGTTTAAAGATAAGTACAATGATCAACATAACACACAATTCCATAAAATGGATTCAAGATTGTGTCACAAAGATCTTCTACTGTATTTTATATTATTATTTGCAAGCATTAAAATTTTAAAAAATTCATATCAAATTATAGAGGTTTATTCAGAAATATTGTCAATATTATTAAAAATAACTCTTAAAAGTATTAAGGTTTGACAGAAAAAATTAATAACAAAATCTGTAATAACTTTTATTAATATAATAAGTGTTGAAAATGAAGCTTACAATATCAGTGAAACAGTCAAAGCAATCTAAACAAGGCAATAATAGAAAAACTATAACATTTTACAACCTCAGATTCTTATATATATAAACTATTCAACCAATCATAACTTGAAAGCTGTATTGCGCAGTCATGCACAAAAATAATGAACATGAGTTTTATAATAAGATTATCACAAAAATATAAACAATAAATCTAATTTCATTGAAACGGGGAAAAATTAATACAACAAAATTACTCGTAAAATTTTTACATACAAATGCAATGCAAATACAGAATATGCCTTGCAATACGTTGCATAACATACAAATGTTTCAAAACTTAAATAAAAATTTAAAAAGAAAAACTAAGCGATTAAATTAAAATTTAGAAGCTCTATGCAATTTGGAGATACTTTTAACCGTTTGATTGCTTTCTTCATTTCTTCATTTCTCCATTTTATGCAATTTAGGCACAAATTATGTCTTTTGCACATAAATACACTTTGTAAAAATCCTGCACAATTTCTGTCCCTATATAAGAAAAATAAATATGCATTAAATATAAAAAGAATGAAAATTTCTCATTGCTAAAAAGAAAAGAAAAAAAATTTAAAACTTACTTTTTATCAATGCCACTACATAATTTCAAATTCTCAACTCTGTAAATGAGCTTTGCAATGTCATAGATGGTAAACTTTTTCATATCCCGTCCAATTGTAGTTTCTCTATCCATCAGAAATACCTTTAAAAAATTATCAACAATTATTTGAATTTAAAACAACAATTATATAATAAGTTCACATATTTCTAACAATATATAAATATCTAACGATCAGTATTTATATCAGTTGTCAGTACTTTTTTATTGATCGGAAAATCAATTTTTGCGGAGGTTCCAACATGCAGCACCATACAAAAGTATGGAGCAAACAACAGCTTTAAAAATATTTAATTTTGTGGGGATTTTATATTTGATGCTCCCCAAAATTTTTGAAGGCTTTTTTTAAGAGGTTCTAGTTTTTATGATCCTTTAATTTATATCCTCGTAGCTGCCTCCTTGTTTAGTTACAACATGCTGCAACATTACTTCAAAACTAAGCTCCCATTATTTCTCACATATTGCTAAAGATGTGTAAGGCTTGACATTGTGTGGTCTAACACAATTCTTTTGAAATTTCTCATATTACCCAGACACTACACTATTGGATTATAATTTAAAGTTAAAACTTTCTAAGTGGTAAAAATTTGCCATAATAACGATCTCAAATCACACTTGATAGAGGTTTTTTTTGTTGATAAGGATAAGTGTTCTATGAGGGCGGAAACATGAAGATACCAAAGAAGGGTCGTTGAACAGATGGATGACATTTAACTGATTAAAGTTCATTTTCTGTATTAAAAAATTTTTTATTTTATTCTCACCCCCCCCCAAAAAAAAGCATGAAATAAACACAATATTATATTCCAGTTTCAGCATAGTATTACTTCCCTGGTTTTACCACTTACAATTTGCTTTTATTGCGACAGTTAATCCATTTTTGAAGAGCAAAGTATCAATTCTAAATATTACTTACTTTTACAGCGAGGTCTTTAGTAATCACTATCCTTCTATCTACAGCATAATCAGAATTCCATCGACTAAACACAATAAAGTTATTAAATGTGTTCACTCTCCACCAGGAATCTGTTGTTTCAAACATATCTATATTAGCTTTAATGAAATCAAAAGAAACTTGTTCTTCAACATCAGGCTCTGATAAAATTTTACTAATTTTAGCCCTAATTTTATCACAAATGTTTCGGTCGGCATCACTTACTGTGGGTTTAGCGGGAAAAGGCTCATTAAAAGTTACATTATCACTGCTTTGGTCAGAAAAATCATCTGGCCGAGTATCATAAGTAGGATATTCAGTCATAATTACTTCACAAATACTATGATCTGTGAGTGCATCAGGCACAGATGATTCAGTTATGGTTCCATCAGAACTATTTTGTTTAGAATAATTCTCAGTTAGAATATCAAGTACAGATGATACAGTTTTTGTTCTATCAGCACTGTTTTGTTTAGAATAATTCTCAGTTAGTGTATCAGGCACAGGTAATTCAATAATGGATTTATCAGAACTATTTTGTTCAGAATAATTCTCAGTTAGAATATCAGGCACAGATGATTCAATTATGGTCTTATCGGAACTCCTTTTTTTTGAATAATTCTCAGTTTGAATATCAGGTACAAATGATACAGTTATCGTTCTATCAGTATTATTTTGTTTAGAATAATTATCAGTTAGTGCATCAGACACAGGTGGTTCTGTTATGTTTGTAATAGAGCTGTTTTGCTCATAAAAGTTCTTCGTTAGGTTATCAGGTGAAGGAGATTCAGTCAAGATCTTATTACATGCATTTAGCCTTGAATTCTCAGAGATTGCATCAAGAAATAAACAAGAAGCTGGTGCATCTGATTCAGGCCTGGTATGTTTTTCTAAAATAGAAAGAGAAGAGTTTGCTGCTTTGACATTTTGATTTTCCCGTAAATGAGATGGTTGTGCGGCTACAGAATTTTCTGGTAAAGGTTGTATAACTATAACTTCCATTAAAATATTTTCTTTCCCTGTTTGATGTGAAGAGTCATTTTTCTTCTCTAAAAACAGTAAATAAAGAACAAAAAATATTTTTTAATTATTAATAAATTAAATTAAAAAATCTATAATTAACTTTTGACTTACACAAAATAGCTTTTAAAAAGAACAGCTTAACAGTCTTTTTTTTTTTTTTTTTTTTTTTAATTGGAGATATTTATGAAAAGTTCTATTAAAAAGGTACAAAACTATGCTGGCTAAAAAACTGATTTTGAAAAAATAAAAATAATAGGTAAACAATTTTTTCCATTTTAAAAAAGGGCACTTATTTTTGAATCAAGTAAAAAACATACAGTCAAACTCGAACCCAGGGTAGTTTTTTAATCCAAAGAATTCAGCTTTAACAATAATAATAGAGTAGTATATGATGAAAATATTCATTCTTTTTAAGATAAATTTTTAAACCTCCCAATCGATGGTCAACTTATAAAGCAATATTACTAATCAACTTGAAATGTTTTTCCTTTCCCAAATCATCAAAATTTAACAAATCTGTAATATAAATACAAAAATATGAAAAGCTAAAAGTTTTGAGTTAGTAATATTAATTTGAGAAATAAAGCTGCCTCTACTGCATCAGTTTTACAAACTTAGCTTATGAAATATCATTGCAGTTGCTTGAAAATTAGTATTTCAACAGGTGTGAATTCAAGGATAGACTTAGAATATATATAGACGAAATCTTTCATCTTAAAGTTTAAAATAGGATGTAAACTTATACAAAGGAAAATACCATAAACAAAATATAATTTTCCTTCTTTTTTATAAGTGAGGTAAGGAAATCTGAGATAATATCTGAGGAAAGGGAACATATCGAGGTTACTTTTTAAAGAAAACTCTATAAAAAAGAACTGAATATGTAGGTACTTTCAGAAAGCTTTTTCTTTGAAAAGCAAAAAAATTTTACTTTTCTTTTTTACAGAAATTTACACGTAATATTTGAATCGTGCATTTAAATAATCACTTTTTAACATGATCAATTTACACAATAGCCCTGTGGCAGAATTTTTTCGGACTTTCTGCGACAAATCTCTCTAGAACTGATATCTTTCTGCAAGATACTTTCAATAAAAACAAATATATATATTACTAATTTAAAGTGACAAAAGCGTCGTGTTTATAAAAAAAAATTATTTTGATAAAATAAATTGCATTTTAAATTTTTTTAATAGAATATGCAATATTTTTTTTATTCTAATACTATGGACAATATTCGATGTAGGAGAAAAACGCGCTAATTAATTACTTTTTTGCATTTTGTAAAACTAAATATTTAAAAAAAAATTTAAAAAAATTTAAAAAAAAAAAAAAAGATTTAAAAATCAAGAAATCTGTTACAATAACTACAGAAAAATAAATCTATGACGAAATCACACGAATTGGACTCTTTAATAAGGAGTTACTCAAATGCATGTTTTGTTTTGAGATTTAGTTTTCGTAATAAACATTATATAAAGAACATCGGATTTTAAAGACCACATGAAAATCAATATCAATAACTGTTTAAAGTACAATTGTAACACTATGAAACTATGGATACACTAACAAAAAAATTTTTACTCCCCAAAAGCAATATCAACATCTTTCTGCAAGAACTCTTGTTACTTTCTGCGACAATGTCGTTGAAATTCTGCCATGGGGCGCAATAGTACTGTAAATCGATGTAATGTTTTGATTGTATTTACAGCAGTTATTAAATATTGATTTTTGCGTGGTTTTAAAATATCCCGTTTTAAATATCCCGCTGCAATTCTGCCATGGGACGCAATAGTATTGTAAATTGATGTAATGTTTTGATTGTATTTACAGCAGTTATTAAATATTGATTTTCGCGTGGTTTTAAAATATCCCAATGTATATCAAACAATATGGAAAATTTAAATTGCGCATTAGAGTATTTACTTTTTAAGGCAATAATTCGAATATATCGAATTTTTGACAGCTATTGCTTCTGATTTCTCCACAGTTTTTATAGCTGAAATTTTAATACAATACTATTTATTATAACAACCTAATCTCAAAACGAAATACACGTTTTAGGAATTCGATTCACGTGATTATGGTCGACAATCTTTCTTTGGCAAGTTTTACTACGGATTACATGAATTATTTTTTTTTATTGTGATGATTATATACAAAATGCAAAGATGGAAATAATTTGTGTGCCCTCTTCCCCAATAAAATGCAAGAATATCACCCATAATGTTAAAATAAAAATTTTTTACATGATAAATTTTAAAAAAATTAAATAGTTTTTTCGTACACTCTTGTTATTTTTGTACGCTCTTGTTATTTTAAATTAGTAACATATATGTTTGTTATTATTAAAAGTATCTTGCAGGAAGATATTACTGCTTGAGAGTTTTGTTACAGATAGCTCGAAAAAATTCTACCTCAGGGGTTACAAGTATCGGGAATATTGCAATTTACAACACTCTCCTGCAAGATATAAAATCAGTGCTTTATTGTATTTTATTTTTTTTGGCATTAAATGTTTCTCTAGATATTTTTGCATCCTGACTGCATATTTTTGCAGCATTTAGCATTTTATTGATAGGGATCTTTTCAAAACAAGTATTCTGCTTTGATCCAGAAATTTGTATGTTTTTCCCAAATTTGAATGAACCTAGATGTAAGCGCTAATTTAAAATTTGGAAAATTTTAAGAAATAGATAAAAAATCTTTAAAAAAATTTTTAGAGCCTATACATCAGCTGATTCTTATCACTATTCTTAAAAATTTATTTGGATATAACATGATGGTGATTTTGAGAATAAAAATTAAGTTTAAAAAAAGACCTCTTTCACATTCAAGACAATTGAAAAAAGAAAAAAAAAAAAGGAATCAATAATTTATGAATTATCTAAAAATATTTTACAACTTAAAAACTGATAACTTAAAAGTCAAACTTTTGAAGGCTCAGTAATGTCATTGATCCCATCAAATATATGCTACTTTAAATTGAAAATGTTATTAATTAAAAATATTTTTTACTTAGACATGAAGTTTTCTTGCGCTTGACAACTTTTTCCTTTAATTTTGTTGCTCTATTTTCGACAAATGTAGAGTGCCCAGGAACGTTAGGAAAAATACTTGGAATAGCACCTGGTATAAGCCCTTTACGACCTCGTAATATTCGATGAATCTGCAAATATATATATAATTTACGTGAAACATTTTATAAGTCTGATTTAAAAGAAAATATCAAACAAAACTTACAACTCCATTAGGCAATTTAGTTTCATAATAATTTAAAATTTCTTCTTTTTTAAAGTGTAGTTCGCAGACAAAATCCCTGGGCCCTAGCATTCTATCAGCACGAGGTATAGCTTTTTTCCACATTTCAAACAGATATGGGTCCTAAAAGTTAAAAAAAACTTACTGATAAATTTAGTTGAAGAAAGTTTGTATATTTATAAGTTAATTACAAAACAGAAGCATATTATGAATTTCTACAAATAAATTGAAACTTCTATAATAGAATAATTTTATACATTTCAATTCATATTCATGAAGAACTTATAAAATTTTGAAGTCATCAAAAATACTGTAACATTAAATAACAAAAATAAGTGGCATTACAAGAGTAGGTTATTTTATTAGCAAAATGAAATAGTAGGGTGACCTGGGGAAAATCCTGATAAAAAAAATGCAAATTTTGTAAAAAAAACTTTTCAAGATAGAATTTTAATCTAGAAGTTTGAGGCTATATGAGAGGAGTCCTATGCTACCTTCTTTTGTTTGAAAATCTAATTAGAATTTAAAAGATTTTAAATTTTTAGTGATCAGGAATTACCCCTTTTCTTGATCATTTTTGGGGTAATTCCTGATCTCTTCTGGGGTAATTACTGATCACCAGTTTTTATAGTAAAGGGGCTGTTTAAAAATAATTAAACAATGGTAATTAACAAATAAGACATCAAGTTCAAACAAATAAACCAAAAAGATATGTTTAAGCAGCTAATAAAATGATTTATTGAAAAGCAAAAATAAAGATTAACACTTCAAATTTTCCAAAAATCTTTGAATCATGCCATACATTTTAGGCAAGCAGCCAACTCATTCTCATGTTCTGCTGGAATATAAGAAAGAGTTCCCACATGGGTCACTTTTGCTGGATTTTTTAACTTCATGAAGTGAGAGTGTAAAGTTAAGTAAGGTATGTCAACAGCTCTGGCAGTAGCTCTCACACTGAAATTTTCATTTTCAATCATTAAAAGAAATTCATTAATTTTGCTTTCTAGAAGCTTAGCATCCTTTTTAGGCTTATAATTTCTCACCATATTTATATTAGGCTAATTTATAAACTTATAAATTATTCTAACAATATGCACACATAAAATTAAGATAGAAGCAAGGTAAGACAAACCAGAAATGGAGCAAATCAGAACACATTTGTCTAGTATACAGTTAAAAACAAATTTTGTGATTACAGTTAAAATATATTTTACAGTTGTTCCACTTAATAACTATGAACTGTTATTTAAGACAAGACAATTAGCTACTTATTAGCTATTTTTTATACTATTTATAAGAAGAAATGACAATGATCAGGAATTACCCCAGTGATCAATAATTACCTCATCTGAAGGGGGCAATTATTATTATTAAGTAAATGTAGTTATACTTCAGTAAAGTGTACTAGCATTCTTGTCCATGTCTCAAATTTAAAAAAAAAAAAAAAGAAAATTTTATAAAACTTAGGTGATAATTAATTACCACAGAAACAGAGTGATCTTGAATTACCCTTGGGTCACCCTATAATTAAATAGAATTAATGTGTCCAATCATATTTTAATGCTAAATGACAATTGTAAAAACTGAAGTTATAGTCTATTTTACTAATAAATGCGATGAGATTGTTAAAAATAACCAAAATAAAGTTGAATACAAGAATTTTAAAAAAAAGGGAGACTTTCTTCCCTAATCTTTTATTTTTGGGCTATATCGGATTTATTGGCAGTTTCGCAAATGGACAAAAAAGATTTATATGACATTCACTAAAAATCACAAATAAAGCAATTTGAATGAAAAAAAAATTAAAAAATCTCACTGACAAATCTTGGAAAATAGCGAGACTATTGAAATACACAACAGTCAACTTATGAGCAAAGTATGAACATCGCAAGGTCCAATTCGTGAGGGTAACAAAATTAAACTACACAGTTCTCTTAATTTCATACATTGAAAAAAAGTTTCTTAAATGGGCTAATACAGATTATATCAATATTAAATTAAATAAAAAATTTCTGTGAACATAAAAATCTTGAAAACTTTCTACAAACAATTTCTTGGTTTTTGAAATGAGTGTCAATCCTTGTCGTCTCCAAATTTGGAAAAGGTCCTTCTGAAAACTACTGAATTTTAAAAAGTTACTTTTCATAAAAACTATATATTGATTATAGAAAGATATATATGCCAGTATATATTTCTTTAAATTTTAAGCTTTTTTTATAATTACTTTAAAACTAGTTTACTTGCCTTTTTCTTCTGCAATGATGAAAGATGTCGACTGCAGATCAGAGAAGGGGAGTTATTTTTTTAAATTTATGTAATACTAACACTTTTTTTATGGCGGTCTATCCATATTATAAATTAGATTAACTTTTATTTAATATCAAATATGGCCTCATTCCTATTTAACATAAACAATTTATAATAATACTTTTCGTATTATATTGAGATCAAAATTTTCATTAATAGTACAAAACTAGACATTCTTTTTTAAATATTTAAATTGTATTACATTTTAATTTTTATTTTATTATAGTCATTTACTATCTCTTCTATTTATAATGAAGATTATGAATGATTTTTTAAAACAAATAACTATGTGAAAATAAAGATAAATTGTGAAGCCGCATTAAAAAACAGAAAATATTTTACGTACAAGTTGCTAGTATAAATTTTTCTAAAATATCAAAAATGAGAACAATTAGAAAAGTATTCAAAAAATAAATTTTCATAATCAAATGAGAAAAAGAATGAAAAGACATAGTTAGACTAGACTTAAGGAATTTAAAATATCTTTCAGAGCTAAATAAATGAAAGCATGAAAATGAAGCCAATTTTGAAGGGGGTGTAATTAAATTACACAATCAAATTACAAATTTCACACACAAGAAAAAAATTTTAAATGTGCTATATCTCTATCTTTTTTTTTTTTTTTTTACATTCAGAATTTTATTTAAATAGATAGTTCATTACAATTTTTTTTAAATGGTCTGAAATATTGAAGGGGGACTTGATTTAAGTTTATATAGAATAAACAACTTAAGAGACTATTATTAAACATAAATTTATGAAAACATAAAAGCTTTTCTCTAAAAAATAAAACTAGAACTTTCAAACAAACAACACTTAAAAACTATTAGCTTGTTAAATGCATTCAAATTAATTTCCTTAATAATAGATTACTACATTCAAAATGCTAAAAAAAATAAGGAATACAATTGAGTAAAAAGGAAACAAAGATTTACCTTTGGTGTACCGAATAATGGTGGTACCTTTTTTCCTTCATTCTTCAATTTATTTGTGCTTGCTGTGTACCCCGTTTTACAACCAGGGCAAAAACAAATTCTTGGCATAATAAACTAGTATTTTAAACACATTAATAAATTTTTATTTATTTTTATAAACTATTCAATTTAACCGCCAAAACTTGCCCCTCGTAGCTCTTTAGTGCCGCCTAGAGGCGAAAATGTTAGGCTACAATGTAGGACTAAGCTTTAGAAAGATTAAAAACAAATATATTAAAAAACAGTTCTAAATTATAATGAACAAAGTGTAAACAATGATATTTAAAATGTATCAAAAGTAAAAGCTTATTTCGACGCTAATAAACGAAATCACAATTAAAAACTTATATTCCGAGCTTTAAAAATGGTAATATGTACTAGGAAGCTGTTTCGTTTTCTTTGTGAATTGTTTGATGGATAACCCGCCTTGCATCCGGCACAAAAACAAAACTTTCCCATAACTATTTAATACAAATACAAAATTCTCTTATTAATTTATGGATGCTTGACGGAATGTAAACAATAACAAACTTCCTAAAACCGGAAGAAATTAGAAAACTTTTGGTGTATCCTTCCGCTAATGTTATGCTTTCAAGGCATTTAATTCTGGTGGCCAAGTTTCAAGGCATGTATGTGCCAAGTTCTTTGCCCCGGCTCTCTACACTACGAATGGTTGACCGTGCAAAGCTAAGCACCGGTTTTAGGAAGCTTGTTATTATTTACATTCAATCAGTTCCTTCCGATTGACCACATGTAATAATTTTTGAAGCTAGTATATAAAAGAAAATACATTGTACGGTTCATTAATGGCATAATACTAGAAACTGATCAAAAATGAACTACAACTTTTATCAAAGAACAAGAGCAGCAAAATATTCAAAATTCTAAGTACCGAAACCGATACTGGTATTAATAGAATAAAAGGTAGGTACTTTATTTATTAAATCAATACAATCTTTTAAGTTTGTAATTCTAGGAATTTGTCTCCTACCTTAATTTTTCATTATCAATTATTTAATTTTGTTAACTGTTTTAAATATTTGAAACTATTAACGTAAATTTAAATTACTCTGTTTTAAGTACTTTAATTAATTATTTTGCATTTTTAATTCAGCTTAGATAGGAGGTACTGTATCCAATACAAGGGGCACTCCGTATGTTTATGTTCAAAGTTCAAGTACTTTATTTATATCGCACTATAGCACGATGAATAGAATTAAGAATATTCATTTAACCAATTTCTTGTTTAAGCCAAACTAAGCGGTTCGGAAATATTTCTTTTCCGTTTGAATCAAATTCTAACAGTTGATAGTTTGAACGTTACTAATGACAGTTATTTTCTCTTAAATATAAAATACAGAGAGAAGTTTTTTTTTGTAAAAAAAAAAATAATAATAACAAAAATTCACCTTTGGTGCTTCAAATAAAGATGGTACTTTTTTTCCTTCTCTTTTATAAATAGCTGTAGTGGATTGATACCCAGTTTTGCAACCAGGACAGAAACAAATTCGTCCCATTTCAGAAATAATAATTAAAACACCAATAAAATTTATATGCTTCTCTCATGACAATCACTAGCATGAAACTACACACAGGCAAATATTGCTCTCAATTTCGCCATTGATAGAATAGCAGCGCCATCCGTAGAGAGCTTACTTTCATCTCACCTTTTTCACATTACTTAAAACGTTCTTAAAGCGGGAATTTTTAAAAGATAATGTTTTATTTAAACTTTTAAATGTCTTCGTAATATTTTCCTTAAAAAGGAATTTTCTTTTTAATTTCACCACTTAACTACAGAAGATATAATTTTCAATCAGATCTGTAAAGCAGATAATCTTTCTTAAAAGCTTAATTTTATTTTATCATTATCTATATTTCTGTCTTTAAAGTTTGACAATTTTCTTGTAAAAACTTTTTTCTTAAGAATATAATAATTTTGATCTAGTGAGTATTGAATATTGTTTTAAATCTATATTCCAAAATCGGGCCAACTATAATTGCCAAATAGAATTTTAAACTTGCAAAATTTAAAAGAAAAAAAAACATGTAGAGGTACTTCAGAGATGTTATTTTTTAGAGTCTAAGACATGGTGATTATTCTGCTACAATCATCCCCCTTATCTGGATTCTCCCTTCTACCTAAATGTCCATTTTCTTCACATTTAGAATGATAACTCAGAAATGTTCAAAATATCCAAATCTATACTTATTTAGATACCTATGAGAGATGTTGGAAATATCCACTATATATTTGGATTAGTTACTGACATATGTGGATATCTCAGCAGGGGTCTGTCCAGGCCGAATTTACTACTGTTTAGCGGTACCTTCACAAATTAAATTTTAGGTAAAACGGTAGTTTCACAAAATACTTTTTTTTTAAAAAAATTTTATTTTTGTATCCCTTTAGAAACGATAAATCCATATTTTTGTTGTTGATTTTTTTATATAATTTTTAATTTTTCACAAATTATATCTAAATTTTCACAAAATAGGTACCTTTCAGAAAAACCTAGCCAGACCCCTGCTCAAGGTTATTGCTGTCTGTGTGGGCTTATGCCAACATTAATTGCCAAGACACCAAATAAATCTTCACGGTTCTGAAATATATTAGAGAAAAATATATATTGGCTTGCCTGGGCATGAATACAAGCCTTACCTTTCAAATTTGTCCTATTCTCTTAGGTTTTATAGTTTCGCTCAGGTAACTGTTAAGATGTTTACAACTATCAATGTTCAACTCCACAGCCTTGTAATTTTAAACTTAACCCAGAAAACTTTAGGACAAACTAGCCTTTGTGGTAGACTTTGTCATTGAACTAACCTACATTCATGTTGCAAGATGAGGAAAATTTCCCATGGTTTGCCCAACACCACGAAGATTCTTAGAATTTGTCTAGCACTGAGGATATTTGACGTCACCACTGTGTTCGACTGGAGAATTTGTGTCCATCGCTCGAGTTTGAATCCAGGTTACCTCATTGGGAAGACTGTGGTTGCCACCACAGATTGTCATCTCTTGTGTATAAAGCGGTCAACAAGACAGAAAGTCTGAATATTTTTGGACTGCTAGCATAAATTTGTCCAGGCACTAAAAAATTTTGAGTTTTGGTTGACTCTTTTATATATATCTCTGATACTGAAAGTTGTCATGTTTCTCAATTAAAATGGGTTTAATTTCGATAAATAAGTCTTCTTTATAAATAAGATTATATGTAATAAAATATATTCACAGAAGGAGACTGACATCATTGCTTAGACTGATATCATTGCATTCATGAAATTATAAGACTGGAAAAAAATTATAATGGCAATTCAAATTTGAAATTTTTAGTTATTTTTTATTGATTAGAATAATATTTAAGATGGCTTTAACAGTAATAAATAATCATCAAAATAGCTGAGCGAACTTATATTGGAGAAGTAGAATTTGAATACATATAAATAACATTTTGAAATTTGTAAGAATAAAAAGTACTATTTAAATTTATTTTTCTGAGAGAAAACATTCTGCTATAGTGATTGTTTTAAATTTGTTTTATACATCTTACAAGTGAGTGACATCTTAAATCTATTTTTTATCTTTTCCCTAACTTAAAAGTCAATAATAATAATGAGAAGAAAAAAAAAATCAAAAACTATTTAAGGTAAACATAATTTTATTTTAATAATATTTTTTCTTTCATTTCTAGACTCCATACATAATGTTTACATCTACATCTGGAATGCACACTTCAAATGGAATCTGTAGAAGCAACTCCTCATCTTCAAAAGAAAGTGGTAATCAAAGCCAATCTGAAATTGAAGAGGATGCTACCTCTTTTGTAATTGCATTTTTTTCTTATATATTTTTATGAAATTTTATCTATTACTAAATTCTTACATTTGAATTTCAAATTTGCACAATGAACATCATAAATTAATTTGAGAGTATTTAAAATTCAAAAATAAATCAATTAGTCTAAAAATCCTTAATTTAGAAATAAGTTAAAAATATATATATTTAACAAACTAGTAAACAACTATATAAATGTACAATAATGTTCTCCTTATGAATTTCTTAGTACTTATCCATTTCAGAGGAAGGGGCTAAAAAAAATTTTAAATAATTTATTATGCCAGTAATGTTTTAATAATTGTGACAATATATTAAATTGGCATTGTGGTAATACATACATATTGTATTAATATAGAGTAATCAGTTTATGTTCCTCTCTCAAAATGGATAAGTTCCTTTTTTTACAGCTAGGCTTAAAATAAATAATTCAATGTGTATTATAAGTCATTGAAACAAATATAAAATTTCTAAATCAGTATTTAACAGGGCTCCTACAGGTCAGGGAAAACCTGGAATTGTTAGGGAATTTTATTTTAACTCTAAAAAGCAGTGAAAGTTGAAATTTTTTGCTAAAAACCTGGAAAATTCCTATATTATAACTGGAAAATAACCAGTCTTAAAATTGTCAATAACTGTAATCAGTTATTGAGATTTGATTTAAATAACATTAATTTCAATTATTTTATAAAATTTCACCTTTTAGTGAAACTTTTCCATGTTTCAATTCTCATTCTATTATATGTTTTTGCTCACGAAATCTAATATTTGATATTACAAATAAAATTTTAAAAAATCCAAGTTTTCTGATGGAAAATAGCAAGGTTTAGATAAAATATGGCATGAATTTTCATTAAATTTACCTGAAAAAGTCAGGGAATTTTTTTTTCTTTCTAAAATTGAGTAGGAACCCTGTTTAGCATTTGTGTTCAAATACAAACAATCCTTTCTTACTGCTCTTTTCCTAATCAGTGCAATAATTGTACCGTAGCATATGAGTCAGTGCAATAATTGTACCATTACCTATAATTTAGTGCAATAATTGTACTGTAACATATGAAACATTTGTAATTTTGTGAAGTATATTATGAAATATTTATAAACTATATTTTGTAATTATTCAAAAGTGCAACTAATAAAATGTGTTTAAATATTGAACTTATATAAAATGTAGCCTTAACAAATAAGCATGATAATATGAAAGTGTATGTGAAATGAATTTTTGATAAGTAATAGTAAGAGCTGTTGCTCAGTGGTTAAGGCATTGAGCTGTTACTGTCATGAACTGGGGTTTCAAACCCCAGTGGAAGCCCAGCTTTAGACTGCAATTTCTTTGGTCTACATTTTAAATATATTTCTTTTCATATATAGGTGATTTTGAGTGTTATTTATCAAGGAAACAAATTGGGGGCTGCCTACTATAATCTTGACAGATGCCACTTATATTTGATGACCGATCACATAGATACACCACCTTCTTTCTCTCTACTGAAATTATGTATGTGAGACTATTTCTAGCCTTATTATATGTTTTAACTTTTGCTATATTTTCCTATATTGCATTATGTGAGCTACTTGTTTTGCTTGAAAATAGGATTATGATTGCTCTGACCTTAAAACACCTGTAAGTTTTTTTTTTTTTTTTTTTTTTTTTTTTTTTTTTCAAATTAAAATTTGTTAATTTTTTATCTCCATTATTATTAGTTTTATTTTTTGTTATTGCTCTCGAGCAAATTGCGCTAACTATATTGTAAATTAGATTAATTGAATTTATGTTTCCAAAGATTTCACTGTGACGAAATGTAAAGTAATTTTTTATTGTTTTATTTACTTACTTTAAATAAAACCCTCTTAATAAAAAAGTTTTACAGAGCATAAAGTTAAATAATTCTACTGTAAAAAATTTTGAAGTTAAAAGTAAAAAGTGGTTGGTTTATTAGTTTCTGAATAATAATGATTCTACAAGTTTTATTAGTTTTAATAAAAAGTTTGATTCAAACAGTGAAACTCCGATTTTATGTTTTCCATCAGACTATATATAAAAAAAATGGGGTATAAAAAATCTAAACATATTTTTAAAAATAGGTTTCTCTCCCACAAAACACAAATGGTCAGCCATGCCAGAGAATTTATTTGGAATAATGTATTTAATTTTTTAGATACTATTTCAACAATGGTTTGTTTTACCTTAATAATTTTGTGGTTTGCAAAACTAAACTGAAAATTCTTTCATAGCTTTTTTTGTATTTAATTCTTTGATCAGCTGTGAGTACAACTATTGAACAATAAGTTAAACTACTTCTAAAAGAGGCGAATTTAAAAAATAACCACATCCCTATTAAAAGTGACATTATCTTCATAACCACAGTAACTGACAACACGCAAGCCTGAGGTCCGTAGGAGCTCTTGTGTCTTTAAACCTTCTCCAGTTTTGTTGTTAGAGATTGAAGAATTGACAGTCATCTCGGTTCACTTGTGGTTGCAGAGAGTCCCTTGCTTTGCCCTTCCTCCCACTCATTCTGATTTTACTGATGTAGAGAACTCTTCACTCACAGATAAGACAGAGCAGGAGGAATGGTTTCAATGACAAGTTTATTTTTATAAAAGAATTTGGAGAAATCTTTGGAAGAAAAATTACTTTCATCTGTTAATAGAAAACTATATTAGGCCGGATTTTCTTAAAAGGGGTAACATAAAATCTGGGATGTTTCACTATTATCCGTTTAGAAAATTTCATGTACCAATAGGAAATCACAAAGAAAACATGATAACTTACGAAATAAGCAACATGCAATTGAGGTTTCACTCCATAAAATATAAAAGTAGGCTACTCACTACAAAAAAAAAAATACTTTACTTAATACTTAGAGTAATTATTTAAGTGTAGTATATTTGTGCTAAATGTGTATTTTATTAAATTAAATATGTATACAAGAACAATAAACAAATTGCTCTACGTAACTTATTCATACTCAATTGTCACACGTGTGACTAGTTCATGACCAATACTAATACCGGAGACGCTTACAGTTATTGCCAGGCACAAGGAAATGCACATTATGTTGATGCTGTTTATAATGTTGATCACTTATGGCAATGATTCTACCTTTCATGAAACAGCTGTTTTGTACATGAAATCTGCTTTAAAGGAAATCAATTTAACAAAATATGTTAGAAACAAATCTAGTGATTGCAGTGGTCATGTTCTTAAAGAAACACTCACTAGCGAGTTAAGATAATGCAGAAGACTTAGTGTTTTTATGTGGTTTATCTTCCTTTGTTTTGCATGTGTGTTTTGTTCTTTCATTATGACTATATTATTTTGAATCTTCCTGTATATGCATTAATTATGTATATTTGTAATTTAAAAAAGTATTTTCTTTTGTTTAAATCGTTCTTCATTATAATTTTTAATTAATTGTTACTTTTTTTGTTGTTGCAGTACTTAAGCAAACTGAACCAAGTCATATCGTCACTTCTCAACAAATGGATGAGAATCTATTGCATGTGCTCAGGGAAATAAGTAGTGATTTTTAAAAATTAAACTTCTTTTAAATAGTTTTTATATTGGAGTATCATATTGTTTTGCATTATTGATTATTTTTTAAAAATAATCCATCGTAAGTGTGAACTTTTGAGTTCACAATTTTATCCCAAGCCGATCGTTTCTAGGCAGTTATTCTCTCTTTCTGATCTTTCTTTAAGACTACTAAATATTTTTCAAGGTTGACATCTATCTAAGTTTTAACATGTTTTTAGAACAAGGGCTTACAGGAAAATAATAGTAAATTGTTTATGAGCTTACATTAATTAAACACATTACAGAAATAATTGGACTCTTTAAATTATTATTTTATTATGCCTTTTACTGAAATAATTGTATTATTTTTTTATTCATAAGAGTATTATTAGATATTAAAAACAATTTTTCTCAGTTCTTTAGATATTTATTTCTACTCCCTCACTCTGTTGTAAATTAAACCTCATTCATATTTTTAATTGATAAATTTTTTTTAATTTTATAAGCAAAACTTCTTACCCACAAATGAATTTAACAAAAAGAGCAAAAAACTAATTTGATTTAAATATTACTTTGAAGTTATTAATTATTTATGATAACATTGATCTTATTACCTGTCCATCAGTTGGGCGCCAGACAAAAATCTATGCATATTGATCAAATAATCAAAATTTGATTAACATAATGATCAAATAATCACATTTTTATTAAAAAGGTAACTTTTTGATTATTGAATTTAACTGTTAAACACTAAGATCACAGTGGTCCAATGACGGCTAGGGAAACAAAAAAATTTTTTAATAGAATGGAATTTTTCAAAAAGAAAGGTGCTCAAATGTCTTTCTCATTATGCAATACTTATTCTATAATAAGATTGCTCTGTAGTCATACCAAAAGAAATTTAAATTTTAGAAATATTTTGTTTAAATTAAATGCAAAAAATTTTGAAGTCCACCACAGTAAAGTAAATGACTGATACCTTGACAACGAAGCTAGACGATTTTCCCAACACTGATCTGGTATACAGCTAATGGATAAATAAGTATCTTGCTTTGTTATTAATTTTTTTATTTTAATTACTGCTTCTTTTTAAGATAATTTTGGCTCAGCTACTACAGAATCTACCAATAGTGCCGGAGACAGAAATAAGCTTCATTTATTACCCAATATTGATTTTGGTATGTCTTTTTGTAGTTATCTTCTTTAACTGTTAGAAAACAAATTAAGAATGACTATTAAAGCCTCAAAAAAGTCTAACTATATGCAGCAACTAAATTAGCTAAAGTATGCTAGAATTCACTGGGTAATTATCTTAATTTCTAAATAAGTGACATATCAAAAAATGTCACATTTTCCAGGGAAACGTTAAAAATTTTAGTAAAATTTTTCCAAATTTGTTTTTTATTTCTATTGTTTTGAAGATAAATTACACCTTATGATTTTTACACTCCTCAAAAGTGAAATTGCAACACCAAGAAATAATGCATGTAGCGTCATGCAAATTTCAGGAGCGATAGTAGTGAGATGATATGCAAATGATTAAATTTGTGCACGCATCTGATCACGTGGTACGCATATTCGGGCTATAAAGGCCAGCAACTTTCCCTTCTCATAAACGGCACCTTGGTTTTGCGTAGCATTTGCGACTTTCGAAAAAGCGTAGAAAATGCCTCTGAGACGTCGGCGAGCTCAATACCATCAGTTAACGACCGGGGAATGTGACGATATTATCGAACTCCATGAACTTGGTTTGTCGCTGCGCGCAATAGCAACTTGCGTTGGGCACAACGTGAGTACCATCCAACGTTGTGTCACACGATGGATTCAGGAAGGTCTGCGTGCACGCCGAAGAGGAAGTGGTGCACACAGACCGGCGTATTCGCCAGTTGACTATTCGAGACCCTTTCTCCACGGCACGTGCCATCCGAAGCCGGTTGCTTCAGGAGCAGGTGGATCTGTGTCCACCCAAACCATACGCAACAGATTGCATGAAGTACAGTTACGTGCACGGGTACCAGCAACAGGGGTACCGTTGACCGCTTTACACATGGCTAGACGCCTGGCGTGGTGTCATCGTCATCGTACCTGGACCATCCAATGGCATCGGGTATTGTTCTCGGATGAATCTCGTTTCTGTCTGTGGAGAAATGACGGCCGGCGACGGGTATGGCGGCGACCCGGAGAACGCTACGAACCAGCCCATTAGGCCGAGCTTCACAATGGTCCTACATCGGGCATCATGGTTTGGAGTGGCATAATGTTTGATCGCAGAACGCCCCTGGTACACATTCACGGCAGTTTGACAGCGGACCGCTACGTCACACAAGTTGTGCATCCCGTTGTTCTGCCCTTGTTGCAGGGCGCACCCAACACGGTATTCCAGCATGACAATGCCAGGCCGCATGTCGCACAGCGAACTCTTAACAGCCTGACTGGATTTGACATCCTTCCCTGGCCTGCAGCCTCTCCAGATCTGAATCCCATAGAACACCTATGGGATCTCATTGGACGTGGCAGGACCAATGGCGCAAACCATCGATGATCTGCGCACAGTAGTGGATGTGGCTTGGCAAAGGTTACCTCAGGCAACCATCAATGGAGTCATTGATAGCATGCCTCGCCGGATTGAGGCCTGTATAGCTGCTCGAGGTGGCCACATTAGATATTGAATAAATTGCTTTATAATGATTTTATTAGTCTGTTTTTTTTAATCATTTGCATATCCATCTCACTACTATCGCTCCTGAAATTTGCATGACGCTACGTGCATTATTTCTTGGTGTTGCAATTTCACTTTTGAGGAGTGTATATTCAAAGTACAATAAGCGTAAATCATAACACTTGAATCAATAATACAAACTAAAGTCATGTTATTTTGATACATTTTAATATTTTAAATAATTATATTTTTTGTTTCTTTCTGACTTTATGAAAACTGAAGCAAAATATAAATTTATTTATATCATAAAATTATAATTAACAGTATTAATTTTTATTTTATATTGTTTCATTTGCATTTTTTTTTAATGTTTACTTTTAATATTTTCAGATACATTTTTTCACATAGTTTTATTGTAATCAAAGTTTTTTGATAAATTTCTTTTAAATAATAATTAATTTTTCTTTATTCTAACTGAACTTTATTCTTTCTATTTTTAAAAAAGATGCTTTCAAGTATGTAGTAATATGCAAGTATATGCAACTTTCAGATAATTTTATATAGTATTATTCACTTAATCATCAAAATTTAGTTTCATTTTAATTTTAAGCATTCAAACAGAATGTTTACAAAAAGTATGTATTATATTTATGAAGGAATTTTTAGGAATTACGTGTAGCCAATTTTAATCGCTTCTGATAATTGTTCCCATTCCAAACACGTTAGATTTATAAAAAAGGGAGTTCAGTTGAAATAGCTTTTTTTTTTTTTTTTTTAAAGTTAAGGGTGAATTTTTAACATTTGAATATCATCTATGATGCAATTAAATATTTCAAACAGGAATGGTAGCTAAACAAAATTTTATTGTTACTTAGTTGCTACAAATTTTATTTTGTTGGTTACTTACCTAATACATTCTTTATTTTGTTAGTTACTACTTATTTATTTTAATAATTAAAAACTACAGATGATTGATTTCAATTTTAAATGCAGGTTTCCAAATTCCTACTTTTTAGTACATGTTGAATTTTGGATTTGAATTAAGTCAACTTACATTTTGTTTTATGACCAAAATTGTTTTTTAAGTCTTCAATTTTACAAATTAAAATTCTAGATAAACTTTTAAGTTCAATGTAAATTTTTACCATTACGAAAAGCAATAAAAATTTTATTTAGTAATGATTCCCCCTACTTTTATTTAATATCTGAATTAAGAGTGATGTGAATTTGAGATACTTTAAGTGTCAGGATTTTGTAACTGATACAAAAAATTTTTTTATTTTGAATTAAAACATTTCATTTTTTAAAATTAATTTCTTACCTTTCTCTACCATGAATTAGAATCTTAAATTTGTTAAAAATATCCTAGGAGGTCATATATTCAAAATATCTCTTTTCCAAATAAAATAGGAAGTTCCGCTTGAATCTTAACAGCACCCCAAAGAATTAAACTTCTTTATTTTTGTTTAAAATATGTTTATGCTTCTCTTGTGATTCTTGCTGAGTTAGAACTATGAGAATCATCAAGATTTCACTTCATCTTTCTAAATAGATTTGTTCCAATTTGACTCGAAAATCTACTATACAAATTAATTACATTTTGATGAAATTATTGCTGTGAAGTCTGATTACCGTTCTTTTTTCCCCCCCGGCGTTTTTTTTTTTTTTTTTTAATCTCTCCAAAAAAATAGTTTTTCATATATTTACATTCATAGACAGTTTCTATTTAATTTATAGATGAATCACAACTTTGTTTTTATATCAAAGAATTCAATGCATCTTGAACTGAAAAACCTTTACCACTTGGAAAATTTTAGTTCTAAATTTTGGTTCATGCCATATTCGACATGCTTTTTTTAAAAGTTGTTACTGAATTATTATTCAAAATTGGAAAATGTACTCTTTTTAGTAGCATGTATGTTATTTAATGTAAGAAAGATTTGTTTTACACCCTTGATAGATTTTACACCTCCAGATTAATTAATTTTTAAAAAAATAATAAGGTTTATTATATGTATATATTTATACAGTGCTTGCGGCTAATAAAATCAGCCGCTTTATAAAATAAAGCGGCTAACCTTTATAAAGTTTAAAGATTTTTTTAGAAGAAGCAACAGTTACTCACAAACCTGTGAAACAGGTGTGGTTAGCACTTTCCTGCGATATACATAGTGTAAGAGTTAAAGAAAAATGTGGGTGGTAAGCGGTGAATTCATAGAAATCAATGTCAATATCTTGACTTGAATGAAGTTTGGAGAAACCTATCTCACTCAACAGAGGGTCGAATTCTTATCTTACTTTTTATTGAATGAACCATAGAAGGGAGAGAAGTTTCTTTTGTTATCTATCTTAACAGAGAACATGAATAGATTTTCAAAAACTGTCTGTGCGCATGTTCCATTTTGCGCGTGTCTACCGTTTGAGTAAATTATAGTTAGAGCACATATCATCATTTTTAAGTTTGTTTGGTGTTAAATTTTATCAGCGTGCCGAAAAGGAAGGATTTGAGTCTTCAAGATAAATTCGAAGTGTTGCAAAACTATGATAAGCTTCCTAAATGTAATCAACATGAAGCTTCAGTTAAATTAGGGATTTCCCAAACTGCTCTTTTCAACATTCTGAAACAAAGGATAAATATTTCCGAGGAAATAAAAAAGAATGGAAATCTATCCAGAAAGCGTAAGCGTGAAGGAAAATCGGAGAAAATTGAAATGGCTCTGTTAGAATGGTTCAAAAATGCACGCGAACGAGGAATTCCAATTTCCCGTGGAATTTTATTTCAGAAAGCACAGGACTTTGCTAATTTATTTGGTGATTCTGATTTTAAAGCTACAGATGGGTGGCTAACGCGATGGAAAGACCGCAACAACATTGTCTATCGTAAATTCCATGGTGAAAAGCAAGATGCTTATTATAGCTCTGCCGCCGATTAGGTAAACGACGTGTGGCCAACACTCATCAAAGACTATAAACCAGAGCAAATTTTCAACACAGATGAAACAGGATTATTTTTCCGAGCACTTCCTGAACACACACTGCTGTTTAAAAGTGAATCGACTGGTGGATGTAAAAAAATAAAGGAAAGACTAACCGTGCTGCTAGCATGCAACATGACAGGATCTGTGAAAAAAAAAATTGTGATAGGAAAGAGTTTAAAACCTCGATGTTTTAAAGGAGTAAAACACCTGCCCACCAGTTATGCTAACAGCTATAACGCATGGATGACATCCAGCATCTTCACAAAATTTCTTCTTGAATGGGACAAGGAGCTGAAAAATTAAAAGGTCGTCTTACTTTTAGACAATTGTTCTGTGCACCCTGCTGATGAGGACTTGCGTTTGAAAAACATTAAATTAGTATTTTTGCCACCCAACACTACAGCTATTATTCAACCCCTTTATCAGGGAATCATAAGATCATTCAAGTTTCATTACAGAAAAATGGTTGTTCAAAAAATCATTAGTGACATAGACTGTGACAGCTCTTCGAAACTCTTAACTGCAAACAAACAATCAAAATCCCTTACTATTTTGGAATCAATACATTTGATTCGTAACTCGTGGGACATTGTTTCAACACAAACAATATCAAATTGCTTTAAAAAGTGTGGATTAAGCACTGGCGATGGAGCTGATAACTGTTTCGAAGAAATGTTCAGCAATGAAGAAAATGAAATGGACGAGAATTTTTCACGTTACGTAGCTATTGACGATAACCTGCAAACATCAGGAAAAAAATCTGATTCTGAAATTGTTACAGACATCAAAAATTGCAAAGTTATTTCCAATCAAGAAATGGAGGAATCAGACTCAGAAGATGAAATAAACTCATCAGTGCCATCTTCAATAGAAGTCAGAAAAGCACTTAATGTATTGCAGCAAGCTTTAGAACAAAGTGGCGGAAATATCGAACACTATAAAAACTTCTATAAACTCTCAAATGATGTTAAAAAGTTAATTTTAAATACTGCAACTCAAGCAACCATTGATCGTTTTTTTGCAAAATTTTTTTTAATTTAATCTTATGTAGGGTTTTACTTTATTAAAATAATTAAATTAGTTAAAATAAAGCATTAATGTTGTCATTATTTCAGCTTTTAAAGTGTGTGCATTTAGAATATATCGTAAAAATGTGATTTTTTTTCTTCAAATGTTGAATCGCCTCTTAATAAAATCAAAAGAGCATAAAACGAAAGTGATTTTAATAAACAGCGGGCACTGTGTATATATATATAAACATAAACTGTTATTAATTTATTAAAAACCAAAACTATCGGTGAGGCTATAATGGTGTGGTACTGCATTTAATGTGCTTATTGCTTTATTTTATAAATTGATAGCTTTATATGTTGTTTAAAGTTAAGAAATTTTTCCAACAAATTGCATAACTCTTAAAATGTAATGATATTAAAATATTAAATCCCAAAACTGTAATGAAGTTATAATTTTGTAGTAAACGATATTGATCTTGTATAATTTTTCAAAATATTTTAACAAACCTTATATCTTCTTTTCCATAATGATACATAAAGCTCTTGAAGCCTCCAAACATAGATTACAAACTTTACAGCTTCTGAATGCTCCAAAAAACATGAATGATTTTGAAAGAAAAATTCATCTTTCATCCTTGATAGATTTTACGAGTTCTTGTATGGTATGTATTTGTTTGAAAAATTTTATTTTCTTACATTTTAAATATAACACAGAATAAACAGAATATTCTTAATTTTCAATGCTAAATATTTTTACAGTGACAGGAATGTCTGGAAAACACAGACAAAATCTCAACCAAAAAAAAAAAAAAAAAAATTGTTTGTTTTTAAATATATTTGTTTAATATGAGGCAAAGCAAGAAAATTTGCTACTGGCCTGCTATAACATTTTTAACAAGCTTAAAGCATGTTGCCAATTTTTCAAAAATTTAAAATGTGTGAATAAGTAATTTACAGAATTTCATATAATAATTCTATATTTATTAAAGGAAATAATATGCTCACTGGTTGTATATTCAATGAAAAAGTGACAATTGGTCGCTACTTATTATGTTTAGTCTCCCTGTAGCCAATGGTGTCCATTCATTTTGCCCTATAATATAAAATAAATTACACGAGTGTACAGTGGGTGAAATAAAAAAAATGGATCACCCAGAATAACTTCTGATCTAAGGAACGATCTTCACATTCTAGGACTTAATCTTAATGCTTCAAGGGGGTGACATTTATTAATGTAGACAATATTTTAAGTTACGAAATCAGACACTAAAACCTACTTTCTCTGAATACACATACCTTTTTTTCAAGGGATAGGAATTTCTGACTCTCAAAACGTTGGGGGTATCCTCAATCTGGGAAATATTGTCCCAGTCACAAATGTGCACCTAGAAATTTTACTTTTTGTGTATTTCATTATATTTTGAGAATTTTTTTTAGTCTAAATGAATAAAAAAAATTGCTTTTTTTAAAACGCTTAGCTTAATTTATTATTATTAAAAAAAAACATTCGTCAAAAATTTTAGATTACAACGCAAATATTCACCTAATTAAAATTATTTATATATTGCTATTTTTTATTCAATAAAGGTTATAAAACTGCATACATTAAATTGTATTTATTTTGTGTTAAGCATAACCTTAATTTTATAGGTAAAAGCAGCTGGTGGATTGCTAAAATTTTTAGATAAAAACACTTTTGGTCTGTCTCTTGAAAACTCAAGCTCAAGCGTTTCTGGAATTTCCACATTGTCATTGTAAGAATATTTTTTATAGCCAATAAATATTTTTATTTAGTTAAAAATTCACTTAAGTAATCATCTGCTAATAAAGATAAGTTAAAATTAATTTAATTCTCTGGCTATGAATCTGGTCTTTTAGTCAGCTTGAAATCAGTACTGTGAATTTTAACTAGATTTTTTTTAAAAATCAAAAATTGTTTTTTAAATTGTCAAGCACCAAAAACAGATTAGAAATAAGTACTAGATTAGTAATTACTTGGGCTCACGTCACTATGGCAACAATAGTCACCAAATATTTTATACATGTCGCTAGTAGTCACTATAGATGTCATATGCATGGGCTATAAATGTTTCGCTTTGAAGAATGTTTGGAATTTTAAAAATAATAACGAAAAATAGTTTTTTACATGGAATTCCATGTATTTAAAAAAAATCTTTTACTAATTTAATTGTTCTACTAATTGTATGCTATTCAAAATGATTTAACCGAAAGTGTCTGGTGCAAAAATTTTTTAATTTAATTGTTCAAATTTAAATGTTGTGCTTATGAATAATAGATAATTTATTACCAAGGTCACATTTCAATATACACACGTGAAACATTGATATTAATTTAAAGGAAGCAAACATACTTTTGATGTACTTAATTTCTTAGAGGAAATATAAAAGTATTAAACACTTAACAAAATTGCAAATATTTGTTAATTTCGTACCATTTCTTAAATTGAATATTCACTGTCAATAAGGGCATAAAAAGTTGAAGATTAAATGAACAAATTCAAAAAAAAATGTTACAGAAAAACAAACTAACTCATAGAAATATGAATAAATATTTCTAAATAATTCTTCGTGCTTAATATAAGCCAATTTTTTTTATTCAAAACTATTTTGAACATAATGTGTAAATTAATTTCTACAGCAAAGTTCGGTTCCTGAAAGTAGTGAAGTAGTCACTACATTTAAAAAAAAAGTAGTTGTAGTTAACTACATTTGTAACATAGTAGTTTTAGTAAACTACAAAATAATATGTTTTTTCCAAGCACTGCTCAAATGCTTTTAATTTTGCATTAAAAAAAATTTATGGCTTCTTTTGTAGACCTTTAAACACTTAATCTGTATGTTATTGTTCTCTTTCAGGAAAAACATACTTAACATTGATGATAATTCTTACAGGTGACTTATTTTCTTTCTTTTTTTTTATCTCCACATGAAATTATTGTTACTTTTAACACAAAGCCATTAAACTATATTAGCAGAATTACTTTTTATCAACAGTGTAATAAATTTTTACAGAAAAATAAATATCTTCAAGAAATTATTGATTATTAATTACTATATTTATTATAATTAATAAATATTTATGATAAATAATAAACATTTATTATAATGAATAAATACTTATATAATTAAATAAATGATTAATTAATTGAAATGTTACATGCAAAAAGAAAGTTGTTCCCAATTTCGACATTTATGAAAAACTTTAGTAAAAGTTTGGGAATTCTTAATTAAATCAATATTTTTTTTTTTTTTACTTAAACAGGTTGCCACTTCACATGGAGAATAGGAAAAACCTGGAAAATACAGGGAATTTAAAAATCATCTGAAATAACAGCAAAATTAGCGTTGTTATCCTAGTATAGCTCACAAGAGCACTGTGAATGTTTGTTTCCTCTTAATATAGTGTGTAAAATATGTACAGGGAAAACACAGAGAATTTTTTTTTCCACATATAAGTGATAACCTTGTTAAAAATATCTTCTAAATGATGTGGCCACATTATTTAGAAAATATTTTCCAATTTCTAGAGGAGGTGGAAATCCATAAAATGTAACAAATCTATTTCATTTTATGAAAATTTCCATTGAAAGGCCAGTTCTTTTTATTATACTGTGTTACTGTTTCATTTTTATTATTATTTCAAACTAACTTAATTGTAAAAATTTGCTCTGAGCTACAACAAAAAGGTTGAATAAGTACAAGATATTACAGATGCGTCCAAAAGTTCCCAAAATATGGGTACTTTTCATTTTCTGTCACCCTTCAATTCCTCTTTTAAATTATTGTGTTGTATTTTATTGTGTTCTTATTATTGTACATTTTTATAGAGCGCTACAGATTTTTCAAGAAGAAAGACATCCGTCTGTGTATAAGAGCACGGTGGGAAATAAGGAAGGTCTCAGTTTATACGGTTTGTAGAATTCTCTATAGTTTGGATTAAATAAGGATTTTATATAACAAAAAATAATAAGCTACATACAAGGTTTTTTTTAATATTTTATAACCTTCATTGAACAACAGACCCAATTTTGAGCTTACGACTACCAATGTTCAACTTCATAACGAGAAGACAAGGTAACTGACGGATCATACATTGCAAGAAATTTGTCTTCGTTGAGGACATTTTGATGAAACTAACCCCCATTTGTGTTACATGGGAGAAGAAAACATCGCACAGTTAGCCTGACGGCAAAAGGACTCCAACCCATGATCCGTCTACCACTGAGGATATTTTTTGTCAGCACTGGTCGGTGTGAGGCAGATGCAGAATTCATATCGACCAGCCATGGTTGGGATTCGAACCCAGGCTACCTCATGTCTTCAATCCAGTTAAGATTAGTGAAGGAAGGTCAACTTATAGTACACAGTTATATCTTCATTATATATAGTAAATCATAACAGAAAAATTTAGCAAAAAACATACATTTCACTAAATTTTTAAAAAAATCAATTTCAAAATTTATTTTATCTCAAAACTTAACAGAATAAATTAATGCTCTATACTAACAGCTTAACATAACATGTTTTTGAACACAGAAATTTGATTTATTTATACCTCTTAACATGTCTCTCACACAGAAATTTGATTTATTAATGTCTCGAAACAATTAGACATGCATTAAGAATTTTCTTGCATTGTTTATTAACTCTATCCTTCTCACCCCGAATGGTCAAAATAACCATTGATTATTTTGACCATTGGTGAAGTTTTGCTCTCTTTATATTGCTCATGATATTTCCAAGCTAAATTTTTCCAAAGTAACGTGCCAAAAAGATTAAACAACTTATTTCATACGCCCAAAATCATGTTTATATCTTATTCTGTACATCAGGTGGCAATACCAGGCTATTTGTAATGTGTCTAGAAACATAGTTTACTTTAAAATAAATGTCTGCACTCATCAGACCTGTATTTTTGCGACTAACCCAACAACTAAAACGGAATACATTTATTAAACTTGCACTTAGTTTTATACAATTTTCTTGAATGAAAAAAATTAACTGTTTTATGACTGTTTCCTTCAAAATTTATCATTAAGGGGCTATATAAATGTTTCATATGTAAAACATTATGAGATTAAAATAGTCGACATACTGTGAAAAGGTTGTCACCTAGAAAATTAAAATTTGCTGAAATATAACTGAATACTTCTACTGAGATCCATCTTCTAGTGTAAGCCTGCAATTTCTGTGGTTTGTTTGGAAATAAACACCAATTTTCTATTCAATTTCACATTGTCTTTTAAATTTCTAATCATTATCTAATCAAGATTCGGCACATAGTTTTATGATTTGGTATTAGATGTTTAAAAATTTTTTTTTTTTATTTGTTGCCGGTAAATGTATCATTTCTTATTTCATTTTGTTTATTCAAAAATTACTTCAAACAAAATTATTTTGAAAAATATAATACTCAATGTAGACCAATTATCTTTTCTTCTTTTAGGGATATGTAATCGTTGTAAATCTGCTATAGGGAAAAAAGAACTTAAGTGAGAATACTTCAGCTGCTTACAAATTTTTTGATGTTTTTATAAATAAATATTTATTAGTTCTTTAATATGTACTTTCTTTTAAATGTAGACGATGGTTCCTTATGCCTACAAATAATCCAGAAATAATTAAAGAGAGACAATCTGCAATAAAATATTTCATCTTGTCAAAAAATTCAGATGTTTTAATTGCTTTACAAGGAAGCCTAAAGCACATAAAGTTCTTGCCTGTATGTACCTTTTTTTTCTTTATTGTGTATTTCATTATATATATATATATATGGTCCCTCAGTGGACTGATCGTTAAGGCACCCTTCCCAGTAGAACACCAAAGTTAAGCATCACTGGCTGTGATCATTGTGTGGATGGGTGACCTCTTTTATCAGCCTACAAAAGCAGATAGGGTGTGCAATATCGGTCCTCGTTAAACTGTTCTACCTTGATGTGCTTCAGGCGCAGGTCGTTGGGCTACTGAAGCAGGTGAGCCATCCCCTCTGCAGAGGATCAAAATTTTCATGGCATTCCTTCGAATCATCCTCGGAGATGTTTCTCAGACCTTTGCCAACAGCCCATTGTGCACTAGTGCGATGTAAACAAACAACAAGTATATTAGATAACGACATTAGATACATGTATATGAATAAACATTAGAAGACCTAACTGTATAACTGCAATTCTCCATAAACTGCATTAACTTTGTGAGTGTAAACAATGAAATTTGCAGTTAAGAAATTTCTATTACTAAGTGAGAACTATTCAATTTTTACATTATTTGCTTAATTATTTATTAAAAGGTTAAAATTTCAATTTTTTTTTCTGTAAATAGTAAGTACTTAAATTCATTTTTTGTGTTTTTAAATGGTTGTAACTAAAAATTTATTTAAATCTTTTGAGATTGATCTGTCACAAACTAATATTAGCATATTTAGTAGGTAAGTTTAAAGATAAGTTAAATGATCTTTATTATATGAATTCCATAAACTGCAAATCCTCAAGTTTCAAGGTTTGCGTTATAAAGATCCACTGTATATATATATAGTAAAATTTTGAAGTACTGAGTACCACAATCTATGAGAAGTCGACTATTATGGCAGGTTTCTAAGTAACTGCCAATATGTTAATGTTAAGGATACAAAAATTTTATGTTTAAAACAAGTAAAAAATTCTAGCCTTCTGATTTTTTTCTGGTATCATTAAAGAATAGAGAAAAATAAACATCTTATCAACTTTCCTTACAATATCAACCCGTTATATTTATTAAATAAGACTGTGGTGGAATTGTCAATCAAGTTGTCTTCCTCCTGACACAAGAAAACTTTTTTTGTTGCAGCTTTTAAGAACTGTGCAGCACTTATGCCGTCTTCAAGTTTTTAAATTCATGAAACTGTTTTTAAGTCAATAAAAAGAGCTTATTTTTCAATTTTGCTTTTTAATGTTTACTTACTGTCTTTTAGAATCTTAAAAAGTTTTGGTTATTAATTTATTTTGTAAGAAAAATTGACAAGCAACTTTTTAAAAGCAGTAACTTTTTTTTTAATCAAAAACAACCTTAATTTTTAGACAATTGATTCTGAGAATAAAATCATTCCAGAATAATTCATTTTTAAAATGTAATTCTTAATTTTTGCAAATGATGTAAAATAATTTAATAAATGTGGCTATCAGTAATATTCTAAATCTTTCTTATAAAAAAAAACTTTGAAATACTAAAAATTAAATATAAAAATAAAGTTAATGATGTATTCAAACAAAAAATTTTACTTTGCCTTCTTATAAATATCAAATCTACATGTTGTGAATTATGAGCATATGCTTATATAATGTGTTATTCTTTAGAGAATTTTGACAAGAATGAAAACTGCTCAAGCAGCAATGACTGACTGGCAAGCTTTGTATAAAGTAGGAATTGGATTGGAACTGTATTTGTACATGATTTCTATTTTTAGGTTTTCAGTATTTGTTTTAACAATTTACTGAAAACATTTACTTACTACATTGAATGTATATTGTATTTTATCTTATGTTTAAATTTATTTTCATTGCATACATTTTTTTAAAATAAAAACTGCCACAAATTAGCTTAAATGTCTGAATATGATAATATTTAACAGTATTTTTTTTTTTTTTTCCTTATGAATGGACACAAAGAGAAAAGTAGTTAGTTTAGTATTTAAGGAAAACTTAAAATTTTTTTATCTATAAAAAAAATATGTAAATAACAAGATATGAAAATATTAGGGCATATTCTTGCGATCATCAAATTGCCGTGATTATTTTTGCGATTATCAAATTATATTTATAAACAGTGTAGCCACAGAACTGGAAAAAAAATCTGAGAAATGTAACTTAATTTAACTAAAATACCTAAAAAGTCTGGGGGAAAATTTTTAGCAAGTCTGAAATGAAAAAATTTTTGTTCAAAGAACTTAAATCTCAATATTTTTCACACTTTGCCTGAGTGGGTCTAATATTAGCAGTGAGAACGTAAATTGTTGTTCTAAAGTTAACGTTCTAGCTGTTAATACTACAAAGAATTTTAATCATTTTATTTGTGTTTCTGGACTGTATTAATCTACCTCTCACAGACTAATGGTGGACACACCTAGGTCTAGCGTAAGATAAAAGAAATATATAATTTTTCCAAAAGAAAAAAAAGTTTTGCAATAATTTTAAGTATTTTTTCTCAACTCTAATGGCATTATAGCACGTATGTGTTTTAAAGTTAAAAGAAACACATGCCGTATTTCTAAATTGAATGAGAAAAAAGGAATTAAATTATTCATCTAGCAAATAACAGAAAATAAAGAAAAAAATCTGAGGAAGTTTGATATACAATAAAATAAATAGTTCATATAATTAATAGCTTACATTGAAAAATAAAATAATCCAGATTGGAGAGAATGAAAACGAAGGCTGTCTCCACTGGAGTAAGTTGGGGAAGTGAGTATGAGTAGGTTTTCGACCGGCTCACACGAATGGGTTTTCATCACTTCAGTTCGTTTGGAGGAGAATCGGTAGTTGCCCAGGTCGCCACAGCATGTAGTAATGTTTTATATGCCATATTGAAGAAAAATCAATAATAAATTCTATGCAGAGATGATTGTGCTCCAGATAAATTCCGGATTTTTCACTAACCACGATCCGGAAGTTTTCGGAAACCCAAGATCCAGAAGTTTCAAGAAATCATTGATCACATTTATGTATAAAAATTCTTAAATTTTTTATTTAGAAATATTAGAACTAGAATTTATACTTGGCAGCACTTTCATTTGTAAATATTTTTTCTGGTATTATAATAAATGTGATTAGACATAAAAGTAAACTTATACATAAGTATCCATTTGAATTGTGCTGCATATAATTTATTCAGAATTTCATGTTTTGAAAATATCAAAAATTTGAATTTATAAAGACATAAATTTTTTGAAATGCGTCATTAATGATTTCACTCAAGAAATTTTCTGGATTTTTAAGTTGGGCTCACAATCACCCCTGTTTATGTCACCAGGTACAAAAAGCAGGGAAATTTGTTAAAATCAGTCTGGTAAAATCCGGAGAATTTTTCTTTCTGAGTGTTTGTGACCATACTGATAAGCCCAATTAGCTTTTAAATGTTATAAATTTATCTTCTATAACTCATATAAAATTTTTTGAATCATTCCTAGACTTCTTATCATGCCATGCTCATCTGTGATATAGCACGGTCCCGTACACATTGCTTAGAAATTTTCTTAGAGGTAATGAAATATATTTACTTTTAAATTTTAAGCAGTGTGATAATAATTACTAACACATTTATGTTTTACTTTCAGATATCTAACACTTTCTCTTCTGATTTATTCCGCATTGCTAGTTTGCTGAATAAAATTGTAAGTGTTATGTAACTAATTTTGCAATTCACTTCTTTAATATTACTTTATGATGTTTTCAATATCATTACATAGCATTTCAATTACAAAAATATTATTATATTTCAAATTATGAAATTAAATACAATATAAATAGTTCTTTTTTTTTTCTTTTCAGATTGATTTTGAAGAGTATGCCAAGCAAAATCACTTTGTTGTTAAACCTGGGGTTGATAGTGAACTTGACAAAAGTATGTATCTTATCAAACCTAATTTTATAGTTCAATGCCCCGTGGCAGAATCGCAGCGGCACGTCGACATTGTCGCAGAACGTTACAAAGTTCTTGCAGAAATATTTTTCCTTTGAAAAGTAAACAATTTTAGTTTTCCTTTCTTCAGAAATGTACACATAATATTTAAATCATGCATAATCACTTAATAAATCATAGATAATCATTTATTAAATCATAGATAATCACTTTTTGACACGCTCAATTTACGCTGATAGTATCGCAAATAGATATAATTTTCCGATTTAATTTTCAGCAGTTACTGATATTAATTTTCACATGGTTTTTAAATATCCCGATATATTTCAACTATATGGAAAATTCGAATCGTGTATTTGAGTTTTTCTTTTTTAAGGCAATGATTCTATCAGATTTTGGAAGTTATTGCTATTGATATCTCCCTAGTTTTTAAATCCGATATTTTTTATATGATATACAACAACCTAACCTCGTAATGAAACTCACATTTGAGTCCCTTTTTGAGGAGTCCGATTCGCTTGATTTTGTCGTCAATCTTTTTTTCGGCAACGAATTTCATATTTACGCAATGCGAAGAAGGAAATAAATAATGAGTTTTTCCCCCAACAAAATATAAGAATAAAAAATTTTAATAGTTTTTTTTATTAAAAAATTATAATGTTTTTTTTTTTTTTTTTTTGTAAACACATCGTTTTTGTTATTTTAAGTTGGTAACATATGTGTTTGCTATTATTAACACTAAACATACCAACACTTTTCAATGTAATACAATACAACATACCAAAACCGGTCTTTTGACCGGATATGGTATGTTTAGTGTTAAAAGTATCTTGCAGAAAAATATTTGTGCTAGAGTTTTGTTGCAGATAGCTCGAAAAAATTCTGCCACAATTCTGTCTTCAATGTTGCTTTCAAATGTTTCCAAAAATCATATAAATTTTGCCCTTTTTAAAAGCAATGTTTTTACAAATTTATTTTATTTTGGTATTTTTATATCCCTGTATCTATAAAATATCAGCTTTATTCAAAATTGTTTTAATTAATATTAGTTCATTCCATGTGTGTCGTATTTTTGTAATGAAATTTGCTAGAAAGGAAGGAAGATTCTTTTGTATAAGATTCTAGATGTATGTAGGAAAAAAAAATTATTATAATTTCCTTGTGGTTTAAATTTGGTGATTTTTGTTTTGTTTAAAACATATTTCTGAGCTTTAAAAGTGTAAAATTAGAGTGGCTGGAGAACGGGGAAAAGTTTGGGAATTTTATCAATCAGTGATATATTGGGAGTTTAGTTAAAATAACCATAAAAAGGAAAATTAATTAATTTAAGTTTGAAGGGAAGTTTTTCTTTAAAAAATGCTCCAGAAACATTTTCTTAAAATTAATACACTTCTAATAACCTAAGTGCTTTGTAATTTATTTTATGTATAAGAACAAAGTATAACTGTAAAATCAATAGCAAAATTGATAGTACTAATTGCAATAATCAAGGAAAATCAATGGAATTAATCAGGAGGAATCAGGGAAAAGTAAGGGAATTTTTTCCCTAAATGTTTGTCTGACCTCTCTGAAAATATTTTAATAAGAAAACAAAAAATATTTGAATACATTTATATCTAATATTTTAATGGAGTGGCTGGTATATTTACAATTATTATAGTATGAGCTGAACCTATTTGTGCCTGGTAAAAAATATTTAAGTAAATGGTATTTCTACTAATTTGCGCGATTACTTTTTTCTAAGAAAAAAAAAGTACTGGCACAAGTGTTTCATTATTTTATAGGAACAAGTTAATTCTGTATAACAGACTCATTTTATGTTTAACTCAATCATTAAGATTTCAAAATAGAAATTAGATAAAACAAGGCTCTCACGAGTCAGAGAGAATAAGAAACACCTAGAATTGTCGGAGAATTTTATTTTGTTTCTAAAGCACAAAAAGTAGCAATTTTTACAAAAACCTGGAAAATTCCTACATCATTCCTGGAAAATAACCAATCTTAGAATTGCCAGTAACAGTTATCAGTTATTGAGATTCGAGTTAATTAATTTTAACATCTATTACAATTTTTATAGTAAAAATGTCACATTTTAGTGAAATTGCCATGTTTTCATCGTCATTCGATATTATTTTCTGTTCTATTCGACAAGTTTTCTGATACAAATTGCATTGTGTTGATAAAATGGTGGTCCTAATTTTCATTGAAATTTATCTGATATACCTGGAATAGTCAGGGAATTTTTTTATGAAATTGAGTGGTAACTTTGTAAAATCATGTCAAATTTTGAATTGTAAGTTTTAAATTTCTACGCATTAATAAAAAAAATTCCTAACCATTCAGGGTGCGTAGCATTTTTAAAAATTCCTTAAAGGTGCTTATTTTTGATTTTCGGTTTTTAAAAGCCCTTAAAGGTGCTTTTTTCATTGGGTGTTTTTAAAAAGTGCCTAATTTTCCCTTTTTCAAAATGAGATTTTTCCTTTATTATGTTGATTTTCGCTTTGAATTATGCAAAAAGACACAGTTCACATTGTTCTATTCAACATTTTCATAATTAATTCAGCCCCAATCTATTTCGGCTTATAGTCAGTTCGTATCGTATGAAAACGCCATTCGTATTACATAATTCAAAATTTCATGATTTTTTATAATTGTCGAAAACAATGCCAAAAGATTCTTTTATTGACATAACGATTAAAACAAGATAAAACCCTCAATTGTCAATTTCCAACCCTGCTTAACTATGATATTTTTTTTAAAGTCCTTAAAAATATTTTTTGAGTGCTTGAAAAGTGCTTAAAAGGTGAATAAATTGGCTATGCAACCTGCCATTTATAAAATTTGAATAATTGCTATCTTATAATTTGCTATCTGTCTTTGCAAAGAAAATATTCAATTTGTATTTTTCTTGATGCTGTAAAGTGAAACGCACCTATAACGGACTTCCAGATTTCATGACTGAAGTGGCATATCAAGAACTCCAGGAATTAAGTAGTGATATTCCGCAGTGCAGTGTTATATATTTGCCACAAGTAAAATTCCCTTTTTTTAGACAATTTGAAATTTATTTTAACAACATTACAAGCCTTTATTTATAATCTGTAATTTTATATTTAGCTTGGTTATTTGTTGGCCATTCCTGCGACTGAGCAGATGAAAGACACTAAAGACTACTCAATTCCAAACTTGAGATTTATGGTGGGTGACTCTTATTTTTGAACAGCTTTGTTTCGTTTTCTATTTAACTGTATATTTGAAAGAGCTGGAAGCATAATATTGATAAGCCACATTTTCAAAATTTCCAGTGGAAATCAATTTTCTAAAAGAAGGAAAAAAAAAATTTAAAATATTTTTGTATATTAGGGTATTTTCATGTGAAAATTCTAGAAATTTTTAAGACACCTATACTAGAAACAGTTGTCTTAGTACAGTTTGATGTAAAAATGTCACCTTTGGCAGAAATTTTTACACAAGGGTTATATTTTATATAACATTTCGTAATAATGTTTCAAAATAATTTTCATGTTTTTTTGTTTTGTTTTTTTACTTCTTTTCAACTTCAAATTCTGCCTTGGTACTGATAATTTCAACAATTCCTTTCTTGGTTTTTTTTTTTTTTTTACAATAATGCATGACTACTCTTTCTACTCTAAAATGTTTTTATACAACCTGTGAAGCTTCATTCTTTGTAATTGTAGTGATTAATGAGCACAGAATTTTATTAAAAAAAATTTTTTTTTTTTAATTCTCACTAAAGCTGCTTTTTGAGGAGACAAATGTAATTTTAAAACAAATCTTACACTTTTATATAATGTTATGATTTTTTTTTTTTTTTTTTAGTTTATCACAAATGATGTGGCACATTACAAGAGTGATAATACCAAAAGTAAGACTTTATCAATCATTTTAAAAATAAATTTGTTACTGTTAGCTAGTTCTACAAGCAAATTGCTTATAATATATTTTAAAATGACTTTTTTTTTAGAAAAAAAAAACTTTATTAATTACTTAGGAAACAAAAAGATTAGCATTGTTTTTCTGTCAGTTTTTTATCGGAATATTATTTTCAACACAAAATCTTTTTATCTGGTAAAAATATATTGATCTGATTCGACAATGCCCGTCCTTAGCACTATTGACAACTCCAAATGTTTTGATGTAGCTGAAGAAATTAATTCAGAACTTTTTTACTAGTATCTAGGTAATTTTCTTACTAGCATGATAATTTATAAAAAAGTTTTAAATTTTCTTGTTCAGAATTTTATAAAAAGAAAAAACAAGATTGGGTTCTTCAATTAATTAAATAAAAAATATACTTCTTGTTTAATTAGAATTCCATGAAGAGTAAAATTATAGTTCCAAATTGGAAAACTCACTGTTCTGAATTACTGTTAAACTAATAAAATGCTAATCCAAAACACTAAAAATCCAATCACATTTTTAAATTTCATTGAAGAGAAATTTATCTTGTATTAAAATTGTTAACTTGTAAATTTATTACTCAACTTTAAGATATTTTATTAACTTTATGTATGTTTGTTTCCACAGAGTTGGATTCTCTACTTGGTGATACCCTTTGTGATATTTATGGTAATAATTTTTTTAATTCAAATTGTAACTACATATATATATACAGTCGGACTTCTATTTAACGAACTTCCATTTTACGAATTTCTCTATTATGCGATTTTTTTCGAGGAACGAGGAACATTTTGGAAATTTCTTCGTAAAATAACTTCCAAATAGCAAAGTGAATTTTCTATTTAATGAACTTTTCTTTGAGATCCACTTTCCCTATTTTCCTAATATTTCAGAACAGGTTCAAGCTTGTTAACGCATTTTACGGAGGAATGAACTTGAATTAATTTTCAAAGCCACCGCTTTTTGTAATGTTTCACAAAGTAGTAAAATCCCTTTTCGTTCGCATTTCAAATGAAAATCTCAGTCCAAATTAACCGATTTTATCAGTAGCAATTAAACTTAAGAGCGCATGTGGTAATGCATGATTAAAATTACTTTTATAACAAATGCAGATATAATTTTATGCTTTTTTTATTTATTTATTTTTTATTTATTTTTTTTACCGCGTAAAATTACGTTATTTAAAATCATGTAAAAATTTGTATGCTGGCAAATTAAATTTTTTTGATTATTTTAAATTATAATAAAAAGTACTAAAAAATTTTATAAATATTTTTTGCATCGAATTATTTTTAGATAAAAAATATTTATAATTGCCTGCAAAATGTTTCAATTTGCTTAAAAAGTTTACGAGATATGTCGAATTAAAAAAATTTAGTTTCTTTTTTTTTTAGTTGAAAATGTATGTAACATGATAGTGTAACACTGGATAATGTTTTGCTCTATTCTTGCTTTCCACGCAGATTTCTTTTATGGTTAAGATTTATAAAATAAATTTTAGATACTAGTTTATAAGATATAGGTGCATCAATCACTATTTTAATTATACCTAAATTACTATTTTAATTATGCCTAGTGTTCATGAATTTAAAACCTGTTTTGTGTTGTTTAAGTATTTTAAATGGTGATTTTCTATTTAGCGAATTTTCTATATAATGAACTTATTATCAGGATTTAGCTACTTCGTTAAATAGAGGTCCGACTGTAAATATATATGTATAATAGTATTGTTTATAAGTGTTGTAAAATTCATTATTTTTCAATATCTTTTTGTTTAATAATTAATTAACACATTTGTAGTTTGGTGCAATGAATAACGCATTCATTGATTTGGAACTGTATAAATAAAATAGTATTGTGATTTTACCTTTTTTTTTTTTATTCTTAAGTAATAGTGTTTGAATTGTTAAATATTGCACAACCTTATATGATAGAGTTCTACAAGAAAAATATTGTTTTATTCTTCATTTTAGAATTTTACTGTCCGTAATTTCTATTTATGTATATATTTAGAATATTGAAATTAAAATTAATTATAATAAATTTTTCATGTGCAAGTTATGTAGTTTTTCATATATATGCTTTTTTTACTAGAAGGTAGAAGAAGTAAGACGTTTCATGTTATAATAATGATTTAAATAGTAATTGTTTATAAGTGATGTAAAATTCATTATGTTTAACTTTTTTTGTTATAATTAATTTTTGACATATTTGTAGTTTGGTGTAATGAAAAATTGCACTCATTTATTTTGCACTATATAAATAAAATATTATTGTAATTTTACCTTTTTTATATTTAAATTGTAGTGTTTGAATTGTTCTATTATGCGTTCAACCTTTTTTGGCACAGTTCTACAAGAAAAATTTTTGTTTAACTCTCTATTTTAGAATTTTGCTTCTGATATATATATATATATATATATATATATATTATCTTTAACTAGACAACTGCTTACATACAGTTATTCACCTGGATTCATGATCAATTGAAAATGTGTAATCAAAATAATAATGAATTAAATAATGCTTTTAAAATTTTGAATTAATTTTTATTTTATTTTTAGGATGATTATTGTGCAAGTACTTTCTGTTTTTTAAATTAAATTGACATTTAAAGTGAAATTAACATCCATATTTTTCACAGCTTTTGTATAGCTTACTGTGTAATAAAGAATTTAAAAAATGTAAGAATATCATTCAACTTTAGTTTAGTAAAAAGTTTAAAACATTTCAAGTTTTTTCATTCTTTAAAAAATCAAAATATCTGTTTTTAATTTCAACATTTTATTGATATCAATTAGTAATAAGTAAGGCCCGGATTTTGATGACATTTGCATTTTTGGAAATTTTTTGTCCTTTAGAGCATTTTTTTAGATTTATAGGGCATTTTTCTTTAAATTTTGGGGCATATTTTGCATTTTAAAGCATTTTTTAAATTTTTTGTTAATTTTTTCTATTTTTTATTATTTTTTATCATTTTTCATTATTACACTGGCTTCCAAACAATGAAGAAAATCTCTAGGATATTAACAGGTGAAGCAACATCTTTTCAAATTGAAGAAGAATTGTCAGTAAGTGAGACCGTCTTTTTCAAGTACGCACCAATAACATCAGTAGACGTTGAAAGAAGCTTCTTCAGGTATAAAAATTAACTTTCAGACAAGAAACGCTCGTTTACGTTTCAAAATATTAAAAAAAAATTAATAATCCAATGTAATTCTGATATTTAGTAATAATTATGAGATGGAAGTTGTTATATTCATTAAAATTTCTATACAAAATGAAAATGTTTTGGAGTCAATATATTTTCCTCTTTTTTTTTTTTTTTTTTGTTATTTTAGGATATAAAACATATTTTTCAAACTTTAATGAACGTAGAACAAGTATTGCATTGCTTTATATTTTTTGAAATGACTCATAATAATTTTTAAGAGTAAAAATTGTTTTTGTTCAATATTTTTACTTTATTTAAGTCATGTCATAAGGCGTTTTTAGCGCAATTTTTGCATTTTTTAAGGGCATTTTTCGCACTTTTAAAGGGCATTTTTTGCACTTTTTAAGGGCATTAATTGAGATTTTTTAGGTCATCAAAATCCGGGCTCTAGTAATAAGCTTAAAAGAAAAAATTCATATTGTTCTTTTAAGGTCTATTCACAAACTCTAAAGTACTGACATTTTAGAGGATATTTTTAATTTAATCTTTTGAAGTATTATTTTAATTGTATTTTTCTTTATTTATTTTTAATTTTATGAGCTTTTTTTTTAAAATTACAGTAAAACCTCGCTACAACAATATTTTGGGGACCAAATAAATATATTGTTGTAGAGGGATATATTGTTATATGGACGGCCTTCATACTTTGGGGAAACAATAAGATTTTTTTTTTTAAATTTTAATGTTATATATGTATTAACTATAAATGTATTTATATATTATGCCAAAAATTAATTTGCAGAGTGTTAAAAGTAATCAGATATTTTTGTTTGTTTATTCATTTTTTTGACTGTCAAGTCAATCAACAAAGTATGTGTTGAGTCCAAAGCCTGAAAATGATTTTCGTTTGTGAATGGTGCTCCACCCACCTTCTCCGGAAAAAATTCTCTTTCAGGTGTTAATGTGATGTTTGTGGTCATTCGTGACTCGTGATCAACTTTTAACATGAATTAAATGAAGTCAGATGTGAATTTTGCATCTGTGACTTCTTAAGAGATAAGAGAGGCAATTCTAAGAATAGAAGCTCTTGAGGTGGTCAGCAGTGAGTCATCTCTTGTCAGAAAAGATGGAAAAAATAACAAAAGATGATATAATAAGATTTTTTGTATTATTTGAAAACCAATAATAAATGGGGAAAATAAAGTTGAAATTTGGAAAAAAAATCGTTTTACAGAGGTTTGTTGCTTCAGAGAATATCGTAATATTGAGAGGAGCATGACATTAATTTATATGGAAGTTCGTCGGGACCAAAAAACATTATCGTAATAAAGGGAGTTATTGTTGTATTGGATATCGTAGTAGCGAGAGTTTACTGTTGTCAGTTTTGAACTATGTATTCTTAAAAAAAAAAGTAATTTAAATGATTTAGTTTTGTTGTATTCTTTCCAAATACATAGAAACTGTCCTCTTCCAGATAAGGAAACTCAAATCATGCATAAATTACAGAATGTTATTTTAGAAATGAAACCTGTTTTATTTGATGTCATGGAATATTCAGCAAAATTAGATTGGTAATTTTTGGGATTATTTTTAGTATCTTCCAGATTGTTTAATTTAAAGAAAACACATAATTTTATCAAATCCTAATTTAACATTTATGTTTCAGCGAGCTTTTAATTCTTAACTAATAAGGGCCACAATTTGGAGACTGAAAATAAAGTAAATATTATTGTGTTGAAAACATTTGGCAGTTAATGACATCCCGTTCACTTACAACAGTGTGATTTTTGGTTTTCTTTCTTTAATTACCTTATATTTCTTTACCGAATTAATGTAGTATTTTCAGTTAATTGAATAGAAACCTGTAATGGTATTGTATAAAAAATAGGCAAAGAAAAAAAAAGGGGGTTTGAAATCAATGCCTGTGCAGTTAATTCTCTAAAAATTAATGGCATTTCTAAAATTTCTAAAGTAAATTTTTGAAGAGCCCTGATGGCTCAGGGGATAGAGCGTTCACTTTCAATGTGGTGAACAGGGTTCGAATCCCAGCGATGGCTGGTTGATATGAATTCTGCACCAACCACAGTGCTAACGTAAAATATCCTGTATTAAACGGACCCTGGGTTAAAATCTCATTGCGCCAGGCTAACAGCGGGAGGTTTCCATGGTTTTCCTCTACGTATAAGGCAAAATTTCTCCCATTACTAGATCTAGGAGTTCCCTTTTCTTCTGGATTGGATACTAAATTTCTAGGCTATGGAGTTGAATATTAGTGGTTGTAAACCCAAAATATAGGGTCGGCTGTTCGACGACGTTTATAAATTAAAATAAAATTTTGAAGTATTTTTAACTCAAAGGACTACCCTTATTCTCTCAGAAGCGTTATTCGCTGGCATCGAAATTTCTTTTGATTTGATAAAACATGTTGATGAATAATCAGTACAAAATACCACTTAATTAAGTTTCTAACTTAGCACTATAATTACTATAATTTTTTTTTTTTTTTTTTTTTTTGAAGCAAAATCAAATGAATTAGAATTTTGATAAAAGCTTATCATTGTAACTAGTTTTAAAAGCCATGTATTATTATTATTATTTAATAACTGATATTAATGTAAGTTTTAAATATTGTATAATAATCTTTGTTTTATAAAAGACATTCACTGTTATTAATTTTTCTTAAAATTATCTAAATAAAAGTATTGTAAATTATCCTACTTTAACAATAACTGATTTATATATATATATTATATATTTCTGTACTCGAAAACAACACATATTTTTTCCACTGTTCTAAAACAAAAATGAACACATGAAAATAATTTCTGCGTATTCTGCTGTCACAATCATAAGTGTTGTCCTCTGTTTCTGTAACTCCTAAAATGCCAATTCATAGCAAGTAACCATGATAAATCACTGTCCATTGCTAGTTTTCCTTTCAAGAAAACTTAATATTCTAATCATTGCTGGATGAATCAACTAGACCGAAAATCAAACCTAAAACAGTTAAATAGAAAATAAATCATCATCACAATCCAATCAAATTTTCTTCTCTTAATTATGCTTTTCATTAAGCTTTCAGTGCAGTCTTAACTTAAATTAAAAATTAATTGTATGCTTAAATTTTATATTAATTTATAATAGCTCATAATTGGCACACAAATAATTGAACATTAAGTTATATGATGTTAGAGCAGGGCCCGCGCTAAGCATTTTCCACCTCCCCAAATGCGATAAAGTTGTAAATTTGGCAAATAAAATTGTGTTTTGGCGGATGATTTTTCCCCTGGAAAGAAAAATATATATTAAACTCAATTCTCAAATTACATCAAAATAAATTTTTTTAAACAAATCAGTATTTTGCATTCGATTACAGTAATTTTCGGTAGATGAGTCACATAAGCAATTAGAATTAGGTCCAAATAATATAACCCTGAAACAAGCTACCGTAAAATAGTTTTCTATGGGAAAAAAATAATCATAAAAAATTCTTTAGATTTGCATTTGGCAAAAACTTTTGCAAATTGGTGAACACTTTTGATATTTAGCTAATTTACTGGCTAATAATTTAAAATCCTTAGTGTGAGACCTGTGTTAGGATTATTACAAAATAAAAAATATTTACTTTTCAGTTTAATTGCATTCTCAGTTGTTGCTAAAGAATATAACTGGATCCAGCCAGAAATATCGATGGATGGTGAATTAGCTATAGTGAAAGGGAGGTAATATTACATTTAAATGCATTTTATATTCCATGATACTAACTTAGAAATGCACACGTTTTTGTTTTCAACTTTTCATCCTGAAGCACTGTTATTCTTGTAAACAGGAGGGTTAAAATATTAAATTGAATTGTTTTATAGAATAAAAATTTTCTGTCTAGTTAAATTGCATACTGTACTAGCTGTTCCATGTAACTTATTCCATCTTAAATGTGACCATTTATTAGAATACTTTATTTTTACTCTTTTGTAAACTGGGAAACGTTCTCAGTTGTGATGATGGTCTTGCTGGGATGATTATAATCATATTATATTTAATAGAAGCATGTTCAGGTATTTCTTATACCTAATAACCTACCAAATGCGATAAAATTTTCTAAAATAATCAAAATTAATGCTGCACTTTATGTAAATGAAACAAATAACATGCTAACATGAAAATGATGTTTAAACTACTTATAAAAAGACTATATTATCAATTGAAAGATATCCATTTGCCTCTTTCTAAAATTGCCAATAAAAAAATTTTCAAGAAATAATAGTGAAATACTCTGTATTTTTATCATTTTAAAACTGATTGTAATTTAGCATCTAGAAATTCTTGTTTACTTTCTCCTTATTTTGTTAATATTTTAATGTAACAAGGTGCTATTTATTTGTAGTCTGCAAATACTTTTGTTTTGGGATACTTCTTTGAATTTTGCAATTTCATTGTATCTGAATAAAAACATTATGTATTTTTAGTGTGTAGCATATTGATTTTTTTTTAAAAATTATTTAAAAACTTACAATCTTCGAAATTTTTTAGAAAAATTAAATAAGATGCTTAAAACATGTTAGTTTGTTTTTAAATTAATTACCAAAAAAGTTATTCTTCGGAAAAATTTTCCCCTCTGTTCACTCTTACCTAATATTATCTATAATGATTGAAACCAAAAAATTTAGCCAAGTATCAAATCAATAAACTAGTTAACATGTAAGTGCAATAAATTCCATTGTTTTTAAATGATTGAAAATTTCTGTATTTAATTTTTTTAACATATATAAAGCTATTTGATGAAATACAGTGATATCTCGAGATACGAGTTTAATTCGTTCCATAACCTTGCTCGTGTGTCAATTTGCTCGTATCTCAAAGCAATTTTCCCCATTGAAATTAATTGAAATGCCATTAATCCGTTCCAGTCCCAAAAAATGCTACCCCCAATTGTTTTTGTTACGTGTTTTTGAATAAGAAAAATGTATTTATAAATGACAAATATTGTATAAAAACATAATAAAAGAGAATGTAAAGCAAAAAAACTGGTTTTATGAAGTGTACATACATATTTGTATTTTGGTCACTTAAATGCAACTTACACACAACTTAAATGCTACTGTATGCTTAATTTTAGTCACTGCAAATCTCTTCACTGGTCTTGGCTTTTTTACCCCGATTAAAAAAAAACTGTCCAAGGAGGTTTGTTTCCTCCTCCTTTTCAGAATGCTGCAGAAATGAGTTAGGCAAGTGTCATTAAATAGCTCCAATGTACGACCAGTTGCAAGTTTTCGGGGTGTTTCTTTACTACAAACTGTGAAATTCTTTCCCACATTCTCAAGAACTCTTTTATCTCTCTTGTAGAGATAGCCTCCTCCACCTCTGGCTCTTCCTCGAAACAAATTTCTTGCAGAACCCCCGAATGCTGCTGCGACTGTAACTCTTGTAATTCTTGGGTCGTCAGTTGCAGAAAGTGCTCCTCGGCGAGCTCGCTCACGTCTCTCTCACCCATCACCAAGTCCATGGATTTTCCCAGAGACACAATCTTCTCCTCTATGGGCACTTCGGGTTCGAATCCTTCGAAGCTACAGACTCGGGCGACAGCACAATTTTTGGTTACAGACTCACTCAGACCACAGCTTTCATGCAGAGGTCGAGGTCATCGTTGTAACACTCAGCCAGGCTTGATCTATAATTCTGAGGCATATCACGATGTTAAAGTGATCCTTCCAGTACTCTCGAAGGGTGAGGTTTGTGTTCTCTGTCACCTCAAAGCAGCGCCGGAACAGGTACTTAGTGTACAGCTTTTTAAAATGAGAAATCACCTGCTGATCCATGGGCTGCAGGATAGGAGTGGTGTTAGGTGGTACATAGAGAACCTTTATAAACTTGAACTCTTCGAAGATGTCATGTTCGTGGTTCGGTGGGTGAGCAGGAGCATTGTCGAGGATGAGAAGGGCGCTAGCATGGCCGTTCCTCGTATCTCAAATGTCGCTCGTATCTCAAAACAAAATTTCGCTCCCTCGACAGCTTGTATCTCAAATAACTCGTATGTTAAGGCACTCGTATCTCGAGGTACCACTGTAGTTTAAAATCTATTAGTTATCAATTTTTCCTGTTTCAGTTCAATTTTGAGTTATTCTTTGATTAAGAAACATCTTTCTATGAAAATCTTATTGTTGTAGAAATAGGTTTTGTATCTTTTATCAAAAAATATTAGAATTAAAATAAAATTCAGCTTTGAATGTTTATCAGATGTATTGTCCTAAAATAAATGTTTTGTTTTCTTTCAGGCATCCTTTGCAAGAAATATGTGTCAGTTCATTTGTAGGAAATAATGTTTTTAGTGGTGGAACAGAAAGTAAAATCAAAGTCCTGACAGGACCCAATTCAAGTGGGAAAAGTATATATTTGAAACAAGTAAGGCATTCCTAAACAAAGGGTTTTTTCTAAATATTTAGGTGTAACTTAATCCAAATTCTGAAAAATTGTTTTATCTTGTTTCAGGTAGCCTTACTGGTGTACATGGGCCATTTGGGAAGTTTCATTCCAGCGCAGAAGGCCAAAATTCCCGCATTTGACAATATTTTCACTTGTATGAATGCCTCTGAATCTGTCTCCCTCAACTTGTCATCATTCTTAATTTCATTAAATCAAGTATGTCTATTAAATTCAACTGAGAAAAAAATTGCTTACAGGTTTTCAATATTTTGTAGTTTATATATAACAGGATTGGTCTGAATAATTTTTTTCAGTTTCAACGGACTTTTTATTTACAACTAAAGAGATGGGTGATACATACATATATTCTCCAAGTTTCTGATGTAATCAATCTATAAATGTTCAGTATGATACCCTTGGTCATCTAGCACACATCCCAATGGAAAGTCAGTTTCATATATATTTTCAAAGGCATATTTTTATCAATGTTCATCACAGTAATACTGATGCATTATTGGAGTGTTTGCAGCATTGGGAGTAAATAAAACATATACAGTCAGACCTCCATATAAGGTCACCCTAAGGGACATCGCAAAAGTGACCTTATAAGCGGGGTGACCTGTTAGCAGATTTATGAACAGTTCTTTGAAGTCATAATGAGTAAATAGTACACATTATGACTTTTTAAAAATGGCAATATAAACGAAAACGATCGACCATAAATTAAATATTTAAGTCAATAAATTTTAACAGAATTAGTAAAGAATTAAAGAAAGTTAGATTTTTTTTAAAAAATTTAATTTAAAATAAAGCTGTTTACGAATTTCCTTAAAGTGTACATACATACATTACATCTTACCTTATTTAAAATAATCATTTGTGCAGGTCTGTCTCATTTTTGGCTTAATTTTTCGACAATGTTTCCTAGATTTTGTAACTTCTCAAAATGTTCTTCAGCTCCCTCATGGTTTGCAAAAAAAATTTCGTATAACATTTATTGCACTGAAGGTTGGGTTACAGTCTCAGGATCACTGTCATTGTCCTCACTGTCCACAACTTGTGAAACAATTTCAGAAATTGTAACTTGTTCGTTGGCTGCAACATTTTCCTAGAACTCAAGAGGGGTAATTGCCTTGTAAGGAAGTTAAATAGGCTTTTGTTAGAAAAGAGCTTTCCTCGCCTCAGATAAAAATGACCTTATAAGTGATAAAAAATTTTAAAACTTGACCATATATCCGATAATCTGTAACAAGAAATTCTATTCAGTGAGCCAGGACTTTGGAAAAGTGACCTTATATGCGGTTGACCTTATATCGAGGTTTGATTGTACTTCACAAATTGGTATTGGAGGGGCTGCAGCTTTGTCTGTCACAAGTCGATTTTTCCCCAGGGCCAACACAGGAACATGTCACTCCTGTTGTAATGGCTCATTAATTGCAAGGATCAAACCAAATTTTATTTTTTTAGACTGATTTTTTGCAAAAAATATAGTTTAAGAAAACTTGAAATTATTTTGGAAAAATTTCTTAATAAAAAACCTTTAGTTTTAGCTATCATTATTTTTGATTTTTTGTAAATCTCCACATATTTTTTCGATTGTTTTTTAGTCTCTTCCCTATGTTTTTTCAAATAAATTCTGAAATATTTAATACAACATTGTTACGACATTTGAATTCTGAATTTGACCTATTGCTTTTTGACGAGTTCAATTCGTGACAATTCCAGCGTCATTTCATATCGTTTGATAATAGTTTTTCCCATAGTTAATTATCAATTTTAGACCCATGTACATAGTTTTTTTATATTTTTAATACAATGTGAGAATTTTGATTTATCACTTTTTGGTGCATGAGATTTGTGAATATTCAATTCTAATTTCACATGGTTTATCACATTCCAATATTTTTAATATGATGTTACTATGATGTGTGAATTTCAAATTTGAGTTTTCATTTTCTGACTCCACCTAGAAATAAGATTCCATCATAATATCAAGTCGTTTAATGAGTTTTTTTGGAATAATTTCTAATTTTTTCATCTCTCTTCACATATTTTTCAAATTCTGATATTTTTAATTTTTATTACATCATTCAAATTTGAGTTATCACTCTTTGTCACGTTCAAATTGAGATTAATTCACCATAACTTCACAGCATTGAATGATAATTTTTTCTTTATGACTTTTATGAAACTGCAATATTTTTAATACGCTATTAAGACATTAGAGTGATGAATTTGAGTTTTGATGATTTGATTTGTGATAATGCAATTGTAAAAATCACATCGTTTTTAGATTGTATTTTTTCAATAATCTGTCGTAAATCAATTCTCTGCGATCATTTCTGTAAAGTGAAATCTCGTAAAGCGACAGTTTTTAAAGTTTTTTTTTTTTTTTTTTAGGGATTGTTTTTACAAATTAGAATTTTGTGAAGATACCGGTTTTTAGAATTTTAATTTAGTGATAGGCTGTTTTTTTTGAGTTTGAATTTAATGAAGGGAGCACAGAGCGACCTCTATTTTTGCCTTGATAAAAATATGCTATTAAACATTATGGCCAGTGCTAGTTTGCCATTGAGATGTGTGCCAAATGACCAAAGATGCACTCATTGAACATTTGTAATGTATACCAAACTTGATGAGTGTTTGTATCTTTCCATTTATCACTCATCACTGTACGCCATATTCTTGTAATTAAAAGGTTCTTTAAGACTGGGTGAATCGTTCATCCCAACAACCCTGTATCAAATTTAATTATTCATATAAAAGCATTTAATGTTGCGCTCTAAAATTGGACTTGTGTATCTAATATTTTGTACATAAAATTGTACATTAGAGAATCAAGTTTTATGACTAAAATAATGGAATTAGATCTAAACACTACAAAAAACTAAGAAATTTCTCTTGAGATTTTTTAACTTGCAAAATGCAAAATTAACGAAAGAAATACTAATTTTTGAATGCTAATCCACAAAGTTGTTTTGCTAACCTTTGACAAACAAAAGTTGTTTACAGAACTCAGAAAAATTAAGAAGAATTTTTTTTTCTATTCAAGAGATTATTTTTAAGAAACTAAGATGTGATACATTTAAACTGGTTAAAGATGACTCAAAGAATGGTGCGTTTTTTTCCATAACAATCAACTAGAACGCAACATAAAAAAAATTTTATGATATAGATAGTAAGTACAGGCTTATCATTTTGGTCTTTTCATCATGTGTGCTTTTATACATTGTGTTCTGCTTTACAGTGAAATATGAATATGTAAATATTACAACTGGTAGAAAAATAATTCAATATAATTTAGTAGCAATTGCACATTTCTCCCTATTTATTCTATTCTGTATATTTGGACTTTAAGAAGACATTTTTTTTTCAATGCTTTTAAAAAATTGAACGTGACTCATTATTTGTTTCTGTATTTTAAGATAATCTAATACGTTCAAAACAAATTGAATTATTTTTATTATTGAATTATTAATTATTATTTTATAATTTTAAATTTAGTTTATAAATTTTACAGCATTTGATAGTTTTAATAAAATGTGCTAAACATTAATTAAATTAAAAAATAGAACATTTAATTAATTAAAAAATAAAGGAATTAAATTATTAACCATTTGTTAAACACCAAATATACTTTAAAGTTTTAAAGAAATTTCAACTTATTATCAACTGTCTCTACTTTATTGTTAACCTAAATTTATTAGCTATAATTAAAGACATGAGGGAAATTTTTTAAAAGAATTTTTTACTAATAAAATCAGCTATTGAGTGTTATATTTTTTAAAATGCTAGTTTGATGTGTCCTTCTAATAAATCGCATGTTATTCTTTTAGCTCTCATGTGCTTTAAATAAAGCCAGTCATATGTCATTAGTAATCATTGATGAATTTGGAAAACACACTGAAGCAGTGAGTCATAGCTTAAACTTGAAACATATTTTATGCACTTTATTTTTACTTAATAATTTTTACTTGAAGCTTATGTTATGTACTTTATTTTTACTTAATAATTTTCTATTAAACTCAATAAGTTTTAGGAATATAATAATTTTTACCTGAAGGATATGATATGTACTTTATTTTTACTAAATAATTTTGTATTAAATTCAATAATTTTTAGGAAAATAATAATTTTTACTTGAAACATATGCTATGTACTTTATTTTTACCTAATGTAATTTTGTATTGAATTCAATAAATTTTAGGGAAGTGGAGAAGCCCTTATGGTTGCTAGCCTCAATTTTTGGATGAGGAAAGGTTCTTCTGCTCCTCACATTTTCTTGGCAACTCATTTTTTAAATTTAAGCAAGCCTTCTTTTACTGACAATCCATTAATTAAATTTCAGGTAACTTTTCATGCTTTTGTTTGTTTGATAAATTAGTTGCGTCTTTTAACCAAGTTTATTTTATTTCTTTCACATTTACCAAGTCATGAAATTTAGATTTATGTTGTCTTATTTAGTATTTCTCACCTCTTCTCTTTAAAATGTTAATAACTTTGATTGTTATTTTAAAATCTTACTTTTCCCCTGTATTATCTTTAAATATTTGTTTATTTATCTTCATTATTTTCTAGACTATGGATATTACCATTGAAAATTATTTAGTTTTCTTATACCAACTAATAGATGGCGTTGCTTCCTCTAGCCTAGCCTCTCATACAGCTTTAAGGGCTGGGATGCCTGAAGAATGCATTAAGCGAAGCTTGCAGGTAAGAGTAAAAAAAAAAAGTTTTTATTTTGATTTATAAATCAAAAATTTAAATTTTGAGGAAAACAATTGATTAAGCTTAATATCAATAATTGAATTTATTCATTTGTTATATCATATGTTTTAAATTCTGTGTACACTTTAAGATACTCAAATGTGTGCTTTTGTGAACACCACTGAAATTTAAACTTTCAAAATTATTGTTTGTTAATTCTTGGTAAATTATACTGTGGTATAAAATAAATTAGATAAATTTAACTGGTCAAAATTATGTGCATGTAATATTCCTAGCAACAATATCAGCTTGGTGCCAGCTGGGCTCAAAATTAGCTCGATATAGGTCCTATAAGAACATGCACTGAAAGACCAATATTGGGATGTCTAGATTTTTTAATATTGGTCTTAGAATGCCTTTTAATATCGGGCAATAACAATTCTATATAGGACCGATATTGGTTGAAAAGTGACTGTAAAATATCAGATGAAATGAACTATTCTATATAGGTTCGGTATTGGCTGAATAAGGGATATTAAATATTGGGTTAATCTAACAATTCTATACAGATCCAATATCATCTCTTTTTACCCTTGCTGTCTTATCTTTAAATTAAGAATTATTTCTAATCAAGAAACTAAAAGATCTTTACTTCTATTTTTAATAAAATGAATATTTTTTATAGTATAATTATTTTTTTATTATGAGATTATGATACCATTCATTTTAAACTCTCCATTAAAATAGGCATATTTAAGTGTGAAAGAAAGCATTGCATTTATTCTTAGCATATTATATTGTATACATATATATATATTTCAAAACAATTTTTTTTTCCTAACTTATACCCTATTTGTTTGCATTTTTCTTTTAGATTCTAGAAGCTTTTACAGCTCAAGAACCAATATCTCCTCACGAAACACATCCTGTTCACGATAAACTCAAAAGGTCTGTTTATGCTTGAAAAATGTTTAAAATATTTTTATCAGTTTAACTACGAAGTGAACTCTGAGAAAAACTCTAGTAGACTCTCTCTAAATGGGTTTGAAGCAACTTAGAGTAGATTTGTGTAATTTTTCTTGCCAAACACTGCTTCTTCATTGAGTAGACTAGTTTTTGCTTCATAATAAAGCAATTAAATTTGAGGCTTGCCATTTCAAGCTGACATTTATAGTTCTGTCAGTAAAATATTTACAGTAATTCTTGTTCCTTTATACATAGCTACCAACTCTACTGGATTTTCCAGTGGATTTTGCTAGTTTCTCCTGGTCTATTGGTTTAATAAACATTCTCCTGGTTTTTGTACATTTTAGAAAATTCCCTAAAATTGAGTTAGTTTCCAAAGAAAAAATCCCTGTCGAAATAGAATTTTTGTACAGATTATTGCTTGCTTGCTTGAATATTTAAATAAGTATTACTAATACATAATGAAGCAAACCTCATTTTTGAAAGTCTGTTCAAAACTTTTTTTGTTATAAAATATTCAGTTTATTTTTAATTAGAACTCTCTTTTTAAATGAATTTAAAAATTTTTTTAATTAAATGCCTACTAATATTCAAAATTATGAATAAACATTATACATAACATTTCAAGTATGTCAATCATAAATGGAAAATATTGCAGTCTTTCTATTTTGATGACTATAAAAATCCCTTAAATTCTCTATGTGTAAAATATTTAGTACATTATGCAACAATTATCATGAAATGTATAATTTTTCGTAAAATCTACTGGATTTTTTCCTATCCATGTTGGCAGTTATATCTTAATATACATGCATAACAGTATACTACATGCTGTTGTTCACAAAGTTTTTGTTTTCCCTATGAAAATGCCTACATCTTGCAATGAAAGAAAAAAGGAGAATGTTCCATTTTGTCATAAATGTATTTGTAAATTAAAAAGAAAAATTAAGCTCTTTCTATTTTTTTCCTTCCTAATTTTATTGAGGGTAAAATTAACACATAATAAAATTGTCAGAATTTGCCGTTTAATTTTTCTCTTGTGTTTATTCTTCTTAAATTTATTTTTGGATAGTCAATTAAATTGTGTTAATTTCTCTAAATTATCTTAACTAATATGAAATAGTAGTGTCTTTCAAAAATTGAACTTGATTGTATTTTGCTCTACGGTTTTACAGAATATTTGAATAGAATAAAACAGATTAAGATAATTCCTGAATATAGCTTGTTGCATTGTGACGAGCAAAAATATCTTAGTTTTAATAACCATTCAATAAGTTTATTACAAGTCAATAAATTTATTTTTTTATGGACTCAGAAAAGAAATATATACAATGTTAACAGTATTTCCTTACTTATAACAGTTGCTGGCAAAGTGGAATTAAAATTATTTATGATTAAAAATTTTGATTTTATGTTTGATATTCTCCATATATAACTTATAAATGAAAGTTTTAACTACAAAAGAAATTTGTAATAAAAAAGTTATTATCATTCCCTTTCCTCCTGAAATTTTTCTTTCAAGGGTCAATGTCATATTAAATTTTATAGTTAATGTGTTTCATACATTTATCTGTGCTAAAATGACAAAAAAACTATGACACTTTTTTATTTTATATTTCCTTTATTTCTGCAGGTATTTTTCAATCATTAATGAATTTTTGGATCTTGATATTGAAACAAATGATGTGCAAAGGTTTTTGCAATTCGTTAAAGAAATGGCTCAGATCTCTCAGTCACCCACAAGTAGTGCATTAAGCTCAAAACCCAGAGGAGATGCCTATTCATCTTAACTTTGAGACGAAAAGTTTTGAGTCTAAATTCCTGTGGCTACAGGCTCACTTTTTATAATTATCAACTAGTTTATTAATTTTGTTTAAAATTTTGTGATATAAAAAATAAGTTGTAGTTATTGTGCAATAGATATGTTTGTAATCATTTTCATACAAATAAAGTTAATTGTAACGGTTTGTATTTATCATTATTATTTTTTTAACTTGAAGTTAATGTTGTTTACCTTTCGAATAAAATAAAAAAGGAGTTAAAAAATAAAAAGAGATAAGAGCCTTGTATTCTCATCTTCTAGATTTCATGAGTAGCTACTTTCTAATACATTTCACAAGCATTAAACTTGTTTTTGGGAAGGACAGGAGGAAATTACAGAATGAATTAAATACTGTTATAATAATTCTCTTAAAGAAAGCACATAAGAAAACCTAAAAGATTTTCTCCTGTCTGAAAAAACTAAATTTTTATTTCTTCACTTTTTAAATGTTTATTTTATATATATATTACCGTCATTGAACAGCCAACCCAATTGATTTAGGGTTTACGACTACCGATGTTCAACCCCATAGCCTTGAAATTTTGAATCCAACCCAGAAGACAAGGGAACTCCTGGATCAAGTATTGGGAGTAATTCGCCTTCATAGAGGACTTACTGATATGACTTACCTACGTTACATGGTGGAAAGCCTCCCGTGGTTAGGCTGACGGCAAGCGGGCTCTAACCCATGACTACCACTTAGAATATTTTACGTCAGCACTGTAATCGGAATTTGAATCGACCAGCTATCGCTGGAATTCAAACCAATTTACCTCAGTGAGAGGTGAGCGCTCTTTCCCCTGAGCCATCACATCTCTTTTTAAATGGTTGATTAAAAAAATTGTGATTTGTCTGAAATCTAAGAACTTTAAATTATTATTAATTTTTTTTTGAGAAATTATTTTATGCTTTGTCTCTTTTGGTATGACACCCTAAGATTACTACTTAAAGTCATATTATTTGAACTGATATTGAGGACAAAAAAAAAAAAAAAAAAAAAAGCACAATCCTTTTTATTGCAATCGAGACCAACTCTTTTTCCATTTGAAATTTCAAATTTATTGAATATTATAAATGCAAGAATGGATATTAAAGTCGAAAGATGTTTGACTAAGGTGAAAAATGAAAGGATGAAATTTTTACCCAATCTATATGTTTTGTATTTTAACTGTGTAAATTAATAATAAATTTTTTAGTTTCGACATTAATTTTTTTACTGATAAAAAAATAACTATCAGTTCAACATTTCTGAAAAATAAATCTAAGATAATTTTACCCCCCCCCCCCTGATTTTCTGACGGAGTCACTGAGTACAACCGCCACCGATTTGCACTTCCTGTATACATTGTTCTAAGAGCAGCAAAATGAAGTTATTGAGTATGATTTCACCTATCCGTTTAAAAAATAATTTACTTTCTCTGTATATTATTTTTTTTAAATCGTGAAAAGGCGATACCCTAGCCAAGTTACGCTTGAAGCATTAAATTCAGAGCAATGCTAGCAACAGCTACTGTGGACAAAGGGATATCGTGAAGTGGTGTGTCCGTTTAGGCTGAGCAATTAGCCACCAATTTCCCTTATTCATCTATGTGTCCTTTTAGAAGCCATAAAGCAGCAAATTCATGCCTGGTTTCCATCCCTCTGATTTGCACTTAAAGTACTAATGTCATAATTTCAGTGCAAAAAGCAGCAGGAGTCAAAGTGGAAGTGCCAAAATGTCTGGCCACCACAGGTGACTAGTTGGATTAAAAGACTTCTTATTTGAATAAATAAAAAAAAGAGGTTTGCCCGGGGGTGACTATGAGTTATACCCTTCAAGAAGGCCCTGTGATGTTTGTTTTTTTCCTTGAGGGCCACTGCCCTTGAGAAACAAAAATCACCAAGACTAAATGATTATGCAGGTGGATATCACAATACGGAAAAATTTCTTTGCACTATACTATCCGAAGGTAGCCGACCAGGTGGCCGAGTGGTTAGCGTGCCTGACTGCGGAGCTGATGGTTGCGGGTTCGAATCCCGCCCAGGGCATGGATGTTTCTTTCTCTCTCTGTTCTATGTCCTTTCTTCTGAGTGAATGCAACCCGCCCTATAAACGGGTTTGTGGTTGTATGACGTGGGCGACGCTACTCCACCGCCGTGGCTTAGCCATAGGTACCCACTGGATAACGAAAAGAGAGTGGCATTTCTGTGGCCAATGGGGAACTTGCCTCAAGTGCCCGCCATTAAAAAAAAAACTATCCGGAGTTAAGATGCAATAAGCAAGAGCACTTTAATGGAGTTCTACAGCAAGTTTTTATTTCTCTTGAGGGTTATTTTCACTGCATATAAAAAATACGTGGAGGTGAACAGGAACCTGACTGGCAAGTTTTTTGATAGTAAATATGCTGTAGTAGTTTATTTTCGTCGAGCTAGAGCCGTACGGACTATCGGCGATGGTCTGGGAAATATACCTGATGATAATCCGAGGACTTACCATCACAATTCGATTCTCTTCTGAAGGGGTGGCTCTTCCACCTTAAGCAACCCGATGACCTGCCTGTGAAGTCGATCTCTTTACAATAGAGTTTTTAATGAAGGCTTATACCGTTGGCCCTCGGGCTTTTCGCAGGTTGATCTAAGTGACTGATCACCCACTGGCTCACTGATTGCTGCTTGCTATGCTTGACTTCATGGATCTACAGGGAATTATATATTTTTGATTAGACCTCTGCGGGATCACTTATAAATATATTTCATCAATAAGGTTTCCATTCATATGCAAATTTTTTGTTCATAATGAAAACTACCCTTAAATTTCTTATGACGTCATTTACAATTAACTAATTTAATTAAATTTATTTTTAACTGTAACTGTAAAATTGACCGAACTCATTTCATTTCACAACATAAATATTTATAAAAAAACAAGTTGAGGAGTGAAGTGCGATGTCGATTGGGAAGAGATTTGAATTTGCTTATTATTTATCTTAATAATTAAATATAATATGAAATAACTAAATGATGGAGCCTGATGCTAGCACTCCTTTACTAAGCACTGACGAATTTGCTAATGAAGCTAGCGATTGTGAATCTGACACTTCAGGCATAGCTCGTCGTGCTAGGTACTTTTTTTACGTTAAATTGCCGATAATTCTCATTTCTCTTTTTGATTAAATTTGAATGAAATAATGTATTGGTAGAAAACTGACAATAAACCGAACCTATATTCTAATAAATTATTGTAAAAAAGTATTAATTTTACTAAAATGATTTCATGAGTTATTATTTGTTGATCTTTCATTAATGATAAAATCTGTACTTTGGTCACTCATTTTGTTTCATATTATATTAAATTATTATAAATATGACCACTGCATAGAATTTATAAACGAGAAGTAAATATTATTAACACTTTAGATATTCATTCATTGACAAAGCTATTGAAAGCCTATTACTACAGTACCTATATTAAATTTTATTGGGTAATTATATTAAGCTCTTTTGTTAACATATTAGGTACCTATTGCCACAATCCGAATAGTACCTATTTTACCACATTTAAAAAGGCATCACTATTGACAATTATTTTTCAACAATGTTCATCAATGCATAAAAACAATGTGAGATTCTGGTTTATACAGGTTAGGAATAATAAACAATCAAATACTACAATGTTGCAATCATTGATGGTAACATTATTCTTCGAATATGAAATATTGTTATTTTTCATAACTATAATTTTTAGATCTTCATCAATAATATAACATTTTAATCTTAAAACAATAATGTCGCAAATGTTATACAGAATAATAATTATCGATTATAATACTGTGATTGAAGATAAATTTTATTTAGGTAACAAAAATATTGACCTATGTTAAAATAATATAAATTAGATTAGAAAAGTATGTTAGATTCTTAAAAATTGATATATTTTGTCAATGCATAAGGAAATTAAAATTTGACATTTATTGCTTATGAGAATCTATGTTAGTGTTGGAGACAACTATAAAAGCTTCCTATATGGTCCCTATATCTGATCAATTACATTACAGATATTGTTGAGTATGATTTATACAGGGTGGCCACCCACCTGGAATTATCAGGGAATTTTTTTTATACTGGAAAAATCAGGGAAATTTGGATAGAAACCTGGAAAAATCAGGGAATTTTTAAGAAAAGCTGGAAATTTTTCTGCAATATTTTTTTCAATTTCACTAATTGAATTATTTACTAATTTTCTTAATTTAAATTATTTTATCCATTATACCCCCATTTTTTAGACTGAAATGTATTGCCAAACAGTTGAAATATCATTAACTTAACAATACTTTGCTTACATCAAAATTTGCTCCATTGTAACCCTGTTATACAGAATGCCACATAAATTTCTCCCATGGTTGCTAAACGATTGTAGAAACTTTTGACTTCTTCGGAGACTATGGGACTGCAATTTAGGAAAGGCACAGATTGTGGAAGAAGGGGTTAGGATATTCGCTTCTATTTTTAATTTCTATGTTCAACACCATGGAATTACCCAATTGTAAAAACAAAAACAATTGACTAATCTAAACTAAGAAACCATGTGGTTAGATTGAAATTCTTTAAATATTCTAATAAGAAAAAATATATTTTTCTATAGAATATGCAACAAAAAATTTTACAATTTTGCCTTTACGAATACTGGATATCTCTTAAAATAATAATGCTAATTCAGAACAAACAACATTATTTAAACATTTGACTTTGATATAATTTTCTTTAAACCAATATCCAATGTATTTTATAAAGAGCAATGTTTGGATTAAATACAGTATAAAATGGCTCTATATTGAAATGTAAATAAATATCAAAATTTATTGATGTATAATCACATGAAATTATTTTCTTTTACTTAATGAAAATATTTTAAACGGTACTTATCCACTCTGTATTTGCTATTTGGTACATTTTGTGCAAAAACTACTTAACTATTTTTAAAAAAATTTATTCATTAAAAACAACTTATTCTACAATACTAAACGTATTATTTTCTCCACATCTATTCAATATGATATATTGAGAATAAAATTTTAAATAAAATACTTCATAATATTGACACTTTTTTTGTACCCATTTACAATTAATGATAAAAAAAATTACACGCTAACCTGGAAATGTTAAGATTTTTACTGGAAAAATCAGGGAAATTTGAAATCTGATTTGAGTGGCCACCCTGTTATAACTACCATCTCAATGTATTTATTCAAAAAATGCTCCATAATTAAAAATAATTGTAATATTATCTTACAATAATTTTTGTATATGTGCATAGTGTTGAGTAAATGCTTCAGTGACAAAATAATGAAAATATTTTTTCTCCTCTTACTTATTGTAATTAGGTTTTTTAAAAAAAATATTTGATGGTCTCTTTTAATTATTTCTGTTGATACAAGAAAAAAATTCAATATAATTATTTTATTTATTTAGACTACCATTTCATTACCCACAAGTACATAAGAAACGTGTACGTCGAGAAGCTGGCTCAGTTAGCATTGCTACTTATCAACGTTATCGATATTATAATAAATTAGCAGATCCATCCATCGACACATTAGTAAGTTTCATAAATTTTTTTATATTGATTTAAATTGTTTTTTTAAATTTAATTTTGTAACTAAATTCTGTTACATTTGTCATGGTATTCTTTCATAAATTTGTGCTGCCCATTCAAGGCCATAATGGTCAAGGAGCTGACCTCATGTCAGAAAGGTCCCAGGTTCGAATCCTTAAGAAGGCATGGATATTTTTTCTGTCTCTTCTCTGTAATATCTGTTCTTTTTAATGAGGGAGCAACAATACCCGTGAAGAAGTAGCCTACAAATATGCTCTTTTGATACCTGAATGATGAATTTTTATGTGTGTATTTCAAAAAGTAATTTTCACTCATTATCTAAAAAAAGAGAAAAAATTTTCCTTTATAAATAATAATTAAAGGCATGCTAAGAGACAATCCCTATGCATTATTTTTTTTTCTCAAAAAAGAAAAAGTAAGCTAAAAAAATTATTTTTTGATAAATAAGCTTGTAAGATTTTTTCTATAATTAGTACTGAAAATTATTAGAAAATAAACATTTGAAGGTGCATTTTTTTTTTTTAAATTAAAAAAAGAAAGAAAGAAGCATCTTTAAATGTTCATTTTCTCAATATTTTCATTTTAAATTATAGAAAACAGCTTTCTTTATCAATTAATCATTTTTTGCTTGTTTACTTTTTTCGAAAAAAAAAAAAAAACATTCTCAGAAATTGCCTTTTAGAATGCCTTCAATTATTTTTATAAACTACAAATTTTTTCTGATTTTGATAATGAGAGAGAATTATCATACTCACGCACATAAAATAGTATAGAGGATAATTTAAAATTTTTTGAGTACAAAATTCAGTTATTACGTAATATTAAAAATTTTGATAAATATTTACGATAGTAATTGAGTGCCCTGTATTATAACATCATTATTGTAGAATTATTTATTTCAATGTTTTCTAGAGTATTCCTGATCATGTGGTGCCATCAAACTTCTTTTTTCCATTTGCACTTCTCATCAAACCCACCGGAAAACAAGGTAGTCTCATTACAATGTAAGTAATCCAAGATTTATTCTTTATTTATTGATAGATAACAGCGCATGAAAGGGAATGAATGTCTTAAATATTGATGTAAAATTGATGAAAAATACTGGTGCAATTGTTGAGAATTTCCAAATTCTATTACTTTTATTTTTTTTTTATTATTATTATTTTTTTTATGTTTACCATTAACTGAAATATAGTTATTCAGTAAATAGTGATAAATTGTTGCAAATAGTGTTTCAATCGTTTTATTTTTCACTGAATATTTTATTTACTAAAAATTTATTATAAACTGTTAATATTAAAAATTTTGTGGATTTATTGCATATTTCTTCAAAAAATATGAGTCTATGATAACTGTATTACTATTTCAAATTTAAAAAAAAGTAAGACAAAACTTTTAATATTTTCTTAAAAAGTTTTGAAAACTATAATAGCATAATTTAGTCTGTCTGATCGAATGTCTGTATATTTAATGTAAGTAATTTTAAGATTTTTGCTAAATTTTTTACCTAAAGAAATAATTCTATATTATTCATTTCTTATTACTAATTCTTTGTTTAAAAAATTATATATATAATTTATTCAGTTTTAAAAACAGGATATTTTAATTTTTTATTGAGGGTTGGCATGATTTAAATAGCTTATCTTTTATTTCCTTTATTTGTTGTATTTATTTATTTTGTATTAATATTTATTTATACCAGTTTTTTTTATAAAGTCAGGTGGGGTGAAGTAGATGCATGTGGGAATATGGGCATATGTTAAAAAAAAATCTAGTTTCTCCTTTTAAATTGAGATAATTCGTTTAATATTTTTACAGCCTAGGATTGTCACAAGCATTTTTCTTTCGGTTTTAAAAACTGATAAAAAGTTCAACATTTACAAACTATCTGTTTATGATCAATTTTGCTGCTGAGGAAATTTCTTCCAATATCATTAATAACTGACAAAAACTATTAATTTTATTTAAAACTGGTAGAAGGAGATGTAAATAACAGATTTACATAGAAATTAAAATGTAAATTTTAAAATTCTTTTTATTATGAATTGTTTTCTGGAATGGGGTACAGTGGGTGTATGGTTAGGCTTAGCTAAATAATGTATGACAGGGGTACATTTTTTGCTTCTGTGTTAGCTTTAATAAGTTTCTAATGCTCTTTATTTTAGAATGAAATAGCTAAAAAAAAGAAATAGTTTACTTGTTCGATCATAGCCCTAGATTGTAATCTTATTAGTGAAAACAAAATTTCTTTTAACTTTTATTATTTAAAGGGAAGAAATTACCAAAATAACGTAATGGTACAACCTAGCAAGCATATTTAAATATCTAGATGAGTTTCCCCCCAAGTTTTTGCCTTCATATGGCAGTTTATTCATGGAAAACAAAGCAATTTCTTTAATAACTAAATTTAATAAAAATAGATGTCTGCTATAAGTAATAAAAACACTTTAAATTACCAAAAATAAATATTAATTGTTTCACTCTCAACTATATTTCAAATAAACGAAAAACTATTGCACTTTTCTTGTTATTCGATGAAATTGTGTAGTGCTCAGCAACATATACTGCATTGAAGTGAAACCTAACTTTTACAGCCGTGAACATTAACTCTTTAATATAAAATGAAGGGGGGGGGGGAATTTTGAGCACTTATTCTTTTAAATATAATCAAAATATATTTATTTAAGAGCATTTTTATTTCTAAAACAATATTATATTTTTTGATGAAATATATACTAGTTTTAAAACTGAGCCCATTTTACCCCACTCTGTTGTAAAATTGGTATATCAAAACACGCCTTTTGAATGTATTACTGTTAGAAAACAAACAAACAAAATTAATAAGTTATGCTTCATATTTAATCTATATGAATCCAATGTATATGTTACTGTGAATGACGGAAATCAAGAGAATGTCGACCTTCCCCAAGGAATGTCAACAATCGCGTAGTATCCTTGGTGAATGTCCGAAATATTTGTTATATCCGATTTGATATTAATTATTATATTTATTTGATATTTTAATATTTGCTGAGGATAGATTAGGAGAAACATCAGTGTGGGGTATACCAGGCAGATGTATAGCGGGCAGTGGCACTTAACTAGTATATATTTCGTACAATTATCAAATTGACTATGTGATTGTCAACATTCACCGGGGGAAGTCAACAACCTTAACTTTGAACATAAAAACTTTTGGTAAAATAAATTTAATAGTTTGATTTTGAAGCCTTCTTTTAAAAAAGCTTGATAAATAAATACCCACTTCACCTCACCTGACCCTATCATTTAAACTGAAATATTGATTAAGATAAGAGTAGATGTCATTGTCTTAGCATATTTGCATAGTATTGTAAATGGAAAAGTATTTCAGCTTTGTTCTGATAATATTGTTTTATGGCTACAGATTTTCAATTTGGAATACAATGATGGGATCTTCTTTATTAAGCATGCCCTGGGCTATTCAACAGGTGATTTCCTTATTTTTTGTAACTATTTATTATCTATTTCATTTTCATAGAAACTTAAACAACTGAATGCTTTTCATTCCACCTACTTTGATAATCTGTACAAAGACACTGTTATTTGATGCTGAGTAAGTTCTGAAATAAGAATAATTTTTTTTTTTTTTTTTTTTTTTTTTTTTTTTTTTTTTTTTTTTTTTTAAGAATTATCCAATCTGTTGCCCTAAATTTCTGGTTACATGTTTGTGATAACAATTTCAGATAAATTGTTCAGATCAGATAAAGTGTTGATTATCCTTGACATTTTTATCTTGTTTAAAGTTTTGGTTTGTTATCTTACTTGTTATCTGTTATTTTTGTTCTAGACATTTTTGGTGATGTAATTTAAAATCACTCATTTTATTACTTCAGAGGAAAGATATTTGTTTCTGGGAAAGAAAATATACAGCAACATTTGATTATTTAATGTTCTTTCTCCTTTTTTTTCTTTGAATAAAAAAGGAAAAACTTAATTTTTTTTAATATCTTTTATTAAATTAACCTCTAATTACTACTCAAGACAAAATTGTGCATAATTTTCTCTTCTAAGCTTTTTTTTTTTTTTCTACTTGACTACACATATCAATTACCATTTTTGAAATAATATTTTTGTACAAATATTATTTGAATAAATTTTGTCTGCAATTGAATGAAATATCTAAAAGGTATAAATATATTAAATACTCAAAAAATGTTTAAGCAACTGTGTTAGTATTGTTAAAAATACTTTCATTTTATTTTAACCATTTCCTTAAGTTATTTTGTCTGTTAAATAACTTTATTTTTACTTTCAGTAGTGATTTTAATAATTAAGTACTCTTTCAAAATATGGGCTAATTTTAGTACTTTTACAATAATTTGATGAAATCAGCTAATATCCATTTTATTTTCTACTACTAAAAAGGAATAAACAAGAACTTTTCACTTTATTTATTGCTTGTTTGTGAGCAATTTTCTATTTAGATTATTTCGTCCAACATCTTTATTATGAGGAGTTACTTTTTCAAAATAAGCAAAAGTGCTCATTTATGTGCTAGCTAATTTCAAATAAGTGCTATTATTTTCAAACTATGCATCATTTTAATTGAGGCCTGTGACCATAAAATACATCTCAAGTCTGTTTGATTTACACTTTTTCCAACAGAGACAGTGCAAATGGTATGCAACAAAAAGTATAAACCTGCTATTTCTTTTAAAACGTTAAGTTAATGCAACCAGAAATTAAAAAAATATATAAATAAATTAAATTGAAAAGCTTTTAAACATCCATTTTCAGAATAAATTAGGTGACAACATCACAAAAATAAATGTTAAAGTTCGTTCTTCTTCATTTTTTTTTTTTTTTTTCATTCCTCACTGTATTAAATATTTTCTAGATTACAGTGTCTTGCCTAATTAGAATGAAATGTCATATGTGTATATACACTTACATATATATGTACAGGGTGTAAAAAAGTTCTCAAATTGTCAAATATGTTAAAATAAACATGGGATTAATTGGGGAAAGATAGTCACATTCATTATTTTTTAAATGCTATCTAATGATACGAAGGAAAGGTGGAAGGGAAGAGAAGGTGGCAACTTTGAAATCTTAACCTCTCTTTTTATTGCAGATTTAGATTCACCAGGAAAAAGTAACCCTATTTGAGTTGTAGGTTTATGTAGTTTGCTTTGCAGATGGCCTTTGTGGCCTAGAAAAACTAAATAAAGTACAAGTTGTTGAAAATGGCAATCTCAGGACCCATCAGATTACAAAGGCAAAAATAGACAGGTTGAAAAAAAAAATTATCTATTTTTTGACTTATTTTTTGGTGAATTATTTATTTTGATTTACTTATTTATTCATTTATTATTCAACATTTATTTTTTCAATCTGATGCGTCTTGATTTACTACCATTTTAAACAGTTGGTACCCAATTTTAATTTTCTCGATTAAAGTGCCATCTGTGAAGCAAAATACATAAACCTACAACTCAAATAGAGTTTCTTTTTTCTGGAGAATCCGAATATGCAATGAAAAATAGGGATTCATATTTAAGATTTCAAATCCCCCTGCCCCTATTCCTTGGAGGTTAAAGATCGTGTTTGGTATCATTGGATAGCTTTTAAAAAATATTGAATGTGTTTAGCTTAAATTTTTGATCCAATGTATATTTCCCAAGATATTTTATTGTTCCCATTTTTTTTACACTCTATCTTTTATATATATATATATATATATATATATATATATATATATATATATATATATATATATATATATATATATATATATATATATATATATATATATATATATATATATATGGTTAAAAATTAATAACTGTAAATTGAATTTCAATATTTGTCAGTGTTCTCATTTTTCCCCCACTTAATGTTACTGTCAAAGTTTGTGCCTATGCAATGTTTATTTTTATGTGTCTGAAATTTATTTTGAATTTTTGTTTTCTGTGGTTTAAAGGCTGGCTTTGCATGTGGCATGGTGATCATGTTTCTCATGGGTAGTCTTTGTTTTTACACAGCTTATAGAATAGTCAGTCTTCGTAGTATAGCTGGTAAGTGTGCTGAACGTAATTATTATACATTTTAATACATCCTGTTTTTGCTTCGTCAAATCATTTTATTTATTTTATTTCTCCTTTTCTTTTTAGAATTACCTAACTCAGCTGTTGAGTTTCCCGATTTCTGTCGGTATTTACTTGGTCCCTGGGCAGAAAGAATAGCTACATTTTTTTCTTTAATTCCATTACTTGGAGGAGCCGTTGTTTATTGGGTTCTTATGTCTAATTTTCTATATTTCATTGGTGTTTATGCTTATGGTATGTTGATTATTTTTTAAAAATGCTTTTAATAATATTTTAATGTGTACCTTACTTTAATTGTACTCTGTTTTAATTGGATTTTTTTGTTAGTTTACGAAACATGCATTTGCATCTTTTTACAAATATTTCTCATGATATTTTCCATTTATTGTAATAGTACTCAATAAGTGTTAAGCAATTTATAACACTAATTACATGCAATTTATAGGGTTGAATTCTTATTTACAAAATAATTTATATTTCACTGAAATATTAATTAAACGCAAAGCTTAATTAATATTTTGCATTAATTATTCCTGAAGTTGTATTTTAGAATTTTTTTATTATACAGGGTTGGGTCACCACTTAAAAATATGTGAACCAGAGTTAAATTAAAGTTTAGTAAATACTTTAACCATTTGAGTACCTTACTTGCATGTCCTATTTAAAATATGCTAACCAGGGCTGATATTATTATTGCCAACATAAATACCAAGATGCTTATTTAAAATATATTGAAGAGAAATATTTTTCGATCTTTAAAACTAAATGCCCGCACATTTTTTATTAGATATGGTGATCAAAGTTTGTGGTAAATCAAATTTGATGAGGTGATTTTCATATTAAGGTCTTTGTTTTGCTTATACATCTTAATCTACTAAAGCACACTGAAAAAAAGAATAATTTTTTTAATTTTTTGGTAAAATAATTAGTTTTAGATTGTGTTGTGTTTTTAAATTCATGTGCATATCTGATAACTCAATTGAATGTGTCTGAAAATCCAGAAAGAAATTTGTGAAAAATCATATCACTGTTTGTACTCTAAATATTTTTTTGATTTTGTATGGCTACTAAAAGTGCCTTATTGACCAAATTATGAAATTATTATTCGCCAAATTGTTAATTAGGTGTCTTCTTTACCCTATGTGTTTAAAAGAATTAATACTAATTATATTTTTGTGAATATTGAAATCAAATTTATTGAGAGAAAAAAAAGTTGCATTTCAATACTAGAAAGAGGGGGCAAAATTATCCTTTTTCAAACTTCAAAATACTTTTAGAATCCCATCATTAAATTCATTATTTATTATTGTGTGTATTCATGTTCCCCTCACGTTGAATAATGAGAAGTCATCAAATCCTTTTTTCTTTCATCTGTTTGGTGCTTTATCAAATTTTTGTCTTGTAAATTCTTTTTAACAATTACAAAATGATGATGAAACATAACAATTTTAAGTAACAATATTTTAACTCAGTAAAGCAGTGATATTTTACAGCCATTTTGTAAATTATGTGTAGAAGGTTTTCGCATTACCCAAATGAGCAAATGTATTTAAAATATTTTTACTGCTGATATTTAAATAAAAAATTAGTTTTGTTTAGTCTTCTAGTTCTTTTTTTTCTGTAATTGAATAAAACAGTTTTATATTTTAATATTAAAACTCATAATATGAGGACTTAATATTAAATAGAAATTTCAAAATGAAAAATCTAAGAGAAAGATCATAATGTTTTGCACTGAAACAAAAAAGCTGATGTAAAAGCTATGTCACATTTTTTAATTTCCAGATTAATTGGTTTCTATTTTGCTTTTCTAAGGATTTCTGCATTACGACTGTTATAGAATCACTTGATATGCAAGATTCTTCTTAAACAGTTTTTAAGAAATACTTGTTTATATATCAAGTTTAAATTAAAAAAATGTAAAAGTAATTGTTATGATTGGAAGTTTCATTTTAGGTAAACTTGAAAAATTTAAAGTAAAATAGGTTTTTGATTGGAGCCCTCTGGGCAATAGGAAAAAAAAAAAAAATAGAAGAAAGATCTAAAAAGTACTTGGCGCAAGATGATTGTAAACAAACTGAAAATAATCGGAAAAACATGGAAATAGGCAAAATATCTGACCACAAATAAAGTGAGATGGAAAGCTATGATAGATGCTCAAATTCAGAGTGAAATGTAATATGTATGCATGTAAAAGCGATTTTTGAAAGCCTTGCTATGCACTGCTAAAACTGCATATCTTTTTACAAAAATTATTTATTTTAATCAAAATATTCCCCATTTGCTTCAATACATTTTCTTTTTTAGATTTAAATGCCTGTCTTAAAGATATTTTGATCTTTAGAATCAATAAAGCCTGATATGGAATTTTTCAGTCTGTGTTAGTTTTCATGCTGTTTAGCCTGTAAAAACATTTCTAAATGCTTAAATATAAAAGTTGGGTTTTAAAAGAACGTGTAAATAAGCTTTTTTTGCTTAAAAAAACAGCTTTTGAATAAAGGTGTACAGTTTTTATTTACCTGACATTTCATACACACCAACCTAATAAAAAAAATGCATACAGTTAACTTCTTATTATCTATAAAGTGGCAGAAAGGGTGATAATAATAGTGTAAATTCTACAGGTAGTTAAAGATTCATCTGTTTCAATATGTTAAATTTTCTATTTGGTGAAACATCTTTTCTTTCTTTGTCACATATGATCTGCCTGCATATGAACTGCTACATGGTTGCCACAGATCTGGAAAATCAGGTAGAACAGAGAATTTAATTAAAATACTCAAATGGTTGGATACAATAAATTAATTTAAGTTTTAGGTACCAAAAAGTTACGGGAAAAAAAATGGGTCTGGTTATAATTTTTTTAAAGATAATATTTATTTCCAACTTATATTATTATTGAAATGTAATATATATATATTATGCTTGAGAGGAAGGCCTAACTGTAAAATAAATAATAGACTGAATGCCACCCGTTATGAAATTGGAAAGATTTAATTGAATTTTTTCTGTTGGGGAATTTTTTTGTGGCCACCTTTTTGGTAGTTTACTGCATTGGAATATTTTAAAGCTGATGTTAGTCAATATAATTGCATAGAAACATAGTATTTAATAATTTTATGCAAATATTTTTTTTAGAAACTTACATGGGTCATTCACCTTCAACTGATATTAACAACAACACAATGTATCCTGATGGTAATGTATATTTATATTTTCCCTACTAAATTTGAAATTATCAATATTAACTGGAATATACTTATACTGAATTATTATTTAATATCGGCTGTGTGTGTGCATCTTAACATTGTGCATATGCTTTAGAGTTTGTTTTTAATAGTTTTTGTATAAAAATAAGCAAACATTGCCCCTTTGTAACTTATTTTAAATTTTCAATAAATAAATTAATTTAACATTTCATAATTTAATATTTTGAAACAGCTTCTCGGTGTTATTTGTAAATCTATTAGCTAAGCTATTTTTGTATATTTTTATTTGTAATTTGATTAAATTTTTTTAATACAGTAAAACCTTTTTTTGTGCGGTGGGACCGCATAAAAGAAATCGCACAAAAAAAAATCGAACAGTTTATAAATTCTTACATGTAATAAACAAGTTTGTACGATATACTACCTAAAACTTTTTTTATGCGGTTGATAGGGACCGCATAAAAAAAGTCGGACTTAGAAAATACATCAATGATTTATGAAATAGATGAGAGAATGCTTTCAATTGAATGAAATAATTAAATTAGACCTAAAGAAATTGTAAAAATATTTAATTCTTCATTGTACATATACCTGGAGAAGTTTTCAAATTATACATTAAATAGTGGAATTGTCTGCCTTTTTACTTTCTTTTGGCTATAATTATTCATTTTAAGGGAGTACTTATGTCTAAAAATAAAATAAAAATCATTAAAACTACATATAAATAGAAACAAAAGTAACTAATTTATTTATCTTTAATCTCACTATAAAATGAATCCTTAATCACGTGAATCGTGTATAAAACTCTGAATACGAAGCTGTTCTCGCATACTGTTCTCGCGTCGAGCGACAATATGTACGTAACTGACTCTGCCTAGTCAGAAGATTGTTTAAAATAAATGAACAGAGCATCGCGAAGTCCAGATACATCGTTGTCAAGGAGGCCACTTAATCAGAGTTCGTCCACAACATGTATATGTACATTGATAGTAAACATAAACTGGTGCTAACGCCGCTAAGATTCATATACCGCATACAAAAAACCACCCAAAAATAAAATCACACAAAACCAATCGCACAAAAACAAAATCGCACAAAAAGAGGTTTTAATGTACAAGCATTTAAATTAAGTAACTTTATTTTGATATATTCCATGTATTTTTCAAAATATATGCTAATTTATAACGTTTTTATATCAGTTTAATTGTTTATAAAATTTTTGTTACATCTTTTTATTTATTACTGCCTTTTTTATTTCAATTGGTAATCTTTGTTTAAAAAAATTATTTTTGTAAATTAGAATTAAAGTTTAATTTTTAAGTCACACTTTTTACTGTATTGATTTTTAATTCATATGTCATGCTTTATCATCATCTGGAGTTTGGGAGACCTTTGCTATAAAAAATACCATCATATGTGCTGAAAGAATTTTTTTCCTCCTGTCTACAGCATCAGAAAAACTGCTTGCACCTATATACTGCAATTTATACTTCTTGCAAGAAAATTTTTTTTTTAACATATAAATTTATTCTTTCCTCCTTCAGTCAAAACCACAATTTAATCTTTCCTCCTTCAGTCAAAACCACAATTTAATCTTTCCTTCTTCAGTCAAAACCACAATTTTGGTTAAAATTGAACTAGTTAGAAGAAGATAAATAATTAAAGTTACTTAATTTGATTTATTTTTTGCAAAATGAAAATAATCTATTTACCTATTTTTAGAGTTAATAAAATGTACTTTATTATATTTATAATTATTATTTTTTTTATTTCTTAAATTCTGTTGGCAAAATATTTTGTGATGTAACTGATTTTTAAGTGAATATATAAGTGACTTTTAATATTATTTTTATTTTTCGAAAAAATTCTTATCATTTTAAGTGATTCTTTTTGGTTAAAGCTTCTTGGTAAGCTAAATTGTTTGAAACTTTTCTTGTTACAAGAAAGTTAATTTTTATGTTGAGTTTAAATTTTTATTCATGTTTTACTGAATCTTTTTCGTTCATATTTCTAACTGTTTTTTTTTTTTTTATATATATAGTTTATTGCCCATCATCCACCCCTATAAATAGCAGTTTAACTATGCTTAGTGTAGCTGGTAACAGTACCATTGATCCATTCTATAAATATTGGAACATGGAAACGACTATTCCTTTTTATATTGCTGTAGTTTTTGCTCCATTGATAAGTTTGAAATCTGCTACTTTTTTCTCAAAGCTGAATGCTTTAGGTACATGTCACATTCAATATTTCTTATTTATGTTAAAAATTGCATATTTTTTGTTCAAACTTTTTATATATTTGAGATAAGTACCAAAGATAGCAATTTTCTATTGAATCACTTAACATCACTTAAAGAGCCATGTTGGCTCAGAGAATAAAGCGTTCGCTTTCCAATTAGGTGATCCGGGTTCGAATCCTAGCCGATACGAATTCCGCACCCGGCTCTCACCGACCTCAGTGCTGACATAAACTATCCTCAGTGGTAGACAGATCATAGGTTAGATTTCATGGTTTTCCTTTCCATGTAACGCAAATGCGGTTTAGTTCCATCAGAAAGTCCTCCACGAAGGCAATTTTCTCTCAATACTTAATCCAGGTGTTACCTTGTCTAATGGATTGGGTTCAAAATGACAAGGCTACGGAGTTAAATATTAGTAGTCGTAAATCCAAAATTGGATCGGCTGTTCAACGATGGTTATAAAATAAAATATCACTTAAATGTAACTTTAAAATGGTTATAATTTTACATATACAGTAAACTCTCGATATCTGGAAAACGTTATGTCAAAGATATATATTTTCCCCCTTGGCATTATATATCCACCTAATGTAAATTTGAATTCTTATGACGGAGAGTTTCTTTCAAAACCTTGTTATGTTGAATTTTTTTTTTAAATAGTAAATGAATTATTCAGAAAAATCACAATATAAGTTTATTATAAACCAAATATTTTCTATTTAATATCTAATTACTTTTTTCCTTATCTTATAAAAATAAAATTATCATTGTTGTATTTAGACTTATAGTCAACTATCATTACATACATAGTTAATAGTAAATTACTCTTATGTTTCATGACTCTACTTTTTAGAGTAATATTTTAGAACACATTTTTTTACTATTTAGAACATATTTAGTTTTGAACTTGTTATCTTGAAAACTGGCTATCTCAAAAATCTTTTCATGTCCCTTCAACTTTGAGATATAAAGAGTATACAAACATACTAAATATATGTATTTTTAAATGTATTTGTTGACATCGTTTTTAAAACATTTTATTACATATAAATTTAGAATTAGTTTTTTCCGTTAAATATTCTTTTTATTAATTTTAATGTAATTTTAAAGGATTAAACTCATACATTATTTATATCTAACCATCAACTGCAGCATTAAAAATTGCGGACATCTTATAATACTCATAATCAATAGCATTTCTGATTTAATTAATTCCTAATTACAATTAAAAACGGTGATACAATTAAAAACGTTATAATTAAAAATATTATTATTACAATAGATAAGTAATAGTTATTGTTGTCTATTCTTAGTTATTTTTGGAATGGTCAAAATTTTGGTACAAAAAAAAGTATCTTTAATTAAGCTTTGAATTAACTGTTTGTAATGATACGCTTTTAATATAATATGTTTTAAAATCTACAGTTCGACCCAAATCTTGTTGAAAAGAAAAAAGTCTTGGATTTAAAAGTAATTTATTATTTTTCTTTTCTTTTTTTTTTTTTTTTAAATTAATATGCAAAATTCTCTTGAAGTTACATTAGCTAACACAATGACTCTTTTTTTTCCTTTGTGTTATGAAATTTTTTTTTGGACTAAAACTTCTAACTGTAAATAAAATAAAAATAATGGCATGTTTTTTTGGGTCCCCCCCCCCACAAAATATGGGACCTTATTTTCACATATTCACAAAATGAGTAAGTTGGGGGGGGGGGAGTAGATTTTCTATAAAAAGTCTGAAGAGATTGCTAGTTTTTGTGGTTTTTCATGAAACCAGGACAAAATTATGAGTAGAATTTTTGAAAGCACACCTTCCACAAAAAGTCTGGCATCAGATCTTACATGCTGTTTATTAGAATCTTAAAATTTTATTAATGAAGAAAGATTAAAAGTGAGAAGGTTTTAAAATATACAGTGAAACCTCATATTACAGACACTCCTACAAAACAGACGCCTCTCATTACGAACTTAATTTTAATTTCCTGTGAATCTTCTATGAATAAGTCATCATGTACTCTCTCCTTAAGAGGATGCCATACCGCGGAAAAAAATTTTCCTCACAAATTCTCTTTTTCCTTCATTACTAATTTAAAATCTCAAGTGTAGAAAAAGTAAGTTAAGACAAATCTAGAGTAAGCCATGAAATTTCAAATACTGAAAAGAAAATTTCAAAATATACAAATAAAAATAAATGATGAGAAGATAACTTAGGATTACGCAACGGGAAAGTTCTCTTCTAATAATTGGTTCGCATTTCAAAATTTTGAAGTATTTTTTTTCAGCAACTGACACTTCATGACTTACTCTAGATTTGCCTGAACTTACTTTTCCTTCCTTTTAAATTGTAAATTAGTAATGAAGGGGAAAGAGAATTTGAGACGAAAATTTTCTTCCGGGGTATGGCGTCCTCTTAAAGTGAACACTCCCATAACTGGACATGGACAGACATTGTTTAATTTTGCTTTAAAAAAATATATAGGAATGTTACTGTTAACTTAAAAATTGAATTATATTTGAATTGCTTTGTTTTTTATGTAACTCATATTGCAATGAAAGAAACAAGTGAAAAATTTTGAATTTTATGCTTAGGTACACTCTCTGTTATCTACTTAATGATCTTCATTATTGTAAAAGGGACCAAATGGGGTATACATTTCAATACTATTGATCCCACATCTGTTGATTTTGTTCATTGTAAGTATTTTCTCCTTATTTCCTAGCTATTTATTTTTCTAAACGTTCATACTATATGTATCTTTTTAATTATTAACCATTTATTGCTTTTACTTTTTGTATTGTTATTGTTTTTAAACTTTATTGTATAATGTTAAAATTGTGATTTTCATAAATGTTAATGTTGGAGAGTGAAAACAATCAATGTCTTTTAAAAAAATTATAGAGTGGAATAAAGACATTTGAGAATCCAATGACGTTTTTGATACATTCCAAATTATTACAAATATTTTTTTTGTTGGATTTGCGCTCTTTGTAGCAAAACTATAACTCTAACAATAAAAATAAATATTTGTTTATATTAAGAATTCCCAAGGGAAAAAAAAAGTAAAGCAGTAAATCATCATGTGCTTGCTGGTTTTTTATTTACAGCATTATAATATTTTCAGTATATTTCTCTTGTGAAAATTAAAAAATAATAATTTTACTATATTTTTTTATTAGTGACAAATACAAAATAATTTCAATATATTTTTATAGTAACGATAATAAGATAATAATTTCATTTTATTTCTATAGTGATAAAAGCAAAATAATATCACTATATTTTTGTATAATATATTTTTTGTGTTGTATAACAACTGGCTTGGTGTGGTAACTTCAATGATTTTTTTTTACGTTATTATTAAATATATGAGATGCAACAGTTAATAAATAAGAGGTAGCAGTTTTGTAAAATTGTACATATTTTGAAGTGGAACTGTTATTAAAAATATTCAAATAAAAAAGTTTGATTAAAATTATTATTTATCTAACTTTATATTTCTTTTTAGTGTTTCAAGTTACATTTCCTGTTCTTGTTGGAACTTTGTCTCTGTCCTTTTTCATACATAACTGTGTTCTGTCTATCATGCGAAACCAGAAAGAACCTAAAAATAATGTATGTAATGTTTACATTGATATGCCAATTGCTTCCCTTACATTAGTTTGTATTTATGAATTCTATCTCTTAAAAGTTAGGTATATTTGATTTTTAAAAGAAATAAATTATTTTAGAATATTTTATGCTTTTACGAAATGCTGTAGAAAATTTATATATTCGAAGGAAACATTTGAGACATTATTTAAAACATTTTTTAAAACATATGGTAATCTTGCTTCTCTTACTGCTCTGTGCAAGCAAAAAAAAATTTCCTCCTTTGTTACAGATTGCTGTTCATTTTCTGAAAGTTCATATGAGTACTAAAGTTCCTTATTGTTTTAAAGGCTTTGAGGCCTTCTAATTGGTTCTGTAAAATTCAGTCTTCATCTGTATCACTTTGCACTTCTTTAGCTTCTGCAACCATTTCTTTAACCGATAACACCCCAAGTTTTAACATTTGTATCAACTGATGCATAAACATCAAACCTGTTGTTTGAGATGTTTTTCCCAAACTGTAACAAATCCACATGTTCTTCATTATTAGCATTAGAAATAACTGTTTTTCTTCTCAAGACAAATAAACTTCAATTTCTTTTTAAATGTCGGTAGAATTTCTGAGAGATAATAGGAAACACCTAGTTTCAAAAATGAACTAAACGGATACTATTAACATTATAAGACTAGCATTTGTGACGGGTAAAACAAGACGATTCATACAGGAAAATGAAGGATGCTGGAACGATGGATCTAGGTTTGACAATTCTATCTTTTATTCAATTATCAAAAATCAAATAACTGCAAATATTTTGAAGTTTTTTTTAATACTTTTAATAAATTATTGAGAAATTTATAAAACAGATAGGCATGCACACTTTGATACTAATACTTTATCTGCTATAGTCACTTATTATGCGGATATGTTTATTTGATACTGATGCAGTATATTTGTCGTTATTTAACTTTGTAATCATTTCTTCCATTGTTCTTTGTAGACTCGAGATTTAGCGATGGCTTACTTGCTTGTTGGATTCACGTATTTGGTGATTGGTGGAGTTTTTTTTGTTACATTCCCTTTCCAGAAACATTGCATAGAAGATGTAGGTTTTTTTTTTTTTTTTTTTGCTGTTATTATTATTATTATTATTCTATTTATAGTGTGTGTTGAATTCATTACTCTTCTCTTTATAGAATTTGCTGAATAATTTCCGAAGTTCTGATTTGCTAGCTGTGATAACTAGAGTATTTTTACTCTTTCAAATATTGACTTTGTTTCCTTTAATAGTGTACATATTGCGTGTACAACTAATGCACTTTGCTTTTGGAAATATCTATCCTGGGTAAGTTATGATTGTCTCTTAACATTCCATTTTGTACGATTCTAAGCCAAAATGTTCTATATTCGACAACACATATTTTCTTGCTGTTTCTTATTTAATATATATAAGTATATCATCTAAAAATAAATACTTATTAATTAATTATTTTTAAAAAAAAATTAAATTTTTTTCTTTCTTTCTAGCTGGAAACCTGTAATGGCATTGAATATTGTCATTTTGACTATTTGTATATTATTCAACATTTATTTGCCAAAAGTTGGAACTATCATAAGGTAAGTGTAAATCATAGTCATGTATAATCAAAGAAAAAAAAAAAGAGTCCTAAATAAGTTTTGACCATATGATCGGTATTTCAGATTCTATAGTGTATTCTTTTTAGTTCAAAAAGCTTAGTTTAAATATGCCAGTAAATTAATGGAGATATTAATTTAAGTTATGAAATCATATGCAAAAATGATCTTTCTCCACTTTCTCCGTTTTTTTTTTTTTTTTTTTTTGTCTTATATTTAGATTTTTGACACTTAAAATATCTGAAATTAGAAAAATATAGTATCAATAATTAAGTTAGGCGAACTGTCAAAAGTTTTTGCCTTGTAATGTAATTTTTGCATTTTCTCTCAAACTATTTAATTGCATCAATAAGAATTTGTTTGCACCCATTTTTAAAATTTGGTTACCTAACGGCATTTACATGCAAATAATGACAAAAAAATCTTTTTAATCATTAGTTTTTATTTTTTTATTAATAAACAGTATAATAGTATTTTATAGTAATCAGTTTGAGTTGCATGAAAATCTGGAATAAAATAAGTTTACTACTTTTATTTTTTTTAAAATTTATTTTAATTTTAAAGTATTGAACTATTAAACATCTTATCTGCTATTTCGATCATTAGAGAAGTTGTTCAACATTTCTATCCATTTTTTTCCCTTCAAATTTATTTTATTTTATTGTTTTTGCTTTGTAAGTATATATTATTCTAGTAATTAATGTTTACAAAACAGGCAGTAACAAATATTTGCACACTATATGGTTATGAGTTTTATAGTTATAAAAATATTTTTGAAAATTGTGAATTTTTTTGTTTAGTCTCAAAAAACATCTGAAATATAGTAACAATCTAAAGGTCTACCTTTTAAAATAATAAAGGAAAAAAATCTTTTACAAACACAAAATTTTTGTTTGAGTGTATTATATTCGTTTTTCAGTAACTAAAAACTTTCTAACTAGCTATATAAATTATCAGTTCTAATCTAATCTTTCAATTTCTTGGTTTATTGCTTACAAGAGGCACGAAAATAGTGAGATATCACACTTGTAAATTATTATGGTACTTTTATGGTAAATAATTATTATTATAGTCTAAACATAGCACATTTATGGTAAATTTTTCAAAAAGCCATTTGTCAGTTTATGCAATTATTATAGATTTGATAATATTCTTTATTTCCATGAAATAATTTTAGCATACACTTCAATTCCATCAGGGAATATGTATTTTAAAAAATCAGGTTAAGTTAGTGATAAGCAAATGTAAGATAGTATTATCAGCTAGAGTTTTCTCTTAAGAGTTTATGAACCATGTTTAGAAAAGTATGTTGATTATATATCATCTACTTCCTAGTTGCTTCATCACTTAGTCTGTTAATGATTAAATTGTCTGATATGATAATCAGCATTTATGTGTTATCAATATTGGCTTAGATGAAATCACTTTCAATTTAGTTTCATTGTGTGATAATTTTGAAAAATATTAACAATTGTTCATTTACAATGTATATCAAGTTTGGTGTTGAGAAATTGCGATACTTTCATCAATGAAAGATAATGGAAAAATAAAAAATTATATGAAAGAAGAAAATCAAGCATACATGAAGTTAATTTTTATATCCTCTATTTTCCCATAAAGTAACACACATAATAGTATTTGTCATTTTAGCAGTTAGCAAAGAAGCTCATTATAAATTACATATATTTTCTGTTTTATTTTGTTTTTCATCGTTTACGTTTTATATTAGATCGCTTTATCAAATACAAATTTGAGCCTATACTCTTGAAAAGGAACATCTGATGAGGTCTCTGACCTCATTATCACGGATTTTGGGTTAAATTTTTAATTCATACTTTCTTAATTTTTTTTGTACTAAATAAACTTTTAATGATCTGGTATCATTGATAACACTATGTCTTACAGAAAATATTAAAAATGAAGGCGTCACTTTATTAGATTAGGAGAAATAATTCTTCCTTATTTTTAGAAATTTTAGGATTTTTTACCAAAAATGTACAGCAATAAAGTTATGTGATTTATGGTTTAAATCAGTACTTAAAATGGCTCAATTATCTTTGTTTTAAATTTTTAAAACTGAATTTTGTTACAGTTTAAATTATATGAAAACCAATTTGGGTTACACTAAATAAATGTTTTAATAAAAATTGTGTAAAAACAAATATTTATCAAAATTCTAAAAACAGACAAATGTATAATATTAAAGTACCTTACAAAAAAGGTTTGTTTTTGAATAATTTTATTAGAAAAAAACTTTAAATACCGCACACTTTATATCTCAAATTTTGTTTGGATGATAACCTTATCAGGGCTCCCACGGGTCAGGGAATTTCATTTTTATTTTATTTTTTAGGGAATAATCAGGGAAAGTTATAGTTTTTAAAAATAACACGGAACATGGCCAGTCTTAGAATTGTCAGTAAAAGTAATGAGTTATCGAGATTTGAGTTAAATAATTCTAGCTTCTATTAGAATTATTTTATAAAGTATATCTATATTAAAAGTGAAATATATATCTATATTAAAAGGTGAATTCACTTTTTTGTGAAACTTTTCTATGTTTCCATTCTCATTCTTATTATATGTTTTTTTCTCATATAATCTTATATTTGACATTACAAATAATAAAGAAAAATTAAAGTTTTCTGATATAAAATTGCATGGTATAGATAATTAATGGTTTGGATTTCCATTGAAATTTACCTGATATAACTGGAAAAGTCAAGGAATTTTTTTTCCTTTCTGAAATTGAATGGGTGCCTTTTATGTTACATGTTTCGAAAGATACTATGGTGAATAGAGGGTAGACCAATTAGTTTATTTTTAAAATTAAATGAAAAGAATATTTTCTCTCCCCTTTAAAAATTGAGTTTGGTGGAAAGGAGAAAAGCCTCTTAAAATCAGAATAACGAATAATAAAAAATTATTTATTTATTGTCAATCACTATATTTTATTAGTTTGCTTACTCCCAGGGTCCTGCCTTATAAAAATCAAAAAATGGTGCCAATTGTGAAAAAGAAAAAACATTTCATGTAATTAGCTTTCACTTTCAAATTCCAAAAGAAAGTTTTCACAATTTCATTATTTATTTGAAAATGTTAAGTGTAATGGTGATTATAAACATATTAAGATACATCTTTTTTTTCTTACTTTTGCTACCACTTTGCAAGTTTTTTTAAGGACCTTAAGAACCCTGAGATACTGCTATATTCTAAGGGACAAGAATTAAAATCAGTTAAAAAGAGTTTTTTGTTGTTGTTGTTGAAGGGAGCAAGTTTTTGTGTCTGATTTTTTTAAATTAAAACATTGTCTACATTAGAAAAATACTATATTTAAATTCAGCGCTTTGAATCATTAAGATTGCATCTTAGGTCAGAATCACAATTAGATAAAAAAATTATTAAGGCTTAATGGTTGCATTATTTTGAAGAAAACAATCATAAAAGTTCTCATTTTTTTAATATTTGGGTTAATTTTTAGCTTACTTGTTTGACGAGTGCTGACATCTAGTTTAAAATAGACTATCTCTATGACAAATAGTTTGGCACTGCCATCTGGTGTATAGATTGAGAAATAAATATGATTTCAGGCTTTAATCTTTTTGACACGTTACTTTTGAACAAGCCAGCCCGGAAATATCACGGGCAAGAGAAATAGGGCGCAGAACTTCACAGTGTAATTTTGACAAGAGTAAAAAGGAAAGGGTTAAGGTGTTACATTTTTTTTAAAATTTTAATTTTCCTCTAATAATCATTTAATGAAATATATAATTTGATTCATTTTTCAGATATTGTGGAGCGATATCTGGGTTAGCATATATATTTACTCTCCCATGTGTTACTTACTTAAAAGCTCTGAAGGATAAACAACAGTTGACGGTCTTGAACATTGTTTTACACAGTTTTATTGTCTTATTGGGAGTTGCCAATTTCATATCTCAATTTCTAGTACAAGGAAAGTAACAAATATCTTATTTAATTATTAAAAAAAATTTTTTACTTTTCTAAATAAAAAGTATTCATGGGTAAAATTTAAGCTACAGACTCTTCAGTTTCATTTTAAGACGGCATAAAGATAGCATTTCTAAGTACTTATTGTTGCAAATATTTCTTCTGAAATAAAATTGACTGCAACAATTCTTTTCTTGATTTGTTTTCAATATTGCCTATTAGTGTATCAACAAAAAAAAAAAAAAATACTAAATGCAAAATGTATTTAAATTCTCTCTCAGTAAAAAGTTTAATTATTTTAATTAAAAAAAAAAAAACTTTTTAGTGTCTCTCTTTAAATGCACTTTAGATATTTTGCAGTAATTTTTCAATTATATTTTTTAAACACAAATGACCTAATACACTACTTAACATTGAACAAAATTTTATTTACAAATATTTTAAATAATTTCATCAATTTTTTTTAAATATTGTTATAGATTTTTTTTGTTTACTTATCACCTAAATGTGTGACTATTGCTTATATAATTAAATTGGAGCATATTTGAAAAGTGAACTTTTGCATCCTTAAAGAACCAATGAATGATAAAATAATAAAAATTGATAGTATTTTAATATTTTTCTGCAACACTTATAAATCCGATGCAATTATTAATAAACTGTGTAAATACAGAGCTATTGCTAATTGTTGACTCATTTACTTTTTAATACATTTAATCATTTAGAATAAACAAACAATTATGGTCATATTTAACTATTATGTATATCAATTAGTACCTAAATTGCTGTAAGAATGTTTTTATTATTGTTCGAAAATTTAGAAATTATATCATCTTCATTGATTTGATGAATCAGCTATCTTAAAAATGTTTTTATTAGATTAACTACCATAAAGTACTGTGATATTAGAAATTTTCAAATCTCATTCTGTATACTTTCTTTTACTGTATTTAGTATTAAGTTGAGAATATTTGAACTTGTAACTATTTATGCTTGATATTTTAATGAAAATATTTATGGAGTAAATGAGAAATGTTTTACACTGCCTAATACTTTCAATCGAATTCTGATTTAAACATTGCCAATTTCGTTGTGGCCAGCATTTCCAATCTCTCTCTCTCTCTCTCTTTTTTGTTGTTGTTAATTCTTGAAGGAATATAAATAAAGGCAAGAGCGAAAGAACTAATCTGAAATTGGGAAACATTTACCGTATGTATATTCAACAACCTATTCAAAAACATCATATACTCATACTTTTTTTTGGAGCAGCTACTTCAAACTTATATCTTCTTTTTATTTAAACTTCTTTGTGTAAATGTGAGTCCCGCAACACACTGTACGGATCTTGCCTCATTCAGTTAATGATATTTTTTTCTTTTATCTGGTTTATTTTCTTCTTATATTTAAACTACTTTCCTTTTGCATTAAATTTAGTTCATTATATTATTACCATGGCAATTTTATTCCATTTAAATTTGCCACCTTACTCTGTTACTGCTTTTAGCTTTTGAATCATAAAGCTTTAAACTCAAGCAATCAACTCCATTTCCATAATCAGTTAAAATGAATGTTGAAGTATTATTTGTAATCTGTGTGAAAATGCATATCTCTCCTGTGTTTATCTTGTGGACTCCTCTATCTATGTGTATATTATTGCTAGATGTTTTGGAAACAAGGTGTGTACATTAACGCTTATTCAGTGTCAAAATTGTTGAAGAGTAAAAAGATCTAATGTATAGCTAACTTTTGATTTTGTTTAAATAGATACATTCAGTTGAAGATTCAGTGGTACTTATTATCGTTTTATTTTCTGAATAAGACGCTTATTTATTTATTATTATTGTTTAATAAATGGCTGATTTTTTTCATGTTATATTTATAGTTTTTTTTTTTTAAATAGTTGAATATTTATTATTTTTTCTCCTTTCTTTTACTGAAGAGTAAAAGAAAATGAAAGGAATATTTTTATTCATAATAATGTACGTTTATTAGTTAATGTGAATCTCTTCTTAAGAAATTCAAATAATTTACTCTTAAATTTATAATTCAGTTTGAATCTCTTTACTTTTTTTGTAATGATATTTATTGATTAAAAAAAATCTTTTTTTTTGTGTGTGAATTAATACAAAATAATAAATTATTTTGAAATATATAGCTGGACTAACCTAATTTATACTACAAACCATAATTGCATTGTTATTTAGTTTAATTTTCCATACATATCATTTTTTCTCCTTTGAAACTGGTATCAATATAAGATGTAGAGTAAAAATTGATTTTTTCCATGCATTCTTATATACTTATAGCTGTATGTTAATATGTGGTTAACAAAATGTTGCCTTTGTTTGATTTATTGCTTATTAAATAACATATTTGAATTTTACTTAAATCATTTGTATGTTTTTAATATCACTTGTGAAAACAAATATCTTCTTTCTCATCTTACGTAAAAGTGTATGTTTTTATTATTAATAAAACAATATATTTTATTTTGAAGTTATTTGCAGTACTACATTTTGATTATTGATTTCTTAAAAGTAAAATCAAACAAGTTTAATTCTTCATGATTATTAACATGCAAAATAAGTAATATATAGTTTCTACAATACATGTTTATGAAATCACCTGAAATAAATTCATCTTTATTAATTTTTATTTATCATATTAATAAGCGTCCTAAAGTTGCCCCGGCGATTTGAAAAACCAAAAAAGATAGAAATATGCATTTAAAAAGATTATTTTTTTTCACATAAAACTTCACATTTTGACAAAAGATGGCGCTGCTACCTATTTAAAAATATACTTTTAAAACATAGTACAACTCAAGGTAATTTATTTTTAACACAAAATGTGAGCATAAAAAAGCACAATTTAATAAAATTATTTACATGTCGAAGTCATAAAAATATTTACGTGTGTTTGCATTCAGCCCTATATTCTGTTGATGGGTATTTATATACTATTAAGTAACTACTATTGTACCTGATATATTGAAATGTAATATTTTGTTTATTGTTTATAAATTGCCTGTATAATAAAAGAATTTAGCAATAAAAGTCGTTATAAAATTTGAATAATTATTATAAAACAAAATTATTCCATCATTTACTATTTGAAGCAAATTACTGTTTTATTCAAAGCATGACTAAGTTTTTTATAAATACGATGGTATTCAAATTTTCTCTAATTTAAACTTAATAAGCATTAAAAATCTCGACTCAAATTATTTTCATTAGAAAATAAATTAATCTATTTATTACTTACGGATGGTAATAAGATATAAATATTTATATTGAATTTGTAAATATATTATAAAAAAATCAATGCTATACGCATTAGAGATCAGTAGGAGACAAAAATAATTCCTTTTTCCATCTTTTCTCTAATAGAGGAAAACAAAATATTTCAAAATGTTTATCTTTGTGTTTTCTACATTGCAGTGTTTAAAAAAAAGTCTTAATATAGCAAGTTAAAAGTAAAAAATACATTCTTCAACTCTAAGAATTTGTCTATGGAGTTATATTTTCTAAATTTTAGTTGCTACTGCATAATTTTTGAAAAATTTTGCAAACTATGCACCTAAAATTTTTATTTTGCAATCTGGATACTAATTCCAATTTTTCCACTTGTAGCCAAAGCCTTTTTTCTTTCGAAAATTAAAATTTTTTAAATAATTAATTTTTATACAATTATAATTAATCTTTTTACAATTGTGAAGTTTATTTTATTGTTCTAAACATTTAACCTACTGAAATGTAACCTATATTAAATTTTAATTATCTCCGGTTACTAGAGAAATAAATTATTAAGTTAAACTTCTATTGAAGCTAAAAGCTTAGATTGAATATATAAAACTTTCGTTGAGCTTTAATTTTCTCAAACTGCAGACTTAAAAGTATGTTTCACTTGTGTTCAATATAATTACTATCAATGGAGTTATAAAAATATAATAAATCCAGAAATTCAGATACAATATAGTTGTCTCAAATTAATAACAATAAAAAATGAACTAAATATAGATATACAGTCTAGTCACATTAATGTAACATCTGTTGTAGTAGTTCATTAACGTCGTACCAGAGCTGTACAATGAGCTATTGTCGAGGATCTGGAAAACATCCCTGAGGATGATCCGAAAACATGCCACCACAATTTTGATCCTCTGCAGAGAGGATGGCACCCCCGCATCAGTAACCCGACGACTTGCACGTGAAGTCAAGCACTTTACGGTGGAACAGTTTAGCGAGGACCAATATTGCACACCCTGGTCCCTGTCCCTTCGCAGACTGATCCAAATGGTCACCCACCCGCACACTGACCACAGCCAGTGATGCTCAACTTCGGTGTTAATGTGACATCTACTTTAAACCTCAGCAACCAATCACAGAAGACAGATGGGAGCACATTGCAGTGGAACGTATATAAAAGATGTCCGAGGGAATCGGAAAGCATGGCAATTGTTAGCGTAATGCAGAAGTGATTTGGCGGATATCCAAAGTGGCATAATCGTTGGCTTTCTCCCAAGGGTGGAAGCATTTCCGAAATAGCTAAGTTTCTAAACTGTTCACTTGCCGCCGTGGAAAAATTATGGCAAAATTGAATTATCCAAAATCAGCTATGAGGCAAATTGCTGTCAGGGTCCAAGCTGGAGAAAAGATCATCTTAGTCTGGGGAACGTTTTTATGGCATTCTCTAAGTGCACTCATAATTTTAGAAGACACGATAGATCAACATGAGCATGCATCTGTCCTTTTGGACCATGTCCACTCCTACACGCAAATTGCTTTTCCTTGGGACGGTGGCATCTACCAGCAGATGTGATACGTCATACAGAATATGAAAAAAATGGATAAATACGACAACCAAAGCTGACGTCTTCAGGGGGTACCAGCTCCGGAAGTCATAAAAGCAAAACCTTTTCTATCAAGAGTCTAAAATTGCTCTCTCTGTACCCCAAAGGTTTTGCCAAAGTCCAGGAAAATAATATAATACATAAAACAAATACAGAAGAATATAAATACACATGAGTACGTACAAAAGCTTACTTGAAACAAAAATCCAATAACTACTTGTAGATAACACAACTGACTGTGTCATACAGCTCGCAGTGTATGACTTCGAAGAGCACCAGGATGAATTTTCTATACCACCCCTCACTTAAACCTAATCTGTAGGACCACCTTGATGGGGTTGATTGCACCATAGATCCCCAACCTTGTGCAGCTGGCCATGGCACTGAAATCGGTATGGCTCAATATCGAGTACGTCTCCAAAAAGTTTGCTCTGCGAAAGGTGGTTATTTTGGTTTTTATTTTACAACCATCGTTGAACAGCCGACCCAATTTTATGGGTTTATGACTACTAATGTTCAACTCCGTAGCCTTGTAATTTTGAACCCAATCCAGAAGACAAGGGAACTCCTGGATCAGGTATTAAGAGAAATTTGCCTTCGTGGAGGACTTTTTGATGGAGCTAACCCGCATTTACGTTACATGGAGAGGAACACCACAAGAACCTCCCACAGTTAGCCTGACGGCAAGGGGACTCAAACCCATGATCCATCTACCACTAAAGATATTTAACGTCAGCACTGTGGTCGGTGCAAGCCTGATGTGAAATTCGTATCGACTGGGATTCGAATCCGGTTCTCCTCATTCGAAAGCGAACGCTCTATCCCCCAAGCCATTGCGGCTCTTATTCTGACTTTTGACAATTGGTCACATTAATGAGCCGGGATAGCCTGGTTGGTAGGGCACTGGGCTCGTGTCCAAGAGTTCATCTGTTCAATCCCCGCCAGTCGAAGACTCCCGGTGTAGTAAATGGTGACTGATGCACGTTAAATCTGTCAAGTCGCAAAGTCCTCCATGTTCCCATAACAAATCAATACCTATGGGGGTATTGATCCAAGAGTTCCTTGTCTTCTGGATTGGTTCAAAATTACAAGGCTACGGAGTTCAACATTAGTAGTCGTAAACCCAAAATTGGGTCGGCTGTTCAACGACGGATATATAAAAAATGGTCACATTAATTCACTGAACTGTGTAATATTAAACAAAAGTTTCTCATTTTTTATTTTAGTTTATTCATTTTCTGATAATTTTATCAGCTGTTAAAAAAATATAACTGCTTCAGCTAAGAAAGTATTTTGAGAGATAAATTAAAATTAATTATTTCTCAAAATTTTTATTTAAAAATCATTTAAATGATAAAACTAAGCCAACTAAAGAAAAAAAAAAAATTCTAAACTAGTCATAACTGAACTAGGATTCACGATAATATCACAATTGATATTTATTACTATCAATAATGATGATATTTTTGTATTAAATACTTATTGTAAGACATGATACATAGTAAGAAAACACTTTAAAATATCTTACCATTTTATGAAACAAATATTTCACAATATATCGCACAGCGCTAGTAGGAAGAAAAAAAGCAAGCTAAGAGAAAACATGTTTGTGCCTAAGATTTCTTATTACCAAGTTCACTCATTTTCTCAAATATATTTGCCTCATAAAGATTTGTCATGCTTGGTAAATTTGATTCAATAATTAGTCACTTATAGTAGGATTGCCATTAGGTTTCTTGATTCCTAATTATGTAAAATTACAAAATTATATTTTAATAGTTTCTCTTTTAAATTATAACTAATTCATAAAATGTCCCAATACATACATCAATTAATTGAGCATTCTTTGAGGGTGACTTTGATAATGAAAAGTTCACAATACAGATTAAGCTTTGTTAAAAAAAATTAAAATCTAAGCTAACATTTTTTTTTAAATAAAAAAGAATAAGATCCAGATTAAATATACTTTTTATTTAATATTTTATACATTAAGTAGCAAATAGGTGGATTATAATAACAACATAAAGCTTTAAGCAAATAAGTACAGAAATCAAATAAGTAAGTGTAAATTATATATTTATTAATTTGTAAACAATTGTTGATTGTAAAATATCACTACAAAATAATTAGAAGAAAGAAAAATCTATTGTTTTTTTAAAACTGCTAACACAATTTAAAACATTTTTTAATATCAAGTTATAATCTATTAACATTCAGTCTTTGAGAACTAAAAACCATTCGTAAAGGTTAAAAAAAAAAAAATAATAATAATAAGTACTCGTTTTTTGACAAATAAGTAAGACATATCACAGTCACATTCAATTTAAATCAATATTGAATAAAACATTCAATATTTTAAATTGGCAAATAAAATACATAGTTTTATGCTAATAAAGTTACAATGAACAATAAATGTTTTACACCAACATTTATTATTCAGGTTTATGAATTATTTTCTCTGTTCAAGTTAAATTTTGTGAATTAATTTTGAAATTAGTAAATTACCCCCGAGGCATAATAAATTATACTAAATATTTTTATAAAAATAATTTTTTTCCACTTATGTATAAAATCATACAAAATAATATACAGGATAGGCACACTGAAAAGAAAAGAAAAATAACCCTGATTTTTGTAACTTGCAAAATACATTTTATTATAAATTTTTCCATCATACCTTTTTAAGCAAAAAAATATATTACGAAATACTTGCTTTTAGACTTGAAGACATATAGAAATTTTTTTTTTTAAATAAAAAAATATATTACAAGACCAATTTCTTTTGTAAAAAATATTGAGTTTTTAAGTACTTCAAACTTGAATTTTTGTATATTTTAATTAAATTTGGTGTCTTTTCCCAGATTGATAAAATTCCCTTACTTTTCCCTATTCTCCAGTTTTGTGGCTATTCTGAATGTAGGAAAATATCAATCTGAATAAATGTAAAATAAATAAATAATCAACACCGGGTGGGTCAAACTATTTTAAACATTTTCATACAGATAAATAATGATTAAAACTTTCTAATAGTTACTTTAACAATGTAAAATAAAATCCATCACAGATATTAATAATCACACTTCCATAACATTCATAAATGAATGTTACATGGTCCCATACCTTTTATTAGCCCCTAAAACAGCACAATAAATAATTTCTGGGGAGTTTTAGTCTTATGCCAATAACAAAATCACAAACATTTATGACAAAAATAATACTAGAGTCCTAATAAGGAATACAATACACACGAGTCTTAATAAGAAATAAATAAGAAGGTAAAGAAAATGTATACATGATAAATGAGAATCTGACAAAAAATATTTTACATCCAGATTTAAAACAAAATAAATAAATGGTAAATATATTTTCACAAAATATGTTGAAGTAATGAAAGACACCAGTTACGAAATATATTCGATATTCAAAAAATGTTCGTTGTGTTTTAATCTTAACAATCAAAAAAAGGTTTAACAGGTTGAAACTAAAATCATTGTTATGTTCTTTTGAGACACAATAATAAAACAAATTTTTTTAACTGAGATAAATATTATCCATCCATCTCATATTTACAGATATTCAAATGGTCAGAATATATTTAATTATATTTGTATAAAAATATTTTTCTCATTAACCCACTGACGGTTCTGCACGTAGAAAGTTGTATTTTAACCGCATAGCGAAACTGGCATTTCCGTGTTATTGGATAGGGAAATAGTGTAATAGGGAGAAACATTCTCCTAATTTTGCCCATTTACTAGACCGCCAGTGGGTTAAATCTTTTTAAAATTAATGTTCATTATCGTATGAAAATTTAAAATTGTAGTATTTTTCCGCCACACATTAAATAAGTTCAAATTTAAAATGAAACTAATTTATTTATTTTATCTATTCAATTTTAAGAGAGCTTAAATTGTATGAAAATAATTTATACTTATTAGCTAAATTTTTCCAAACTTTTTTATGCATAGGGTGAGCACAATTTGAAATCTCATTAGTGATTATTTTTTAAATTAATCCACATAAAGATTTATGCAAAAGAAATATAAGCCTGGTTTTCTTTTGAATAATATAAATTCCATAATAACCATTTAATTTAATTTTTTTTCATGAAAATCTGTATCACTCACAAAAACTAATATTTTTATAAACTCCACTTAATTAGCTTTCATCAAGTAATACGTTTTTGTAAAATTGTTTCCACAAAAACTTGCATGTAATCAATGTAGAATATAGTACAGAATTAATGTCAGATGTATAGAACATATGGAGAAAAAATTGTGTGACGGGACAGACAATAAATTATTTAAGTACAATCTAATCAAACCTCCACTCACAGCAGATAAAATAGTTAAAATGGTGGTGAGCTTTTGATTCGTTTGCAAAAAGTAGAACTTTTGTAACAGAAATTATACGAGGGTTGTTTTTTAAGTGTAGCCAAATCTTTCAACAAAAAATAAGCACTCTATACATCAACAAAATAATTTTCAAAGACTTAACATGATCATGATAAAATAACTAGTTTCTGACTTTTATTCTTGATTACATTAGCCACCATAAAAAGAATGATTTTTGGTTCGATTTCAGAGGGAAGAAAATTGATAATCTCTTGCTAAATGCAGTCAAGTTGCACATGATAGTGCAAGAATAATTCCCACTGAATCCAGCTCAGTATATGCACAAGCCCTGTGGCAGAATTTTTTCTGGCTTTCTGCGACAAACCTAACTAGAACCAATATCTTTCTGCAAGATATTTTTATCGTTATAAATATATGTGTAATGAATTTATAATTTAATAGATGCACTTCGTGTTTATAAAAAAAAGCCTACGTGCCTAGAATAAAACTGTGTAGATTTTTTTCTTCTTAATTTCATAATATAAGTTTAAATTTCTTAATAAGTTTAAACTATTTAAGTTTAAATTTGCATAATCTTTGATAATAAAGAAAAATTATAAATGTATAGATTTGCAGACAAAAATGCTTACTAGAGCATAAATAAAGATTACCCAGAACCTGTAATAAGATGGAACTTATAAAAATAGCCAAGAATGGACAAAAAGATTAAATTTATAAAACAAGATAACTGAATTTGAAGTATTAGTTTAAAACAGTATGATTTAATGTTTCATTATAGTAGTTATATCAGGTACAGAAACAAATCAGGTGAAAAAATCAATATTGAAGTTGAGTAATCAAAATAATAAAATAGGATTGACTATATCCGAATTCTAAAAGCAAAAAAATTAGCATAATCTTTGTTTCAATTTTTTCTATATGAAAACAATTGCAGATTAATTAGATTCGATTAATATTGTACTGACTAATTGAAAGATTTTTTTTTTAAAAAAAGAAGGTAAATACAACTTTTTTTGTGATCAGGTTAAGTTCAGAACGAAAAAAATACACAGCGCTTGTGATTTGTAACAGAAGTCGCACTGTATTGTGTACAGCATTGATTCCCCACGAAGTACGCAGACGCAGTTTCCAACTCAATACGATCAAGTCTATTCAACATCTCGAAACAAAATCGTCTTCATCAGTACTGAAACTAGAGCCATACTCATTGGATGCGATTTTTTTCGCATGCGTATGGATGCGTGTTGTAAGTGTTTCGCCAGTAAATATTTTCCACCAATCTGGTTTTCATTCGCATGCCAAAAAATCGTATATAGTGAGATATCTTTCAGGCTTTAGATGTTGTCGACTTCCATCTTATTTCTTTTTCAAATTTTTTAAAATTATTGTTGCTTTACAAGAGCAACAAATAACCTTTTCGCTAGACATGATTTAAAAAAAAAAAAAAAAAGAATCTTTTTACGCCTGAAATTTTCCACATAAGTGTAAGAAATATAAAACTGTCTGTTCTCATAAAAAAACACAAAGCAAATTACTGCGCCAGCGATAGAGGCCGAAGTTGGCAAAATTCCAAAAATAGCTTAATAAAGGGGAAAAAATTTCTCCCCTTTTTATCCAGTAACTGTTTGCGTTGGAGATTAACGGAAGATCACGAGCACTTTCCCCTTCCGCGATACGCTAGAAAAACAATTAAAAAACTATTCTGTGAGAAAAAATTTTGCAGAACCATTATTGCTTCTGCAGAAATTTTCCGTTTCTGTAGAAATTTTTTTTTTGTAAAACAGCTTCTGTTTCTGCAGAATCTTTTTTGAGAACTTTTGTTTCTGCCAAATAAAAAATTTTTATTACCCAAATAGAAAAATCTTTCTGCAAGAACTCAGTCGCTTTCTGCGACAATGTCGCCGTGTTTCTGCCACGGGGTGCACAAGCGGACCCGCAAGCATTTCATCAAACATCTCAAATGATTGGCGCTTTCATACGCTACAGAACAATTGCACGCCGAAATACATTGTGTTTTAATGATTTGTGGAAACGTTGAATAGAACAATGTAAAAACTATGCTTTTGCATAATACTTGGCGAAAATCCACAAAAAATCTTATCTTCGAAAAGGGAAAATTAAGCACTTTTTAAAAACACCCAATAAAAAGAGCACCTTTAAGGACTTTTTAATAACAAAAATCACAAATAAGCACCTTCAAGCACTTTTTAAAAACACTACGCACTCTGTAATATGTGACACATGTGTAGCAACGAGCACTTGTGTCGTGTCTCGGACATTCTTCGGGAACAACTGTGCTAAGTTGCAGCTGTGAAGATAAAGTCAAATTTAACAAATCGCCCACCACGCACGAGATATGGTCAGTGTTCGTTTTTAGACGGCAAAAAAACCTGTCTGTTGCATACATTCACTGGACGATTTGGGAAGTAGTGAAATTTCCTAACACATTGACAAGGAATTTTATTACTCTATGACAATGATTCTCTCTGCAGATCCCAGCTTTATTGAACTCTTTTGGTAAGGAAGTTTTGAACCACCTCTCCCTACAACCCAGATCAGTGATTTTCATCTTTTCCAAGATTTCAAATGTCATTTTGACGGCAACCACTACAATGATGAAGATTACGTGAAAACGGCCGTGACCTCTTGGTTAAGGTAGCAAGTGGCAAGTTTGTATGAAAAGGGTATTCTAAATCTAGTTGTAAAGTATGATAAGTGTTTGGCTCTTACTTAAAAAACAATCCTTGTACATGACATAATGTAAAGCAAGCTATAAAACTTAATAGAACAATGTAAAAAGTATGAGGACATTTCACCATTGGACTTAGCATATTTTATACTTAATGTGCACTTATTAATGCCCTTGCTATAAGGCAAAATTAGAAGATATTGTTACCAGCCAATGGCATCTTAGCAGCATCTTTAATAGAGGCCACTTTTGAAAATATGTAGCAGTGTTTTCATTACAGAAAGAAAAAAAAAAATGGGTGAGAATTTCTCACCCTTTCTGAAAAAAAGAGTGAGATTTCAAATAATTCTGTGAAGTTTCTAAAAATTAAAAAAAAACAAAAAAAAAAAACATGAATAGACTTGGAAAAAAAAAATATTTCTTTAATTATAAAACATTTTTAACATCTTCTAATTTTTAGAGCATTAAATATTTTTGCTGCATCATCATATGGAAAATGTTCTATATCTACTTTTTCATCAGCTATTCTCATTAGGTTGCTCAAATGCTCATCAGTCAATCTGTTACGATATTTTGTCTTAATCCGGTTTTGGGTGATAAATTACCTTGCAAGAGATGCTGAATTATTCGAAAACACTAATTAAATTTGTAGCATTGTGCTGCACACACTTTCCTATCCTCTACATCAGTCAGCATAGGCTTTTAAATTATTTCTGCTATAAAATCGCGAAGTACGTTTAAGTTATTTCCAAGTTCATACTTCATGCTAGTATTTGATCCATATCCATTAAATATCCGTATTTGTTTCGTTTTTACCGTTTCTACATTTGTCTTAACAATGTATTTGTCCATCTTACAGTCAGGCACAAAAAATTTAAATGTTTTACATGAAGAAACCTTACCTACAGTGAACAAGTGGTTGCAGAAAAATGTGTTCTGAAAGGGGTTTGAGGGAGTGATCTGGTTCTGAACAATACTGGTAAATAGAGAAGCTAGATAACAAGGACCAATATTGAAAATAATGAAAGATCAAAGAAGAAAAACAAAGCGGATTTCATTAGAAATGCGGAAGACGAATTTTTTCCCAAAATTCGCAAGATTCACGCATTTTGAAATTGAATTCATTAATAGAGTGTGCGAACTTCTCGCGTTAATAATTTTTTAATGCGAGGAAAGAAAAAAATATGCGAGATTCTCGCGCTGTAGTGAAAACACTGATGTAGCCTCCCCCCCCCCCCCCAAAAAAAAAAAATATTTAATTTTTTTTATTATTTTATTGTAAAGCATTTTTTTAAGCTATTATTCAAAGTAGGGTTAACATTACAGGGTTCTTGTCTACAGTAAAGAAAACATTTTCCTGATCTCTCCAAATAGGTTATGTGAAATTTATGTACTGTGTATGATGTTTCCAACTAATAAAATTCATCAATTTTGCCCTATAGCCTCTGCACTGTTCTTTAGTGATTTTAAAATCAATGATAATAAATAACATTTATAAACACGAGTGTTAAATAAATTTTAAAATACTGACAAATTTCACTAAAATATAAATAATTTGTAACAACATTTTCATGTTGACCTCACATCATTTTTTAAAATGAAGACCTACATATATGTCATTTGCAACATAAATGTGTTTGCCTATATGCTGCATAAAATGAAAAAATGCATAACATAAATGCATTGTTTACAACCTAGATTACAAATATAAAATTGCACAGACAGATACCGAGATCAAAAGTGCAAAATGATAGGCTATGCACTTTACTGCTCAGTGTATATTCTGCATAACAATGGCGTAAGCAACTAGATGAAAATAAACAGAGGAGGCATCTAAAATAAAGCGTAACTTTGCTAAAAGTATTTTAGTTATCACCCACCGTATCATCATGGGCATAATCATCTATGAACTCGTAAACATGTTTTAGATATTCATCTCTATACATGATCATGTGCTTGACGTGTTCAGATTCTTCAAACAAAACTGTTTTTGTGACAACTCCTTTCTTTTTCCGGAGATGGGCAAACTCTTGGATGGTATCCCAGCAGCAGACGAGATCTTTCTTCGAGAAGAGAAACAACTGGGGGCAACCATTGGGCTCTTCCAGCAATGCATTCCAGACCCTGTAGGTAGTAAACTTACCCGTAAAAAATCTGAACAATGCACTATAGAGACTGGCGATTGTGGCTCGGAATACGGCCATGATGGCGGCCGTGTACCGTTTTATGATGTTACCATCAGTCATGGCCAGAGTAGCTCTGACAAAACCCATCACTCTCACTTTAGCGGGACAGCTGTCAAAAATGCAGCCTTTCATCTGAAATATAAACTATTTTAGTTTTTTTATCAATTGATATCAGTGACTTCAGTTTATAGATATCATTCTTTAAGTATTACAGTTAGATTATTATGTTATGCCCTAATAATATTTAAATACCACAAAACTAAGTCTTCCCATTTTCAAAAACTTTATTATCTGTATGCATTTTACTGTAACCGTAATATATTTTTGCTTTGTGTACCTGGCAACTTCGATGCATAATTAATTTGTTTATGTTCCTCATGGCTTCGTGCCTGTCTAGGTGTTAAATAAGAAATATATGGAGAAATAACTGAAATCTTTGTGAAAGAACATAGCATGTGTCACTTAAGAGAATCGATGGGATTGTCTTACTCTAAATAGAATGGAAAGATCAGTTGCCAATGTAAACAAATGCCACATTTCAACAACCAATTAGGATCGAGTACCCCCACTATCTCACTTGCAGGTATCTAAGGCCTGCACTAAGGATTTCAAATTTCCAGGCAGTAAATTAGCCAAATATCAAAAGTATTCGCCAACTGCAAATCTTAACAATTTTTTACGATTAATCTTTTTCCCATAAAAAACTATTTTACCTTTTACTAAACTATTTACCCATAGAAAATTATTTTATTTTACACTTATATTATTTTGACCCAATTTTCATTGATTATGCCACGCATCTACAAAAAATTACTGTAATTGAATAAAAAATACTTATTTGTTTAGAAAAATTTATTTTGACTTAATTTTGAGGATCGAGTTAAATATACATTTTTCTTTCCAGTGGGAAAAAATCATTCACTAATACTTTCGCCAAAACGCAATTTTATTCCCCAAATTTACAATTTTATCGCATTTGGCGAGGTGGCGAATACTTAATGCTGGCCTTGGGTATCCCATTATTATCAGAATTCAAAAAAAAGTTGCAGAAGATTTTAATTTAACTCAAATACAAAACTGCACTAATTCCTATTTGTTACAACTTCTTACTCTAACTTCTTTTTTTTATCTCGAGGTCCCCTTTTCGAATATGTCACTAAATAAATACCCACATAAATGCATTCCTGAAACAATGTTTCCATGAAGCTTGTGCCCCTTAATCTTTTATCTATTAAACTACTTTGACAGTCTTTTTTTTAAAAATATTTCTTTCAATCATTATTTACCTAATAAAAATATAGAAAAGAAAAAGGTAACCTTGACAACGTCCAACTAAATTGAGGACTTATGGTTATGAGATAATCTAAAAAGAACAGGGATGTTACTGAGACAAGATTCTAAAAATAGACAATTTAGTTGCTTCAAATCTAAAAAACACACATTTCACATGCATAAAATAGTTTCTAAAATAGTGACCTTTTTCTAACATTTTTATCATATTTCTGTTTTAACAACATAAAATAATATAAATAATGTTAATTTTTTGAGATACTTACAGATACACTGTTTTTGAGATACTAATATTGTTAAATATATACATAAAATTAAAATTTGGCAAAGGAAAACATATAAAAAAATTTTAACAAGAGAACCCACACTTTTTAAGTATATTGATTAATGAAAAAAAAAAGGCTGTAACTGGAAAAGATTTAAGCAGTCATTTTTATAATTAATTACAGTCAATTCTGGAAATTCTACTAAGATTAGAATTAAAGATGCAACAGAATATATAATTTTGTTGGTAAGGAACAGTCGATTTTTTTTATCTATTAGTCGATTTATTTTAAGACAGATCTCCACGCCCAGGAAAAAAGAAAAGCACTCATTTTTATTACTTAATAATTAAATAGACCAAAAATAAAGCTTAATTTTTATTGCTCCTAATTTTTAAATTAAAATGACTTTAAAATTAATGCTGAGATTTGTAGACAGAAAAGGATAAGGTAATGATGCCATTGAAGTTCGTTACGAAAGGAGAGGTAATTATTGAGCAGTACTCAATATAAATCTTAATTGTATCAAAAAATTAAATAAAGTGGAATTTTGTAGCTCCTCTGAAAAGTGCCAAGGACAAAGCGATATATAAAATTATAATATATCGTCAGATACAATCCATGATATAACATGTGATTTGGTTTACATTAAAAACACAGAACTTTAGGTTTGAAACAAAACCACATTAACAGAAATCTTGAATCAAACTGGAAATAAAAAAATAGACCTTTCTTTTAAAAAAAATATTTAAAAACACATAGTTTTTTAACATTATATTTTTTAATTAAAATATAGATTAGCAGATGGTTTGAATTCTAATAAATAAATAAACAAACTTAAGCTTTCTCTAAATTTTTTAAAAAAATTATTGGTTTATAAATAGTAAAATTTTATAAAAAAATTAAACTTACAAACATTAAAAAATAAATAAAAATATAAAGAAGAGCAGATAAAATTATTAAAACACTGTAGTAGTTTATTTAAGCACAAATTACTGCTATTAAATTATATATCTTAAAACAAAAAAAAAAAATTTAAAATTAACCAAATATACAACAAACCTAAAGCTATAGTAGTCCCACTAAAAATAGTCTACAAGAAATGAAATGTTAAGTCACAATAAAAAATCAGAAGATGAAAAATTAAACAGAATACAGGTTAGGGGTTCTACACCCTGAAGCAGATTCATTCTGTCGCATTAAATCTCGATTTTTAAGTAAAAGTGTAAAAGTTAAAGTATTCAACAAGATTAATATAAAGGTCATTCAACATATAACAAAACAAAGTTAAAACCGTCTTCAGAGCGATGGTAGCGTAAGATCTTTGCAAGCTAAATCTTTACATCAGACAAGGTCTTCTTATTTTGGCCTCTTAATCGGAGTTCCGATGCATCGAAATTAAAGCCATTATATCCGTGTGCTAACATATTCTTTAAATTGATATTTTGCTTTTTTGATATATTGTTCAAGTAAGTGCTACCTTATATTCAAGATAATTGAATTATAAGGTACTCTTATGGTGGCCCGAGTTATATTGCTATAACAGTCTTATCTACACAACAAAGTCTGTTAGGACAATTCAATCAATTGGTTTAGTTACTTTTATTTTTTGACCAGGTAGACTCATTAAATGAGGTAAACAGTAAAAATGCCAACATTAGAAAGAACAATGGTGCTACGTGGTTTTTGCAACAATCCCCTAATTATAAATTATAAGATAATTATCAGTTACAGGAATCGTGTGTTGGCCATTGTTTATCCGAGTTGTCGCCAACATAAATAAGACGAACTTTACTTCATAGTTCTGGTAACAAATCAGTACCATTAAAAGAACATAAACAACTGAAATACATAGTTGAATGCACAATTGATTAATTGTATCACTAAAAAGAGAATGTATTACTTTGAAATCATTTGGATGATTTTTCCTAATTTCTTCAGAAACATATCTATATACTGTAGCTCCACCATTACTGAAAGTATGAAAGAATATAGGGTGCTTGTCAAATTTCATATCAAACAGAAGATTAATGACATTTCCAGCAAGGTTAATGATCTTCTTTTCATCAAGAACACGGGGAGAAATGATATTGGGTGAAGCTATGTAACGAATTGTAGTGCATCTGAAATAGAAAATAGTTTAACATAGGAGTCCTTCAAATATTCTGTAACAGAACTAAGTTTAACTTCAGAGAATTGTGAGTTTAACTTTTTGTAAGTTTAACTTAAGAGAAATTCAAATGAAGATTTATTACTATATTAACAATTTTAGGGTGACCCGGGGTAATTCACGATCACTCTGTTTCTGGGGTAAATAATGATCACCTAAGTTTTATTCAAAAAAAAATGTTTTTTTTTTCTTAAATTTGAGACATGGACAAGAATGCTTGTACACTTTACTAAAGTATAACTACAGTTACTTAATAATAGTTTTTTGTTTAATCTAACAAAATAAGTATTTTTTAAATTGCTTTCCGTATTTTCCACTTCAAAGATGGGTATCAAAATGTGCATATTTCTGCAAAGATCCCCCTCCTTCTCTTAATAATAAATATTTTGAGTTACTTTCTTTTTCTTTGATATAAAAATAGTGTAAGCTTTTGTTTAATTGTTTCACATCTACTGTAAATATTATAATTGACTATAGGAAACTATATCAAATGTTGCCCCCTACAGATGGGGTAATTATTGATCACTGGGGTAATTCCTGATCATTGTCATTTCTTCGTATAAATAGTATAAAAATAGCTAATTGTCTTGTCTTAAATAACAGTTCATATTTTTTTAAGTGGAACAACTATAAAATATATTTTAACTGTAATCACAAAATTTGCTTTTAACTGTATACAAGACAAATGTGTTTTGATTTGCACCATTTCTGGTTTGTCTTACCTTGCTTCTATCTTAATTTTATGTGTGTACATTGTTAGAATAATTTTTAAGTTTATAAATTAGCGTAATATAAATATGCTAAGAAATTATAAGCCTAAAAAGGATGCTATGCTTTTAGAAAGCAAAATTAGCGAATTTCTTTTAATGATTGAAAATTAAAATTTCAGTGTGAGAGCTACTGCCAGAGCTGTTGACATACCTTACTTAACTTTACACTCTCACCTAATGAAGTTAAAAAATCCAGCAAAAGTAATCCATGTGGGAACTCTTTCTTATATTCAGGCAGTACATGAGAATGAGTTGGCTGCTTGCCTAAAATTTATGGCATGATGCAAAGATTTTTGGAAAATTTAAATGGTTAATCTTTATTCTTGCTTTTGAATAAATCACTTTATTAGCTGCTTAAACATATCTTTTTGGTTTATTTGTTTGATCTTGATGTCGTATTTGTTAATTACCATTGTATAATTTTTTTTAAACTGTCCCTTTACTATAAAAACTGGTGATCAGTAATTACCCCAGAAGTGATCAGGAATTACCCCAGAAATGATCAAGAGATGGGGTAATTCCTGATCACTAAAAATTTAAAATCTTTTAAATTCTAATTATATTTTCAAACAAAAGAAGGTAGCATAGGACTCATCTCGTATAGCCTCAAACTTCCAGTAAATATTAAAATTCTATCTTGAATAGTTTTTTTACAAAATAGATGTTTGCATTTTTTGATCAGGAATTACCCCAGGTCACCCTAATAAGAAATTGCAAAGTTATATTTATTAATCTTTCAAAAGAAAATATTGGATTTGATTTTTAGAGATTTTTAACAAGACAAAGCTTGACACGACAAGTTTCTGATACTTGTCAGAACTAAAACTAGTTCTTAACGGCAAAAACCAACCTTGTTTTCAATCAATCATTTATTATAAATATTAATTTATTTATAAGAAATGAAATAACAATTTGAATAAGTAGGGAATTAAACATTAATTATAAAAAATTCTATTTAATTACTTTACTTTTTCATTTAGAATAAAATTATTTAACCTTTAAAACAGACAGAAGTAATATGTTTGAAACTTCTCTTATTTACTGATTGGACAAAATAATAATAAAAATAAGTAAACATAATTTCATTTACATTATTTATTTACAGTGTTTTGAACATTTTGATGGAATAGGTTTTTTCTTTAAAAGTTTACAATGGAATGAGAATACCATTTTTATTAAAATTTCTTATCTAGAATATAAATATTTAAGAGTTAATTTTTTTTTTAAAGAAATATCAATTATAAAATTGAAAATAGTGAAAAGTATGCAAAAGAAACTAAAAAATTTCATTGACTTTGCCATTAACCAGATTTTGTATCTAATTCCTCATTTCAGAAGTGTCAATCATTCCAAGGGCCCAAATTAATAAAAAGTTCATACATAAAATTAAAATTATAAACACCAATTAAATTTTAAATCACAGTTATTATAAAGTTTTTTATTTTTAATTTAAACAGTTTTAACAATCTAATGTTACAGCAGGGGTAGTGGATTTGTAGCGCCAGCTATAATCCTAAGGTGCCAAATAAATTTTAACTTGAAATTTTTTTAAAAATAATGTTTGTCTGGGGGTGGCTAGTTTTTTTTAAAAGTTTTTCGAGAGTCCACTGCTTGGAGGTTGCCAAGACTTGACGATTATTCTGCCACAGATCATAATAATTAATCCTCCCCAAATGGTTATGTTTAAGATTTCTGACAATTTGTATTGATCTGACAATTTGTAACAATGGTAGAAAAATTCAATAACTATTTATTCCGAATGCTTGAATACTTCTATATCAGTTCATTTTCAAAACATAAAAATATTTTTAGAATAGGATCATCAAAAAAATTAAAGTTTAAAAAAAATGATAAGGTGTGAATTTTGGTGAAATTTTATTTCAGAAATTTTCAAAAATGCATATTAGATTAATCTAAAATTCTATATTTATTTAAATTACATAATCTGAGTAATATAAAAGCAAAAGAATTTATCTTTTGCGAAACACTGTACTAAAGCGCAACAAAAATCATAAATCTACAAATATATGAAAGCTTATTTATAATACATTTCTGAAAATTCTATTTTTAAGTAACTGGAAATAATTGAATAGAACTTATGAAGATATTTTTTAAGTAATTTGATTTTTTATAATAATTCAAAACAAACAAGTATTATCACCCTTTTTTCTGATAAATTTCACTATATTTTGCTAAATATCTATCAACACAACCGGCCCAGCCAAATAAAATAACTACTGGCTCTCTTTTAACAACAGGTTCTGCGATAACAGGAAATGTAACGTAATATTCGAAATCATCATCCATTCTAAATTTATTTAAGGACAATTGAAACTGTTTACAAATATAAATATCCTGGGGCTATGGTGATGTGTTGAGCGTAACACCGGTTAGTTTTGTTTTTGAGTGAAGAGGAAAAGGAATTTCGAATTGCAACAAACCGATTACGATTATTCACTTTTTACATTTAGATTAAATAAGGCTGAACTAGATCGTTCAGTAATCTGAAAGTGAGTGCTTCGTTAGCCCAGTAACCAAAGATCAATTTGAGCATATTTTCCGATTTGAGTAAAAGTAGGCTTTTCCCTTTTAGTCAGACGTAAATGTTTACTGCATCGTATGTTACTTTTATTTACGTCACTCTAGAGCTGCACAATGGGCTATTGGCCAAGGTCTGGGAAACATTTGTGAGGATGATCCGGAGACGACAAACATACGCCACAGCCCGTTTTAAAGGGGAAGACACATTCACATATACCGTTCATCCATCCCAATATCGTAATTTTTAGCAGAATCAGAGCACGATCAACCTCCGTTCCAGTACCCCCAGAGGTCTTGATTTGTTATGGGAACTTGGTTGACTTTGTGACTCCGAAAGATATAGAGTGCACCAGTCATCATTCTGTACACGGGGAATCTTCGGTCGGCGGAGATTGAACTCATGATTTCTCGATTCTCGGACATTGGCCTAACTCCCTACTAGCCGGGCTATCCGGCCATGGGGTTAATAAAATTGTCATAGGCAGAGCCGCGATGGCTCAGGGGATAGAGCGTTCGCCTTCCAATGAGGCGAACCGGGTTCGAATCCCAGTCGATACGAATTCCGCATCCGGCTTGCACTGACCACAGTGCTGACGTGAAATATCCTCAGTGGTAGACGGATCATGGGTTAGAGTCCCCTTGCCGTCAGGCTAACCGTGGGAGGTTCTCGTGGTCCTCCTTTCCATGTAACGCAAATGCGGGTTAGCTCCATCAAAAAGTCCTCCACGAAGGCAAAATTTCTCCCAATACTCGATCCAGGAGTTCCCTTGTCTTCTGGATTGGGTTCAAAATTACAAGGCTACGGAGTTGAACATTAGTAGCCGTAAACCCATTAAGTTGGGTCGGCTGTTCAACGACGGTTATAAAAAAAAAATTGTCATAGGCAAATCAATACCTCTGGGGGTACTGATCCAGGAGTTTCCTTGTCTTCTGGATTGGTTCAAAATTACAAGGCTACGGAGTTGAACATTAGTAGTCGTAAACCCATGAAATTGGGTCGGCTGTTCAACGACGGTTATAAAATTAAAATAAAATTGTCATAGGCAGGCCGGGATAGCCTGGTCGGTAGGGCGCTGGGCCCATATCCAAGAGGTCGTGGGTTCGATCCTCGCCGGCCGAAGACTCCCCGTGTGGTAAATGGTGACTGATGCACGTTAAATCTGTCGAGTCTCAAAGTCCTCCACGTTCCCATAACAAATCAATACCTCTGGGGGTACTGATCCAGGAGTTTCCTTGTCTTCTGGATTGGTTCAAAATTACAAGGCTACGGAGTTGAACATTAGTAGTCGTAAACCCATGAAATTGGGTCGGCTGTTCAACGACAGTTATAAAATAATATAAAATAAAAATTGTCATAGGCAAGGCCGGGATAGCCTGGTCGGTAGGGCGCTGGGCCCATATCCAAGAGGTCGTGGGTTCGATCCTCGCCGGCCGAAGACTCCCCGTGTGGTAAATGGTGACTGATGCACGTTAAATCTGTCGAGTCTCAAAGTCCTCCACGTTCCCATAACAAATCAATACCTCTGGGGGTACTTATCCAGGAGTTTCCTTGTCTTCTGGATTGGTTCAAAATTACAAGGCTACTGAGTTGAACATTAGTAGTCGTAAACCCATGAAATTGGGTCGGCTGTTCAACGACGGTTATAAAATAATATAAAATAAAAATTGTCATAGGCAAGGCCGGGATAGCCTGGTCGGTAGGGCGCTGGGCCCATATCCAAGAGGTCGTGGGTTCGATCCTCGCCGGCCGAAGACTCCCCGTGTAGTAAATGGTGACTGATGCACGTTAAATCTGTCGAGTCTCAAAGTCCTCCATGTTCCCATAACAAATCAATACCTCTGGGGGTACTGATCCAGGAGTTTGCTTGTCTTCTGGATTGGTTCAAAATTACAAGGCTACGGAGTTGAACATTAGTAGTCGTAAACCCATGAAATTGGGTCGGCTGTTCAACGACGGTTATATTATATGATATAAAATAAAATTGTCATAGGCCAAGGGCCGGGATAGCCTGGTCGTTAGGGCGCTGGGCCCATGTCTAAGAGGTCGTGGGTTCGATCCTCGCCGGCCGAAGACTCCCCGTGTAGTAAATGGTGACTGATGCACGTTAAATCTGTCTAGGCTCAAAGTCCTCCATGTTCCCATCACAAATCAATACCTCTGGGGGTACTGATCCAGGAGTTTCCTTGTCTTCTGGATTGGTTCAAAATTACAAGGCTACGGAGTTTAACATTAGTAGTTGTAAATCCATGAAATTGGGTCGGCTGTTCAACGACGGTTATAAAATAAAATAAAAAATTGTCATTTTAGAGGCCGGGATAGCCTGGTCGGTAGGGCGCTGGGCCCATGTCCAAGAGGTCGTGCGTTCGATCCTCGCCGACCGAAGACTTCCCGTGTAGTAAATGGTGACTCATGCACGTTAAATCTGCCGAGTCTCAATGTCCTCCATGTTCCCATAACAAATCAACACCTCTGGGGGTACTAATCCAGGAGTTTCCTTGTCCTCTGGATTGGTTCAAAATTACAAGGCTACGGAGTTGATCATTAGTAGTCGTAAACCCATGAAATTGGGTCGGCTGTTCAACGACGGTTATAAAATAAAATAAAAAATAAAATTGTAATTTTAAAAGGCCGGGATAGCCTGGTTGGTAGGGCACTGGGCCCATGTCCAAGAGGTCGTGGGTTCGATTCTCACCGGCCGAAGACTCCCCGTGTAGTAAATGGTGACTGATGCACGTTAAATCTGTCGAGTCTCAGAGTCCTCCAAGTTCCCATCACAAATCAATACCTCTGGGGGTACTGATCCAGGAGTTTCCTTGTCTTCTGGATTAGTTCAAAATTACAAGGCTACGGAGTTTAACATTAGTAGTCGTAAACCCATGAAATTGGGTCCGCTGTTCAACGACGGTTATAAAATAAAATAAAAATTGTCATTTTAAATTTTTATATGAATAATCGCAGGCACGAAGACATATTTAATTAATTTCGATCGTAACTACCTTTCAAATTAATTACTTTCATATTAACCAACTAATAGATTTCTACTAAATTATGATGTTTAGAAATTATTTTATTTAAAAAAAATAATAAGTACTACCTATCTTTCAAAATTATCTTGAACAACATTTAACGTTTACCCCTCTTTCAATCCTGGTGGCTTAATTAGTCTTAAACAATATATATTATATTTTCATCGTGTAGTTGCTGCAGCGGCTTTGTTCTCCTGGAAGAATTTAGAATTCAATTGTATCTCCACGACTTCCGCGATTATTGTCAAAAAATCACGCAGACCAATTAAGTATGAGTTCAGAAAATTCCAGCAAATGGGTGAGCGAAATTATCGAAATTATTTTCCTCTTTTCAATGAAATAAATAAAAAAAAACTCTTCCCATTTTTTTATTACTTTCTCACACCTCTTGAGCTATAACTCGAATATCGTTTACTCGAAAAAGGCAAAGGCGGTCACCAATAATTGGAATGACAGAACATTACACCATAGCACTGTTTATATTTAAAATTTACAGCCAACTTAGTAAGAATCAATTTAAATAAGATATGTCGTCATTAAGCTTATATTTTCATAAAAGTAAAAAATGAATCTAAATAAATATTTAACATTAATTATATTTAACTTAATTTACTACTTAAGAAAGACAACATAAAAAATGAAATTAAAAATATAGAGAAAACATGAAAAAATTTCTATTCTTTGCTTGATATGTTTTATTTTGCATTTTTCACTTAATATGTTAAATTTTCATTTCAGTTTTTTTTTTTTTTTTTTTGTGCTCCTCACAGAATTGTATTGATATATTTTGCTTTGCCTACATTAATGCAAAGCACTCATTTTTGCGGATATAATCATGTGAGTTGATGACGAGATTATATCTTTCAATTGTTTTGTTTTTGATTTTTTTAAAATAAAATACTTAAAAAAATTTTTTTTTTAAATATTTTATTTTTATCATTTTTCTTCTTCTAGTTTCATAAAGCTTAATTGCATTTTTTCCTCATGTTCTCTATATTTTAACTTATTTTATAAGTTCTATATACTTGCAGCTTATGCGCAGTAAATAAAACTTATTATTTATCTTGATTTTCTTCGCTATTCTCTCCTTTCTTTTTGTCTTTATATTATATATATAAAAAATAAAATATGAGAATATATGTGAACAAAATGAAATAGTAAATAATAATAAAAAATTCAATAATAATAAAAAAAGTAAAATTACATACTATTGCATAATTTAAAATCAAAATTCTTGTTTTACTTATGTTTAGTAAAAAATGAATTTGCTTTTAAAGTAATTTTAAAAAAGCAAAAAAAAAAAAAACAACTGCAACATGCTAGATTCACTTAACACATAATAAATTTACAATTAAACGAATAATAAAAAATTTACAATTAAATGAATTATCGCGCATGCATCAATTTCTTTATATGCACCATATTTTGAATCTTTTTTTCGATGAAATGTTAATTATGACTTATTTTAATTTATTACTTATATTGACTTCCATTTGAAATCTGAGTACTCAAGCTTAGATATAAAAAGTTGAAATTTTAATTGCCGATAAATTCATTTCGCCAATGTTATGGCAATAAATTCTGCTTTAAGCGGTTAGGAAATTATTGCACATATTATTTCCATTGAGCCCAGAACTCCCTTTAATCCAGTCAGATTATCTCTTGATCCAATTAGAAAATGGTCAATTGATTGAAACTAAATGCAATTTGGCGTTAATATGAAAATTAATTCTGTTTGTTGTGGTCAGGAACCTATATTTTAAGTGCAGCCTCAAGGAGAGGAGTTCTAATGCAAATACCGCTACTAGTACGAATACTATCAGTATAGACCTGATACGAATACTATCAGTATAGACCTGATACGAATACTATCAGTATAGACCTGATACGAATGCTATCAGTATAGACCTGATACGAATACTATCAGTATAGACCTGATACGAATACTATCAGTATAGACCTGATACGAATACTATCAGTATAGACCTGATACGAATACTATCAGTATAGACCTGATACGAATACTATCAGTATAGACCTGATACGAATGCTATCAGTATAGACCTGTACAGCATCTTAAGGAATGATTTCCAGAGCTAACTGCCTAAGATGATCTTCAAGGTGAGTTTGCTTGTTTGCAGAGGAATTCAAATCAAAGTGGAAGAAAATTCTTGGCAGTCCCTTAGATTGATCAATGCAAGTTCTCTTTGCCCTGGACTTTCTGAGGTGGATCTTACATCAGCAGATTCCCTTTTTCTTGTGGTCAGCGGCGTCCTGGAGCTTATCTGACCTATGTCAGATTAAGAGGATAAGCAACAGCAACATGAAACGATTGAAACTGCACGCTATCTGCTGCATTTTGGGGATTACTAAGTTTTGTCAAATCAGTAATGTGTAACTCCCCGAGAGTTACTACACAGTGAAAATGGGCCGTGCTACGAAAAAACGGTTTCTGTCGCTCTTGAAATTCATTTTTTTCCAGTATCAGATTTATGGATATAAACAGTTCTTCACACTTGATTTTCAGATGTGTGTGCGGCAGACAACATATAAAGCTTCCTAACTAATCCTGGACATCCTTTTTGACTAGTACACCCTTTTCTATGGTGCTTAGCGCATCAGCCTGAGACAATGGAGGTCCTTGGATCAAATCCTGCCGGTAGTCAACAAATACTCTTTTCTACTTAAGTTTATAAATTAGAAGATTGTGAACAGCAATTAATTCTTCTTTTTATTTTGTCGTTTATTTAATTTTAGAGGTTGAGATAAAAATTTCCTTAATAATATTTTTGATTTAAAAAATCGAGTCGCGAGGAAAAAAAAAAAAAACCTACTTAACCCGAGCATGGAATACAAGAGTCTTCATTTAGATTAAGCATATGAGTGAAGCCGTACGAGTCGGTGATACGGATTCAAAAAATCGTTTAAGACTCAAAATCAGCTAATTAATACAACATAGCGAACATTTTTTATGCTTTTATAAATAAACTAACTTTCTTTTTCTAATTTTCTTTCGCACTAAACGATCCCACAGTACAAATTTAAAAAAAATTAATAGAAATTTGTCTTATAGAATTTTATGATTGGATTGTATAAGTATCTAATTACATTGCAAATAAAAGAAAATATTTAAAAAAAAAATGTATTTTCAATTCTGTATTAGTAATGTCAAAATGTAAGCATATAATTATAAAATTAGTTCATTCAATAATAAATTTATAACATTTTTTAATGCTTAAGATTAAATGATATAATATAAAGATTATTTTGTTAAATATTATTTTTGATTAAAAATGAAAATTTAGCATTCTTTCATTCAAACATTTTACTTCTACTCCTTTTACGCATGAAATTGAACATGTTTCATTTTTTTTTTTTTTTCATAACCGTCGTTAAACAGCCGACCCAATTGTTTGAATTTACGATTACTAATGTTCAACTCCGTAGCCTTGTCATTTTGAACCAGAAGACAAGACAAGAAAACACTTGAATCAAGTATTGAGAGAAATTTGCCTTGATAGAAAACTTTTCGATTTGACTAACCAGCATTTGCGTTATATAGAGGAAAACCTTCCATGGTTAGCCTGACAGCTAGAGGGCTCTAACCCATGATCCGTCTACCACTGAGGATATTTAACGTCGGCACTGTGGTCGGTGCAAGCCGGATGCGGAATTCGTATCGACCAGCCATCGCTGGGATTCGTACCCGGTTCACCTCCTTGGAAGGCAAGCGCTCTATCCCCTGAGTCATCCATCACGGCTCAATGTCATATTTTGAAATATTTTATGACATTATAATAACAAAATTTCAAGAATTCATCCCATTTATCACGAATAAACATTGCATATTTTGCTCTTATATTTTTATTTGAGCAATATTAAGCAAAAAATTTTAAATTAGAAATAACTTTTTAACCTTCTCAATTTTCCTCCAACATGACAATTAGTATAACATCAAGACGTTATTGATTTTCTAAATTTAAAAGCATAATTAATAATTTTCAAAATGATAACCATATTTTACGTTAAAAGAAAATTTAACATTTTTACTTTAAAGCCTTTACCCATTACAAATGATCAATACTTTATGTATATTTCCCCTTATTCATTATTTAACTTTATTTATATTTTTGTCGTTGACATTTTATGTATCTGAAACAATATATTAAATTGTAAGTTAAATCAGAAATCCATAGAGAAAAAAAAAAGAAGTAATTTTTAGTAAACTTAAAGTGTTACACTTTCTGCGTTGCGTGACTTGAAGGTAGATATCGAAAAGAGATATTGCTGAGAACACTTTTCGATCAATACCTATCTATTGTTTATTTACTCTTTTCAGATATAACTTCAGCAATCAATCTTTGAATATAAGCGATTAATCTGAGCATGATGACAGATACCTGAACGAAAAACATTAACTGTCTTTTTATGATAATGCCTGCAGGTATCCCCTTAAAATAGAATTCATTCGGCGATTTTCCTGTTTTTCTTAAGTCATAAGTCAAGATAAATTTAGTGGTTGTCTTTTTTCAAACTCTTACTTAGTTTTTGAAAATTTCTTTTGAGATTGTAGTTTTCTAATTTCAAAGTTTAAGCAAATTTTCTAAATTTTTTATTTAAGAAATATTTCACAGTTCATAATTTATCCATTTCACTGGTTCAAGAAAATGCAGCTATTTTATTTACTTATTTTTTAATTTTTTTCTATTTTTTTGTTCAAATAAAATTTTTAAAAAAGAACGGAAGAAAACTCTTTTTTTTAAATGTGCTATTTTAATTGGTGATATTATCGTCGGCAGCCGGGGAAATGATAAATACTCACAAACCTTAACGTTAAAAAATGTTTTAAGTTTATCCTTCAAAATTAAAATAATTACAAAATATTGCCTTAAAATATTAGAAATATTAATCTCTTTAAAAAGTTAATTTTATGAATGCAAATTTTATTCAAAACCGAAAGTTGAAGACTGTTCTTTTGTTCTTTGGTATTAAATTGTCGACAAATTTACTGTGATCTTTCTTATTAAGTGTGTTTAAATTATTTTTCAAATATGAAATAACTTTCAAAATATTTATTAAAAATAGGTTTGTTTCAATAACAATTTGCATTTGTGAGCATTGAATTTTATTTAAAAACTGAGGTTTAAGGCTGCCGTTCTCTGTCGCTAATGCATTAGCAAATTGACAATGATTTTTTTCCCAGTGTGTTTAAGCGATCTTTTAAAAAGTATACAAGTTACAAAATATTGATTTAGAATAATTTTATAAATTTATATTTTGATAAAAAATATCATAAATATTAAAAATTTCATAGTTTTTGACATTAAAATTTTTTAAAGTTTTTCATTGAATATTAAATGGATTGCAGAATAGTGCCTTAAAATGATTTATCTTTTTGAAGAGTGGATTTTTGATGACGTCATTCAAGAGCAAAATTTTAAGACGGTTTTGTAACCCTTTGATATTAAGTTGTCGGTAAATTTGCTGCGATTTATCTTCCAATGTGTTTAAATTATTCTTTATACATTACACAACTTAAAAAATATTGGTTAAAATTGATTTATCTCAATAAAGAATGGATATTTACTTACCGAATTTTGAACAAAATCTAAACCCATTTTGATCTAGCGTGGCATATACGTAACGGGAATTTGGAGAATTCTTCTGATTTGAAAAGAAAAAATGTTTTCACATCAAGGGAATTTTTTAAAAATTCTTTTCAAAAATCAGGTAATATTAAGTATAAATATCAGGTATAAATATTCATTTAATTAAAAAAAAAAAATCACTTTTTTATTTAGAGCTTTTTTGCGTCAGGGTATGTAAAAAACTTCAGGTTTTAATGAGTTATTGATGTGTTTAACTATGGACAAATTATTGCTGCTTACTTTTATAAAGAATTGTGAATTAATTTATAATTAAAGAATCGCTTAAATAGTCCTTTAAATATAAATATATAATTATTTGAAATACTGATGCAAATGATTTATCTTGATCAAGAATAAATTTTATCCAAAAGCAAAAGTTTAAGAGTGTTCTTAGATTTCAAGTATTCGTAAATTCCCTGTGACGGAATCGTTTGTTCGGAAATGTGTTCTTTTCCCTCGTTTGAAATATTTTATCACTGTCAATAAATTGTTGGTTACCTTTTTCTTAATTTTTTTATTTTATTGTCTGTTAGAGTTCACTCTTGAAATCTTTCTGTAAAATTTAAAACGTTAATGAATTAAAAGAGATGTAAACTATAAATATCTGATTAATAGCGGTAAAAATTAGATGACGATTTCGAAATTCACCACTTTTCTTCATCATTTGTAATTTTTATCACCTCCAATAAACTGCAAATTACTTATTAATTTTATATTCCTTAGTATTTATTTTTGAGTTTTGCAGTTTCTGAAAAAAATTCAAGCGTTGTGGCGAAAATTTTAAAGCAATCTTAAAATTCACTATTTATAAAATTGTTTGCATAGAAATGTTTTATTTTTCCTCATTTCAAACTTTTATCATCTGCTCTAAAACTATCAATTGTTTATTTATTTTGTAGTCTGTTATTGTTCACTTTTGAACTATCTTAATTTTGGAAAAAATTAAGACGTTTACTGATTAAATCAGATAAAAACCATATATATCCAATTAATGGTGGCGTAAATTCAAATTTAAAAAAAAAAAAAGAAGATTTTTTTCCTTCAAATCCTGCTAAATATTTGTATTGTTTTGCACTCTAGATTTTTTTTGTTCATTTTAAGGGTTACATTCAAAATATTATATTGCAAAAAAAATTAGCAAAAAGAGCTTTTTAACGATGCTTGAAAATAGGGTTTTTTGCACTATTGCCGTTAAATAAATTTAAAAACTGAAAAGTTTTGTGATTTGAAATTGCATCACAATAAACTGTTTATTTATAATATTCTCTTTTTATGCAATCAAACACCGGTAAAAGATTCTCATACTCATAGACATTTCTCGGAAAAAATGGTTAAATAATAATTTTTTTAATTATTTTTTTACCGTATTCAAACATAACAGTCATAATACATAACAGTCAAACATAAATAAGAGTGTATTCAAAATATTAACTGTGAGAAAAACAGTTATGAACTGTTTTCACCTAATACGGTTAAACAACCAGAATTTTATCGCACTAACTAGATCCACCCAATGATGCCATTTAGCTCCCTACAGACAAGCACGTATTATAACCGAGTGGGCTAAGTTGTTAATCTCCGGCAGAACTGACATTCGTGTCCCAGTATTGACAGTACAATGTTTCTTCCATTCCCTTTAACCCATGAAGAGTTTCCAGAGTCCTGCACTCTACGATTGGTGATCCTGGGCTGTTAGAATACTATACTCTCATTCAATCATAAATGGCAGCATCTCAAAGCTACTAAACTATCTTCAATGTCCAGTAAAATTTCTTTTTCGCGATTTTGAAGCCATGCTATTTGTAAATGGTTAAAAACTGTATAGTTTTGCATTTATGTTTTTTTTAACCATACTAGTTGTAAACGGTTTCAAAACTGTAAAGTTAAAATATGTTCTTTACCGTAAACTTTACTGTTAATTGGATGGACAGATAGCTGCCGGATATTTTATCATAATTTTAGAATGAAAATTTTACAGTGTGGTTAACGCAACAATAATCAACTTCTCGAAAACAAAATTAATTTGTTTATGTTCTTAAGCTACCAGAAATATTTTTAAGATTGCAGACCACTGCAGAAAAATCATGAAAAATGCCCTATACATTTTAAAGTAGACGACAGAAGAGGGTTAACTTTGAACAACGCTTTATTTTTTGTAGATTTAATTGAGGTGTGAAATCCTCATCAATCAAACTAGCATATAATTTGCATTATTGGCAACGGAAAAAAATGAACGTGCAATTAAATTAGATTGATGAGATGCTGAATTAAAAAATGTGGAAAACTTTTGGTGAGGGAATATCTAAAGCATTAACAATTGAACATTCTAATTTCGTTACAGCAATTACTCTTTGACAGGAATGTTTTTTAAATTAAAATAATAAATATCAAAACATATTTTTATGACCGGAATAATCGATGGATGTAATAAAGTAATGAAAAATATTATTTAATAAATATATTCATTACTTTTTTGGAATAAATCATTTAATTTAATTGAAATTTCAAAAGTTGACTTTATAAATAAATGCAAATTTATCTGTTGTTAAAATCCAATTTTCGTAAAACATGAAATATAAACAAGAATGTGTTGTAATTAATTTCTATACGTGGAGTTCTCAACTCATTACTTAATATGTTTTACTATTTTTCTCCGTTCATTTTAAAATTAGTCAGATACGAATTGATTATGAAGCGTAAAATATAACATAACAATCCTGTAATTAAAAAGCATCATAAATGTATAGAATTAATTCTCAGAATTATTTAAATTTAGATATTTGTAGCATTTATTCATTAGCGTATAATTTGCATGAAATATATCATGAATTGCTAAAGTACGATGCTATCGGAAATGTTTTTATTTCCCTTTTCCCTTTCGTGCAATTGTAGAATGATACATGAATTAAGATGATATATGAATTATAGCATTGTATTTTTTATAATAGTTATTAAAATAATGTAATTATTTACAGCATAGTGTGATTTTTTAATGGTGTAATAACCATGAGTATCAATAATAACTTCCAAGAAAACTTAAATACTTATTTTACTATTATTTTATTAAAAAAAGAATGCTTTTTAAAAAAAAAATATTTGTCTTTTTATACACTGTTCGAAATTTCTTTGAAAGAAAGGTTAAATAGCAATCTATAGAATTTTTATTTTATAATATTCAAAACAAACAGTCAAATAACCATAAATAAGATAATAATCAAACTGTTAGCTGAGAGATAACATTTATTAACTGCTTCCACCTAATGCGGTTGAACAACCAGAATTTTATCGCACTAACTAAGCCTACTTAATGAAGTCACTTAGTTTTTTGCAACTGCATACATATTGTAGCCGAGAGGACTTATCTGTCAGTCTCACGAACGTCAGAACAGGGGTTCGAATCCCAGCGTTGACACTATAATATTTTCTCCATTCTCTTCAACACATGAAACGTTTCAATCGTCCTGCACTTCTCAATTTGTGTCCTACAGTCTTCAAATGCCCATTACTTGACGAAAACATAGCTCCTATGTCCAGTTAATTTCTGTTTTATGATTTTGAAACCGTGCCACTTGCAAATGGTAAATAAACCACATAGTTCTGTATTCATGGTTTTATAATCATACTAGTTGTTTCATACTACGGTTTTAAAACCGTAGAGGTGAAAAATGTCCTCTATCGTAAACTTTACGGTTAATCGAATGGACAGTCTGCAGCCGGTTATTTCCCCACAATTTTAAAGTGGAGGTTGAAGTGAATAAGGTTTCAGCTCTAAATTCCACTTTTCGTTGTGTGAATATAATAATGTGCTCATATAAAGGGTGTCCTTGTGATTTGGAGAAATAAAAATGTAATGAAGGCCTAACTTAGGAGTTGTTTCGGTTGCAAAAAACTCATACATTTTTTGCACTCACGACTGTCGAACGGGTTTAAATTGTTGGAGGCGAACTTAACATATCCAGTTAACAAAGGCTCCTGATGTAAACTCAACATGAAAATTGGTAATTTATAACGTCTTTTGTTGGTATCATGGTAACTTAAGTGTTGACAAATAGAAAGAAATGAATAAATAAATAAACGCAAGTAAAAGAATTACAGCTTTTTGCTACTTTTATTTATTTTGCGGAAAATTTTCCCCCCCGGAATTTTGCGAATAATACTTTTATCGGCATTGACAGCCAATGGCTTTCAAGTAATTTATGGTCAATTTCTATCAGTTACCATTTTTAATTAGTTAATTTATAGTGAATTTTAATCAATTGCCTGTTAATCCCTAAACTTTGCTGATGGCGATAACTTTGGAAAAGTCAATATTTTAGTAGTACTTATTTATTTATTTATTTGTTTATTTTTAGTATACAAAATGGTAGAATTTACAATACACTAAACTGTTTTTTTTTTCTTCTCCTTTCTAATTTACAAGATAGTAGATTTTTAAAATTGGAAGTTTTCAATAAAAATAGACTAACACTGCCAAAATTTGCTTATTGAAATTCCGACATCATAAATTGTAATTTAAAATTTTAGTCTATCTCGCATAGTACCTTATCATTGATTGAAAATTGTGCCTTCATAATTAAACTTTGAATAATATTAGCTAAATTCTTTATTGATGAAAGCTTTAATATAAAGGAATATATAATTATTAGAGTACGCCGACCAGGCAGAAAATTTTCTAAAACATTTCCAAATAAAATAGAACGTGTGTCAATAATTTCTTATTGAAACTAGCTGAACTTTCTTGTTTAATTGATAATAATGCATATAAAATGAAAAACAAAAGAAGAAAATTTTAGAATAAAACTCAAATGCTTTAATCTAGTATAAATATTAAACTGAAAGATATTCTTCAACTGTTAGTTTTTTTGTATGCAATATTAATGAATCAGAGCTTTTAAAAGAAGTAAAAACAAGCGTTACAATTTTAAAGAATAATATAGCGTGATCGTTAAATACATTGAAATGAATGGGAGTTCACAAGATGAAAAACAGTTTTAGTAATTCCCATATAAACACATATCCCTTATAATCTATAATCTGTTCCTTTGTAAAATAATCGTTTTTGAACGCGTTTTCTTTTTAGAAATAACAAAAATGTTTGAAATTTATTTCGTGATCTTGATCATTAAATACGGTCTTGATCGTAAAATAAGGTATGCACAGCAAATATTTCCAGTATAATTTACCAGCCTTAATATTTTTTCATTCACAAAAATATGTTTCTTTTCCTCTAAAGTTTTACTTAGAAATTCAAAAATGAAATAAAAAGTAATATTTATAACTATGAAGTTCAATTACTTTAAAATAAAAAGAAAAATAATGTAAATTAAAATTATAATCCGAACATATGTTATTTCAACTACTTTAATAAAAGTTTTAAAATTAAATTTCTCAATATTGTTTTATGTGTAAGGACAAAAAATGATTGATATATAATGTAAGGGGAAAAAAAGACTCACGACAAATTTTGATGTAAATTTAAGTTTCCCTTTTCTTAATGCTTTTCAATTGTCAAATCTAAATTATAAAAAAAAAGAAAAACCTCATCTATGATATACTGATTAATTACGGATATGCTTATAAATTAACTGATTTCCAAACGAAATTAATTAATATCGCAATTTTTTTTAAATCAATACCATAGTTTTTCAATGATAAAAATTCACCACATCATTTCCATCACGCCAATTCCCTACATTAAATTAATTTAATTACCCGAATATATGAAATTTACAACACTAAAAGATCTCCAATTCATTAAATTTTCTACACTAAATTATAACAGCCGAGGTTCGATATAACGATCCTCGAGATTCGCGCGGAGAAACGCGTTATAATGTGAAATCGTTATATCGTAAGTGCTCTAAAAAGTACTGTAAATATTAATTTATAGCTAAAAAAAGTTTGACTAATTTTAGGAAAGCAAATGCTTTTCTTAGAATTTAGTAACTAACAAACAGAAAAATAGGCAACTTTTTCTCCATATTAATGAGAGCCGCAGTTCGTCAGGGGATAGAGCGTCCCAATGAGGTGTCCCAGGTTCGAATACCAGCGGAGGCTGAATGATACGAATTCTGCTTCCGGCTCGCTCCGACCTCACTGCTGACGTAAAATATCCTCAGTGGTAGATGGATCATAGTTTAGAATCTTCTCTCCCCCCCCCCCCGTGAGAAGTTTTCGAGGTTTTCCTCTCCATGTAATGCAAATGTGGGTTAGTTCCATCAAAAAGTCTTCCACGGAGGCTAGTTTATCCCAACGTTTGATCAAGGAGTTCCTTCGTCTTCTAGGTTACAAGGTTACGGAGTTGAACATTGATCGTCGCAAACTCATAATTGGGTTGGCTCTTATAAAATAAAATAAGTTTTAGCAAAGCATATGCTTTACTTTAATAAGAATTTGATAATTAACAAACAGACAAATTAGTAATAACGCAACTTTTTCTCTACATTAATATAAACGTAAAAGTTCACCTTAAAATGATATCTTATAGGTAAGAAATGTATTAAAAAATAATACGCTGATTCACGGCTGTAATTTTCACTAAATAATATGCGTCAAAATAATTGCAAAGAAAACATGTTTTAACTCAAAATAAACCACACACAAGAGAACTTACATTTCGCAAAAAGTTTAAATAAAATTTTTAAACAAAAAAAGTAAGAAAGATAAATTTCTTGAATCATTTGAAAATAAAGTTAACAAAATATTAATGACCATAAATTACGACTGCCTAGGACTTGAGATAAGAAGTTTTGGGGATCATATCGTGATACCTTTATTCACAGAGTGTTTAAGGAATAGTTAGGTAAAGTCAAAAAAATTATTCTAATAATTTCCGTAAAACGTTTTCTAAATTAAATGCTTCAATTTCTGCCACCATTTTGGAATGAACAGTTCTGTGAAGACGTTATAGTGAACATTAAAATAACGTTGCTGACTATGGAATAGCAAACGGGACCTTACGCATCTGTCGCTATAACGGAAGGGTCCTTGTTATAGGTGTCGTAATAAAGAGCGTAGACTGTATTATGAACCCAAAATACACTAAATTTACTCCATTAAATTAAATAATAGAATTAAATTAAATCATTAAATTAATAAATTCATTAAATTAAATAATCTTCATTAAATTAAATAATCTAAACATAGTGAATTTACAACATTTAATTAACATTGAGCTGCTCAGAAGAGGAGAGAGCACTCGCCTCCCAATCATATGACCTGGGTTCGAATCCTAGCGATGGCTGGTCGATACGAATTCCTCACTCCGGTCGCACCGACCTCATTGTTGACGCAAAATATTCTAAATGGTGGACTGATCACGGTTTAGAGTCCCCTTTCCGTCAGGGTTACAGTGGGAGGTTTTCGTGATTTTCCTCTCCATGTAAAGCAAATGCGAGTTAGTGCCGCAAAAAAGTCCTCCATGAAGGCAAGATTTCTCTCAATACTTGATACAGGAGTTCACTCGTTTTCTGGGTTGCGTTCAAAATTATTAATCAACGGAGTTGAACATTACTAGTCGTAATCTCAAAATTGGGTCGGCAGTTCACCGTGTGTCTTAAATTAAGTCATAATTAACATTTGCACCCAAATATACATTAAATTCAGATTAAAGCTTTGTCTTTAGAATGTTAATAAGTTTGATTCCCACAATATTATATATATTTATTTTACATTTTTGATTGCAATTACTTCCACGAATCAAATTAATTTAGATTAACTTTTCATAGAGATTTAAGTAAATTCATTCATTTTGAATATCTAATTTAGTAATTATGAAACAAATTCTGAAGAAAAAGATAAATTTATATTAATCTTAATAATTCACATTCAAAAGTGAAATAATTATTTAAAAAAATCGTTTTCACTAAAATCTTTTTTTTTTTTTTTAAAAAAAAAGAGAATAAATTTTTTTCTTCACAAGATCTTACAACCGAACAAGATATTACTTTCTTTGAAAAATTAATCTGCGTGCCTGTTCATTAGAGTTTTTCTTTTCCTGTCTCGCTCATACCAATCTTAAAATAAGATTCCACACCTGGAACAAATTAAAAAGTCCCCACTACGGAAGAAGGAAAGGCCGCGTTAATTGAGGGGAGAGAAACAATATTAGGTTTGTCTCTTTTTGCGGCGACGCTATTTATAATAAAAATATGCATTGACATCAGAGCGTGGAATATTTTATCACCGTTTTAAGTAATACGATGCAATTTCATTTCACCATAATAATATTTTTTTTAAATGAGTTAGAAATTTTAAAGGCATAAGTATAAATGGTACAATGTAATTTTTTTTTAAGACAAGATAAATTGAAAATATGGGAAAGTTTATGATAATTTTTTCTTTGTTTAGTTCAGGTTATTTTTTTCTGATTTTTTAAACAATAAACAGCAACAATAACTATGAATTATCGTAATTAAAATGAAAGGGGCACTGGACGTTCAGAATGAGAAAAGAAATAAAAACTTAAAGCTGAGGTACGTTATATTTTTATACAGTTACCATAACCACTTAAAATTATTATTATTTTTTTTCAAACACCTATAAACAACGTATATTTGGGTAAAACTTTAATTAAAAAATTAAAATTTGTTTGGAAAAAACGTTTTAATTATCAGCAATTAAAACCCATACTTATCGATAAAACTTTAAAACTAATTATTATTTTTATTTAAAACATTGTCTGTTAATGCTACCAATATTCTGCTAAAATTAGAAAATGATCGAATAAAAATTGCACTTATTTTTGTTTTGAACGCAGTGTGTTTCATAATATATTTAATGTACTAGGTGCCCTTGTTCGCTACCGCTCATGAAACCTGATGATTGCTCCGCAATAATTGTTGTTTTTTCGTAGATAACAGTTTAAATTATTCGCTTAACATATATGTACTAAAAAAAAATATACTGTTTGCTAGTGCCTCCCCTTCTCTCACGTCCAAATATAGTATTATCTATTAGTATTATAAATGTTTACATCAATTGGAGCAAAGAAGTAATTTTTCCAAGTACTTATTTTTTAAAATAACATTCATATTGTTATAACATTATATTGTTCTAACACATTTGGTGAGTTCACAACCGTAATTTAATATTTTCGCTCACCAAACTAGCTGATGCATTAAATACTTTTTTGCTGATCGTTAAGCTCTAAATCATTTAACGAATCTTTGGAACTGTAATTTATAATAGTATATTATTATTATTTGTACAAAAAATAAAAATTTTAAAACGGTTAATAAGATTAAACATCTTTTTAAATAACTATTTTATCTTAAAATGTGGCGCAGAATTACATTAAATAACAATAAAAAACAGTAACAATTCTCTTAGTTTTAAGCTCTTAAATAAAAAGCGTAATAATTATCAGTACAGGAAAATACCTTTAAATTCGCGATCGCAACACTCGATACGCCATCTAGCGGGAGACTGTAAATATCGGGCATTAGTTCCCACATAATCATTGACAATGATGGGCGCCATTTTCTTAGCATCAAAAAAGAAGCAAAATTTCCCTAAAGAAAAGGTGAAACTTCTTGAAAAAACTAATCAGAACATGCCAAACATTGAAGCAGAACACGCCAAGCATTTGAAGAGCAACTTCTCAATAATTTTTACCTTTCTATTACCAACAACATAACATGATTTCATGATCACTTGCTGTTACAGATGTGTGTATTGCGGTAAAATAATTTTTCTGTCTTCAATTCATTACAAGTTAAAATGAAGTCAACATTGCTTTCGTCATTCCAATGAATAAATGTGTTCCAATGAATTCCATACAGAACTGTAATAGTTATAGAATATTCTTATTCTTCATAGAATAGTATATATTTCTGTATCTACATAATTCAGAAAACAACAATAAAGAATAATCCGAATTACTTGAAAAAGTATCTTTTGTGCTGATTATAAATAAATTTTTTATCGTTTTCTTGGTAAGTGTTTTTTAGTTTTGAAAGAATTTCAACTAGAATTCAGCTATTCTGTTTTTAAGCTACATATTAAAATTCATATCGAGATCTTACAATTATAAAATTTTGATGTGTGGTATGTTACCTAAAAGTAATGAAGGGATAAACTATGTGTATATTATTTGAGAATAAAGTTTTCAAACAAAGAACATATCATTTTGGAATTCTCCGGACTTATAAATCAGGTAAGTGTTATGATTTTTATAATAAAAAAATTGCTTGTAAATAATTTTTTTTCTTACTTGATGATAGTTCTCTACAGAATGGTTTTTTTACGTCTGATTAAATACTATAAGAATTAAAAAAAAAGAAACAATACGAAAGTTTTTATTGAAAAATTAGGAATTTTTAAAATCGTTTTTATCCTAAGAATCTATTTTACGTTTTTTAGTTTATAATTTTTTGATAAAATTGTTGTCAAAATACCTTTTTTGAAAGATTAAATGGTATTAAATTATGTGTTTATGTATACTCCTTGCATATTCTAATATTTGAAGTAATATGATTCAGAAAAGTATGGAAGAAAAATTTGGTACTTACGTATTAACCACAGCTACAGATTTGGCAGATTTTTAAGTGCCGCCAATCTACAGTTAAACTTTTTGGAAAAAATCTTAAAATGAAACACTTTGTTTAAAATCAAAGTAGTCAATCGGATTTCAGTGGAAAATGAGCCGATATAGAGTTTAGAATAGATTCAAAACAAACTTTTCTCTCACCTGATTCTATAGCCATTATGAACTCTAATAAATAAGATTCAAAATGAAATAACATTTCCAAAACGGATGTTTACTAAGATAAAGTTTCATGTTATGGACATTGGTATATTTTCGTTATATTTCACTCCATAAAATATTTCGCTTCTATTGCATTTTGAAATAAAATATAAAATTATAAAATTGCATTTTGTTTTGTTTTTGGCAAGTCGCAAAAACGCATTTTCGTAACACTAAAAAATGGCGACAAAAAAAAAGAATGGTTCTTTTTTGTTTTTTTTTTTTTGTTTCGTAAGCATTCTTTATTTTACGTTAAAATTTAAATGGGCCTTTCGTGTTATACCATTAAATTTAGTAAAACTATTTCTCAGGCATTAGGTTTGAACTCTTATAAGAATATACCCTATTCTTTTCTCTTTATTTACAAATATTTTTCCGATGTGTTCTGGATGTTCCTTCTCTAAAAAAAAAAGAGATACCATTTTGTTTTCGTTTGCATAAGAAAGAAAACAAACATTTTTCTTTTTTAAGTTTAATCAGCCACAATAAAGATGGAACGTTACAATGCTACATGTTACATTAAAGACGTCTCCAGTGTAACTGAATGACTGTTCATATGGAAGTCGCAGGGATTCGGCACATACAACAACGCCCCCTATAGTTCGTTGCGATCGCGAATTAGGAATACAAAAATATTTATAGAAAAACACTACCTTTATTACTGTCATTAATTTTATGCTGATGACAACCAAAACAATATGGAAATGAATGAGGGAAAACTGGATCCTACCACGTCATTTTCCGGTCAATAAAAATGCACCGACAACAAAGGAAAACTGTGTTAGACCATTATGTTATATAGAGATATCAAACAAAATAAACAATTTTTTAGCATCCACCTTATCTTGTTAATTAACGCTCCAGATTGCTGGAGATAGAAATAAGATAAAAATTGTTTTCTTAAATGCACATAACTTGAAGAAATGCCTTTTTTGTCTCATGAATAAATGGGGACCCAATATTTTATTGCATTTATACAAAAACTTGATTTTACTTATTTCGGGTGTAGGGATTTCAAATCTGAAATTGGTTTTTCTTCTAAGGCAACAGATTTTTTTTAAAATAACATTTTTAGTCTGTTTTTGTTGAAAATGTGCAAGTTTAAAAACGTTATAAATAACATCTCGCTACTGTTGCGACAAACTTCTAGGGGAGTTAGGACACATTATCAGGATTAAAACTGCAGCGGAACCCATATCATGAAACATCATCGTACGCATCTAGGGGCGCTGCCCCTGTTATGACCTGTTCAGAAGCACACGATGAAGCAGTTTATTATTGCAGTTGTTTAGATGACATTTCCGAGTATAGGTTATTATACAATTATATGTTTGATGATGTGCTCTAACAACTCTCTTAAAAGCTTGTTACAATGCTTATGCCACAGCCCTGTCATGTATAACGTTTTCAAATTTGTACATTTCGCCAAAAAACAGCCTAAAAATGTCATTAAAAAGAACTAGTTTGGAGAGAGAAATTGATGATACGAAATATGTGTCAAAAAATCTCCTGATACAGAAAAATAAATTGTTATTAATTTCAAATTATTTTCTCGATTTCGAAGCTTAGAAAATTGATTGCTATCCTTGTGTTTTTAAATTTTAACCAAGGAAGAAATAAAAATTAAGTTGATCATTTCGAATTTAGTTCATCTTACTTTTGCATAAGTTACAAGCCTTTTCTAACAATTGAATCGATTTAGTAAAATTTAGACGAATTTTTTTTTGGTAATTTCGGATTAATATGGTTTACTTTTGCATTTACAAGCATTTTCTAAAAATTGTGTTACAAAAAGTTACAAGCATTGTGTTCAAGTTACAAGCATTTTCTAAAAATTGAATAAGTTTAGTAAAATTAAGAAGAGTTTTTTGATCGTTTCGAATGAATTAGGCTTACTTTTTCACAACTTACAAGCATTTTCTAACAATTTTCCAATTTTGTAAAATTTAGAAGAATTCTTATAAGAGAAAATAAAGTTCGACAAGGGAAACACGTGAGTATACATAAAATGCTCCCACATGCATTAGTAAGAGTGAATGTTTTATTTAAAGAAAGGGAATATTTAAATGTAATTTTGTCTGTAATTGAAAATAAATACATGCAATAATTTAAATGTAGGAATCAGTTAAATCTGAAATAAAATGCAACAGTATTAACCAGGGTGGGTGCGATTTGGTAGACTAGCAGATTGATTAGTTAAGAAAAATCAATTGCTGGTTACAGAAAAACGCAACAGCAAATATTGCTAGTAACTCCTGATGATCTGGATTTTCTTTCGTTTCCCCGTCTCTTTTCACATCATTTTTCAAATTCCGATAGTTTTAATACAATGTTATTACGACACGCGAATTTCGAATTAGAGTTATCACTTCTTGATGCTCTCGATTAGCGACAATTTCATCGTAAATTCTCATTGTTTTCCTATTATTTTTTTAATCTTTATAAAGGGTTTCTCGGCAATCTCCACATCTTTTAAACTTCAGTATTTTCAATACGATGATATTGCGACGCCTAATATTCGAGTTTGAGTAATAATTTTCTGATGGCTAGTCCGTCGTTAATCCACATCTTTTTTCGATCATTTTTTTGGCATTTATTTCAGCTATTTTTCGTTTTTCCAGCATTTTTATATGGTATTCAAATTTTAATACTTTTAATACAATCTTGTTCCGACTCCTGAATTTCGATTTTGAGTAATCACTTTTTGACGTATTTTATTCACTACTATTTTGTGAATCCATATCATTTTACGACCATTTACTCGGCAGTTATTTTAATTTTATAGTCTTTGTCACATGCTCTTTAAAATAATGATATTTTTAATTTGATTGTTATTACGACACATGAATTTCAAATTTGACTAAGCACTTTTTGACGATCTCAATTCTGGGCTATGCCGTCGTAAACCAACCTCATTTTCTAATTGTTTTCTCGGCAATTGTTATAGTTGTCTTACTTCTGGGCCAGCATCATTTTTTAAAATCTCTTTGTTTTAAATACGATATTATTACTACCGACGTATTCAAAATCACTCACTTGAGTATTTAAACTTTCATGCAAATATTTAATATTTATTACTGAGTGATGGTTTTATTGCAATAAGCCACACACTAATGATTATGTTCAAATAAAATAAAATTAAAAATAAAGTAAAATAAAAAAAAATAATAAATTTTAGATTTTTGCCTTTATTAAAATTAAATTAATTGATAATTAAAAGCTTTAAAACATTGACTTCTTTCCAAATTAAAATATCCTGTGCTTCATATCTAGAAGGAGACCATTGCAGTGCCGAGTATGAAATTATCTGTATACCTTATCCTCGACGAGAGCGGAAACATTTTCTTACCCTTAAATTTTCTCTGGGCACGTTTATCTAGCAATGTTGACCATTATGGGGTATTGTAAAATAATTTTTTACCTGCCACTTTATCATGGATTGAACAGGTAAAATTTAAAAGAAAAATACAGCCTGAAACGCCGGTGTCGCTAAAGGTAAATGTAATGCGTTAAAAGTAAATTGCGCTAATTTGCAGTTATTTAGATCCAAGGGACACAGTTCATCATTGAAGTTCCTTTTATTTTCAAAATCAATTTTAAAAAAAATTGTGATCGCCTTTTTCTTATTCCCCCCCCCCCCCCGTCTACATTCTTTGGCTTTAGCTTTTTCAGCCTCGGTAAGTTTAGGCCTTGACAACGTTTTTTTTTTTTTTCTTGCTTTAACTCTAACATTTGGGACCGTGTCAATCAGTTTGGGATCCTATTTATTTGTGATATTCACCTGAGATAGTATTGAAAACGATCCAGTTTGAACTGTAGGTTAGAATTTATGATTCTTAATTAAAACAATATAAACAAAATTATCGTTCAAATGATAAAATTCTCTTTTATTCACAACTCAAGATAGAATCTCTCTGGTCCCATATCTCAAAAATAAACTCACCAATTTAATGCATAACAAAATTAAAGGTGAAAAAAAGAATTATATATATATATACATATATATATATACATATATATATATATACATATATATATACATATATATATATACATATATATATATACATATATATATACATATATATACATATATATACATATATATACATATATATACATATATATATACATATATATATACATATATATATACATATATATATATATTAAAAACAGCAGCGGCCGCTATAACAAAGCATGCGATGACGACGCATGCGCACTGTTTACTATTACTCTTGAACACAGCTGAAAAGTGTGATGACGTCCAAATAAGGTGCGCATGCCATCAAACCCAAAGGAAAACACATTTTACCAATGGGTAATAAAAAACAAAATGAAATAAAACATAAAACAAAATAAAAACAGAATGAAAAGAAAAGAAAACAAAATAAAATAGAATAAAGAATAATAAAATGATAAAATAAGATAAGGTAAAAAATAAAATGAAATAATATTAAATTAAATTAAAAATAAAATAAAAATAAATAAAATGAAAAACTTAATTAAATTAAAAATGAAATAAAAAAAAAATAAAATAAAACGAGACAAAAAAAACTAAAACCAAAAATAAAAATTAAATTAAAAATAAAACAAAATAAAATTTAAAAAAAATTAAAATTAAGATAAAATTAAATGAAAAATAAAATTAAATGAAATAAAATTACAAATAAAATAGAATTAAATTTTAAAATAAAAACAAATGAAATAAAATTATAACCAAAATCAAAATTTAGAGAGTGAATCAAAAAATTTATTTGATGCAGTTAGTTCAGAAACCAAACTCTTAAGGTATCCGGCTGGCTTTAAAGCCATTTTTTTTAAAAATGGCTCAATTAAAATTTTAATTTTATGATTGACGAAGGCTCAATTAAAGTTTTAATTATATGTAGGGGCCCTATTATAAATTTAAAGCAAGGTTCATATTTTTGAAAATAAGGCAAAATTTAAATACAAAAAATTTTTTACAAAATTTTTCTTGTTATTGTAACAGCTCTACAACAAATTGCAAAGCATAAATTTCAAAATATTTTTTTTTATAAATCAATGATGTAATTACCTGTGCTTTGAACTAAAATTAAAAAAACACATAATGAAATAGAAATAAATACATTGTTTAATATTGAGCTTTTAAAGAAAAATTCTAAATATTCTTACTTAAAGTTAGATAAAAATAACAAATTCCCTTTTGGATCTTAGTTTCAAGTTCAAAACATTGCTAACATAAGACAACATCTAAAGACGAAATTTCAAAAATTTTTAAAAAATTTTTTTTTTGTATTGTGTGTTAGCATAAAGAAATTTTCTCCAAATTAACCTTCTTCACGAAATGTATTTAAAGCGCAAAAAAAGTCTGAAATGAAAAAAAGTAATAATAATAATAATAATAAAATTCTGACAAGAAATATATAACTCGAAAACTAATTTCTTAAAATAATTTTATTTGTCTTACAAATATAATTAATTCAAATAATCAATTGTTAAAAATACTCATGGCAAGAAAAAAAAATTCTAGTTTCATTTTCAGAAGTAAAAGAAGTATTTTAAAGTGTTTTGGAAAGCTAATATGGTCTAAGTTCAGTAATGGATAATAATAATAAAATAAATCGAAATTTTTGTCGAAATTTCCGATCTTTTCGTAGTCGGATACCTTTATAATTTTTTGTCGAAGTTATTCTAAAGCGAATACAAGGGTATCTGAGAAATTTACATTAATAAGTGTATATTAATAAATATACACTAATAAGTATATGTTGATAAGTATGTGCTAATAAGCACATACTAATATGTACAAACTGATAAGTGCGTTAATAAGTTATTACTGCTAACAAACGCATTGTCCTGATAAAAAACTCTAATTTATTTCGCCCAGTTGTAGATAGGGGTGAAGATGCCGAAACTGGACTAACAACTCTGTAAAACTGTCTTTACTGTGAACTCGTTCCTCTTGCTGTGAAAGTTTCTCCCAGGCGTTTTCTGTAGTAAAGAGTAATGGTCAATATTTAATAACATTCAAGTGGCTAATTAGTTTTATCTAAGAACATTAGTAAAGTGACAATGATTCAAACTAGTTGTTTTAAGGATTTTTTTTTACATAAAATTATGTATGTTAATTAGATTGTCACAGTTTTTAATAAGTGATACCCACTACTCGCTCATCACAAAACTTATTTAATAATAGAAAAAAGAACTATTGACTTTTAAATTATTATTTAGAAAAAGTACACTTTGATGGATACAGAATGTATATTTCAATAACAATAATAATAATAATAATCATAAGAAGAAGATGATAATAATAATCATAAGAAGAAGATGATAATAATAATAAGAAGAAGAAGAAAGAAGATGATGATAATAATAATAATAAGAAGAAAGAAGATGATGATAATAATAATAATAATAATAAGATGATGATGAAAAAAAAGAAGATGAAAATAATAACAATAATAATAAGAAGATAGTAACATTAATAAATTACTTCAATTCGTGGCTGTAAAATGATTTTCATGCAACGTAAATACAAATAATTAGCTTTCATTAATAAATGACGCAATTTTAAAATTTAATTTAAAATTTATTAATAAAATGCTTATTTTCATATTCTGTATTACTCTATAATTTTCTAAATATAAATTTAAGGAAAAATTTGTATTAGTGATGGTACTTAAAAAAATTTTTTTCTTATAATTTTCCTAACACAAATAAATTTCGCTATTTAGAAAAACTTATTCGTTTCATTAAAAAGAAGTTAAAAAAAATTTAGTTCTAGATTTAGAGATTTTATCGAAGATATTTCTATTAGAAGAGTTAGAGATTTTAGATTAGTAGAAGATTCTAGTATATTTCAAAAGGAAAGGAAAAGTTTTTATTTATATTTTCACAGAAAATCTGCACATAATGCATGCATTAAATAAAATAATCCAGCATTTTTTTTTAAATCATCAGCAGAGTAATAAAAATTAAAAAAATATTTTTGCCTCACAATTTTTAGTTTTATTTTATTTATTTAGTATTTTTTTTTTTACAAATGAGAAGAAGAAATTAAAATTTTAAATGAATAAAAGTTGTTTAAACGAACTTATTTAACATTAACTGAATAAAACGAAAAGATTGTCGTTCCTTTGAATAAATAAAATCAAATATCATAACAAACTATGGCAAACAACGTTAAAGAGCACAAAAATACATAATGCAGACAGCTGTTTCGGATGCTCAAAGGGCAACCTTCATCAGTGCAACAGAAGTATATATTTTTATAAATTTTTGTGCTCTTTAACGTTGTTTGCCATAGTTTATTGCCATAACGCTGTTTGCCATAATATATAATGCAGACAGCTGTTTCGGATGCTCAAAGGGCAACCTTCATCAGTGCAACAGAAGTATATATTTTTATATATTTTTGTGCTCTTTAACGTTGTTTGCCGTAGTTTGTATTTTAGCACAAAGGTCGCCCACTTGTGCATCAAATATCATGTTTAATTAATTAATATTTATAATTTTTTTCAACGGATTCGGATTCTTGACCCTTGAAATTTTGGGGGTTTTGTGATCTGCAAAATATGGACCCAGTAGTTAAAACAGAGAACTTTTTCAAGAAATTGATGCATTTTTGTACTTAATTATAAAATTTCTTTAACACCCGGTTTGTACACAATTTCGTAATTAATTTTCTGTAAAAAATAATTTTTTATTATTATTTCACTTAAAAACGGTAGAAATATTTTAAATTTTAAGGTAAACATTACTTTAAATTCTGTAATTTTAAATCACAAAATGCGAAATTTAAAGGAAATCGGTTAAATAATTCTCGAGAAAACAAATTAACGAATCTCGAAATAACATAACGCAGCAAAGCAAAATATAGCCGTACAAGTTTTATAAATATGGAGAGAATAAAAACACATCGCGTGTTTTCAAATTGTTCATTTAAAAATCAAGTATTATTTATTTCAAAATACAAAGCTTAGAGAAATAATGAAATTAGCAAGCAAAATGTTTTATATTTAACAAATATATACATAAAAAAATATAAGGCACATACATATATTCATAAAATATATATAAAATATGAAATTAGTTTCGTAAAAAGATTAAGAATTTAGTAAAAAATTAAAATGTTTCTGAAGTACAAGTAATTTGAAATGATTTCGCATATGCTAAAATAAATCTATTTATAATTAACATTAATAGAATTTCAGAAAAAAAATATTTTAAATTAAAAGTTTTTTTTTTATTTATTTAAAAAATAAAAAAAGTTCTACACTGATTTTAAAATTGATCATGCAAAAGTTTGTCATTATTTTTTTAAAATAAAACGCAATACTTGTGTATAAAATTAATTTGCAAAAAACAAGTATGTATTTTGTAAACAATCGCGACATGACTAACTCATTACATTTATATTTTTCTTCTTTTGAACATGAATCAATATTTGATTTTAGTTATCTTTTTCTTTTAGTTATAAAATGAAATTAATAATTTTACAATAGAAGAAGCAGAATCATGATTAAATCGAAAACGATAATAAAAATATTATTTTCCGAAATTCTAATTATTAATATTACAGTTTATTGTTTAAGAAAGATTCGTTATTATGGTTTTAATTCCATTTTCTACTGTTAAATGTTTAAGAAATCCAGAACATCTTTTCAAAACAAAAACCTCCCGTTCCGAAATAACGGCGGTTTTTTCAAGTGGGATAAAAGATGATCATTATTCGCTTTCCTCATTGGTCGAGTCAGTTTGATTGACATGCGCGATGGATCCTCTGAGCCAAAATCGCGCGAGAGAGAGGAAAAATATTTTACTACGCCACAGCTGAGAACATATACCTCACCGTCGAGATCGCACACGCTTTACTGGGGAGAACCCTTGACTATCGATCGATATACCGTGATTGATTTTTTGCCATTGAATAAACCACATCTACACAGTAAAGTCGCGGGCTGTGCGAGAGAGAAGAGTAACGAAATGTGGAGGAGTAGGTGAAAAGGAAACTAAGAAATGGTAAGTAACTGATTTTGCATTTACATTGTTGGTTTATTTGCTTAGGTAGTCTAGAAATAGAATCGCGAATTTTCAACTACGATTCGTCCGTCCCAGATGAAAGCGAAATCTGCGAAGCTTTCTTATTTTCCTTCCATTTCGAGCTTGCAGATGAATACGAACTTATCTTTCGGTATTCTAAGCCTAAAATAACGATATGATTGATACGGAAAAGCCCGTTTATTTACAGCTGCGTATCATAAACAGGATGTAAACATTGCAATTTTTGAATATCGTCTGCAGTACTGCGGATCGTTTAATGTAAGTGTTTTGACAGTGAATCTGAGTACTTGTTTCAATGCATGTATGGGTGGCGTGCAGGCACTTTCTCGCCTAACATGAGACATTCTAATAAGACGATCACGCCCGAAAATACTTGTGCTGAAATTGCGGATGGGTTCTACTCATAAATATGAGATTGGGTCAGAGGCGGGTTCGTCTCAAATGGCGAATGGGGGTAGTGAAAACGATGTGATGAACAAATCGTCATGTTTATGTATCGTGAACTTTAGTATTTACTTTCTAACTCGTTGTTCTTAATGAGCGAAAAAAATTAAGCTATAAATTTTGAATCAGGCACCGGCAAAAGATATTTTTATTTATATGTAGGTGAAAGTAAAGTTTAGTACATTTTTATACATTCTTTGGTTTGTTTATTTGTTGATCTTTTTTTTCTGCATAATTTATCCAACTGATGATAAATTAAACTATTTAAATAAGCCAATTATTAAGTTAATCAAGTTTTCTAAATTACTTTTTCTATTAAATTGGTTATACATTTAAGCTATTTAACCACAATAATGATTAAATTAACTATTCAAATTTTTTGTAACACATTTTTTTATTTAACTGACAATAAATTAAAATTATCCAAATAAGACAAAAATTAAAAATTTCGTGTATGTTAACTTTGTTTATTATTGTTTTTCTAAATATATTGTAGAAATATAAATCTAATCTTCATATTTATTGAATGTAATATTTATCAACGTGAATGATTTTTATAGAATTTAAATTATAAATATCATCTCTTTTAACAAAAACATGCTTTAATATATTCTCTGGTTTGTTTATTTGCTGAGATTTGTTTCTCCTGTACATTTTATTGAATTGTTCTATGTGATATAATAAAGTCATAATTAAGTTATTCAAATTTTCTATTATACATTTTCTATTGAGTTTAAGCTATAAAATTGAGAAAAATATTAAAAAAGGTACAATTATGTAAGTGCAGGTGCAATTTAAAGTTACAAAATCAGTCACAACTGACTTTTTCTGAATAAACTTACCTTTTGTTTTGCTGGAATAACCCCCAAAATATGAGGATAAGCCATAAGCTGAAATAGGGTCTGAATATTTTGGTTGAATGTCCCCTAGATAAATATAATTTAAGACAATTATATTACATTTTCAGAAATTAATTTTTGAATAATTAATTTTTTTGTTGTCAGAAATTTCTTGCATTATAAATGCATGTTCTGAAAAATTTTGATTTTGAGAAAATTTATTTACATTAACACACAACACAAAGATAAGTTTTTGACATTTTGTATATTGATTTTGTGTAATGCTAGCTATGTTTTGAACTAATAACTAAGGTCTAAGTGTGAATTTATTATTTTTATCATCTGAAAAATAAGGTAATAATACTGTTTTAATTTCTTTCAAACTTTACATTCTATTCTAATTAAAAAAAATTTTTATACAATTTGTTTATCCATAAAAATCTAGGGTGGTACATTAACTTAATTTTATCAATATCATTCCTTATAAAGTTATGTTATTACAGATATGTGATATCCTAATAATATTAAATACGGGGAGGCTGTGTATTCACATTTTAAAACAAATTATCTGAAAATCCTATTTCTAATTTTAAACAGATGATTATTGCTTTTATTGGCCAAAGACTATCTTAATGTGTCTATTTTTAGATTTAAAAAAAAGCAATAATTAGATAGACAATTTAAACTAATTTTTTTTAGAAATTAAAATTTTAGTATCTTTAAATTTTTTTTTTAAAGAGGTAAGTTTTCCCATAATTTTCTAATTACATAAATAATTATAAGATTTTATTTGTAAAATTAAATTAACTGATGACATACTAATTGTTCATTGCTAGTTGATTGTAATTTGCACATTATTCATTACTGTAAATCACATTTTGAATTTCCATTTATAAATTGCATGCTAGTTTTTAAATCAAATACTGTTATAGCATGAATAGTTACACTAACTGTTAGATATCACATTTAGATTTTATTTTTTGTAACACTAAATGTTATTTCTGTAAAAATGGGAGAAACTAATCTTTCTGGTATCATATTTAATTTTATTAAGCTATCACTGTAATGTTTATCGCTTAAAAGTTGCATTAGTCGGTTATACTTCACTTCGTCTAATTTCATCTGGGTTTTTCCAGTTTCTTTCCTGTAAGTAGGTTTCCTATAAGATAGATCATTTGAAATAATCTATTTCTGGATCTTGATTTTTAATGTTATTACAGTGTTTATAGTTAATATTTAAACCATAATATTCATGACTTTAAACTGAAATTATTTATCAAATTATAATTGAAGACTATTACCAGCCTGAAAACTTTATTCTGCTAACATACCTTAGCCTGTTTTAAACATAGCCTGAGCTAATTTCTTTTCTAGCATCTTTAAATATGCATTTTAATTTACCCTTCTTTCTTACTTTTATTTTTTGTCCTTTAGAATCTTTCCATTGAGCCTTGATATTAGATTAGCCAATATATTATGCAAAGTATTTTTGTTTTATATTGATTTTTCTGGTTTAAACTGAAACATGAAAATATTAAAATGTAACTCTTTTTAAATAAGTTTATTTTTCTGCATATTAATAACTTATTATACAAAAACAAATATTGTTTTAATATTTGTCTTTTTATATTTTATAACCAATAAAATATTTTTTTTCATAAATTAATAAAAGATAAAATATTTTTGTTAATATAGTAAGTTCTAAGATATTACACATTGTATCTAATGTTTATAGTGCATTTATTTAAGTAATCAAATTAAATGTATTATGTATGTTATGTTGTGAAAATAAAAAAAAAAACATTATATGCATATAATGTTTTAGCAAAAAACTTTAACTGTACAGAAGACTTTAAAATCATATATTTAAAATGTAATTACAATAATTTAATTTATAAATCCCTTATAACTTCTTTAAATTATGTTAGCTCAATAAATTGTAAATATGTTTATTTCAATTCCTATTACATCTGCATAGTGCATGTGTAAAATAGTAGATATGCTGAAAAATATTAATTGTAAAATGTAATATTTTATATTGTTAAATTATAAAAAAATTTCCATTATCATTATTCATATATTTCTTCTTATTTACCACAATATTAAAATGTGACATAATTGAATCTAGTTTTTTAAAAAAGGAGAGATCTTGGTTTATTTTACTTCAATAAATAAATGTGTACAGTTTATTTATGTTTCTTCTAAATTTAAAATATGTGTTGCAATCAAATGTATGACACCCACAGTAATTTTTTTTTTTTTTTTTGCCTCAGACCTAGTTTTTAGGCCTGTTTATTTCTGTTACTTGAAAAGTATTTGAATTATTTTTTTTATATTATTTTTTAAAATTTTATTTGTTTCAGTAATATTTAGTTGAGCATGTTATTAAACTCCACAGTCAACTTAAATACAGTATACTCTTGATATCTCAAAGTTGAAGGGACACTAAAAAATTTTGAGATAGTGAGTTTTCGAGATAACGTCACAACTAAATATGTTCTAAAAAGTAGAAAAATGTATTATAAGTCTAAATACAACTATGATAATTTTATTTTTAAAAGTAAGATAAAAATAATTATGCATTAAATAGAAAGTAATTTACATTGTGATTTTTCTGAAAAAATTTGTTTTCTATTTTGTAAACATAAAACATTTGACGTAACAAGGTTTTGAGAAAAAACTCTTCAACATAGGAATTCAAATTAACATTAGGTGGGCATGTAATGCCAAGGGGAAAATATGTTTTTGACATAATAAGGTTTGCGAGATATTGAGAGTATACTGTATAAGTTTTATAATAATGATAATTTTCTTCTCGTTTTAACTAAAAAGATTTTTCAAATTAATTTCATTTCAAAAACTATAACGTGAAATATTTTTTGTCCTTGCTTCTGTTCCCTTTTTTGTTGCTCACCTTCTTAATTGTTTGGTGTCTCCTTGGTTGGACAGGAGAAGATCTTAGATTTTCTCAGGTGATGGGGGTCTATTGGACATGGTGTATACTTTCCTACACTAGAGTGATGAGTAATAACATTAAATTTATTTATGCTACTGAGGTGAGTAAATTGAAAAAAAAAGGGGGGGGGGCTGTTCTCAAGTCATGAAACAAGGTTTGCAATAAAACCGACTTATTCTAAAATAGGTCTGGCTGTTCTTTTTTTATTAAAAAAAAACAGCTTTCGTTAAAAAAAGTCCGTCTCTATTAGTTTTTTAATATTTTATTATTCTAAATTAAAGTGAATTGGAAATTATTTTATAGATGTCTTTTCATTACAATAATATAAGTATAATATATTTTGATATTAATTTTATTGTCTCTTAAGGGTTTTTATTCCATTAATAGATAAATTTTATTACTTTTTAATGATGTATTATTGCTGCTCTGTATTTGCTTCAAAGCTAGACTTCCGAAATTGCTCGAAAACTATTCCGGTCATGTTCTAATTCGTCATAGCTGTAATTTAAATTGATTCAGATTAATAATTTTTTTTAAATTATGCTAAATCTTCTATAAAATAAGCATTTTCTATAAAACTGTACGAGATTTGCTCCATAATTCATATATTTTGTTTAAAAAATTAGTAATTATATTTAATTTACTTGTTATTTACTGTCATATGCTTGTGCTACATTGAAAAAGTTTATTTCTATTTATAGTTTCAATTCAAATTGTTTAAAATTACTGTTCTTAACGCTTCAAGGTCAAAGTTGTTCATGTTTGTAAAGTACATAGTTGATTCTTCAAATTCTTCCTATACAAAAAAAACTATCACCTCCATTTAGTAATTGAATAACAATTTTGTTCCCTATTTATATTATTTTAGTTTTGGTATAATATCGGTTCTAATAAAAGCCGGCATTTTAAATTTTAGTTTGTTTTTTAAGTGTTTCAAAAAAAAAAAGAAAAAAAGTAGACCACATTTCGACTGGATTTTTCTGCCATGGCTAAAATCCGGAAACCTTGCTATTCAATCCTTTCTTAGACTATTGTGTCTATATCTTCTTTCCAACATCTTAAACAAGATTTTTTTATACTATTCCCCCATCTCGTTATCAGTTACAGTGGCATTGTGGCCATCTCATCATTGTAATGTTTGTTTAGGGACATTATAATATATATATATATATATATGTGTGTGTGTGTGTGTGTGTATTAAGAATATATATACATGTGTTAAAAATATAGAGAGAATCAGAAAAAAGATATAAAGATTTTTTAAATGAGAAGAAAAAAATTGTGAATGTTCTTAAAAAATATTCACAAATTTTAAAAAAATAGGAAAATAAAATAAAATAAGGAAAAGATATCTTGTCATCAGTTCACACAATTATATCTGAAAAAAGTAGTGCTTTGCAATAATGTATAAATATAGCGAAAGCAAAATATATCAATAATAGTGTGAGGAGCACTAAAAAAAAAAAAAAGTAGATCACATTGAGTAAAAAATATATCATCTAAAAAAAAAAAAAAGAAAAAACAGAAAAAAAATGTAAAGAAAGAACAAACAGAACAAAATAAGAAAAGAAATCTATAAACAAAACAATAGTGTGAGGAAAAATGGAAATATAACTTAATAAGCAAAAAATGTAAAATAAAAACAAAGAATGCAAAATAAAACAATCAAGTCAAGCAAAATTTAATATACCCCCTTGAAAAAAGAAGAGACTTATAAAAAATTTAACCACTTCACAATAATCCTGACCAAGTAAATATTTGTAATAGTAAACAGAATTAAATCAATGAACACTGATAATTTTTGTAATTATTATTTTAACAGATAATTTTTCTTAAAACTGGAATATGAATAAAAAAGCAGTGTTTTTAAGGGATGGTGACTTATTTTTACAAAAAGGGCACATTTATAGGGATCAAAAGGCAGGCTGCCCATCTAAAAATGCTTCTGGAGTTACCAAAATATTCAAAAAAAAATTTCCTTTTAACATAACAGTCAAAACAGTTTTAAGTATTAAATTTTTTTTATTAATTTAATTAAATTAAAATTTAATCATAAGTTAATTTTTTAAATTTATTTATTCACTTTTATACAAAATTTTGAGTCATTTTAAATCTAACAATATTAAAATAGTTTTCAAATATCTGAATCCATTTAATGGATTAAAACATATTTTAAATATGCAGTGCTTGTAAAATAACATTTCATCATGCTATAATGAAGTTTTTTTCAAGAAAATTTTCAGTATTTTCTTATCTCTATTCTTGGTATGAATTTTTTACATTCTTGTCAAAAATGTATTTATTATTTATATGGTCACAATTTTATAAAAGAAAAAAAATTAAGAGCATCAAGACTATTTTGTTTGTTGGATGAAACTGATCCCAGGTTTGTATTTTTTTATGCTTCATTTTTCTGCTCAGGGTAAGCAATAAAGATCACCCTGTCATCTTCAACTTGTGTTTATTATTTAATTATTATTATTATTTTTGTTTTGCTTTTTAAATTTATTTTAATAAATGGGTTTTTAAATGATTTAAATTGTATGATTTTTATTATATATTTCTTTAAACGATTGTTTTGTAATTAATTGAATGCACATTTTAGTCTGGGAACAAAACAGATTTTGAAACATCCCAATCACAATTCTCTTCCTATGACCTTCACAACTCTCTTTGTGGGTTGCTAAAACCAGTGTGTAGGATATTTCAACAAACATATATTTATGCTAATCCTCTTAAACACAATAAAAATCAGTTTAAAATCATGTTTACTTCAATTTTTTTTTTTAAACTTCTGTAAACTAGCTAAGCTATTATGCTGTTATCTTTTTTAATTCTGCCATCTGGTTTTGTCAGATTTTTTTTATTTATTATGAGAGGAAAGAAATCAAGAATGAAATGAGTAGTTTAAAGTAAATTTAGTACTGCTCAATCATTTAAATATCAGGGCTCCTACTGGTTAGGGAGAAGGGGGAAAATCTGGAATTGTTAGAGAATTTTATTTTGCCTCTTAAAAACAGGAAATAATGAGCAAAAATTGCAATTATTTTAATAAATTAAAAAAAAAAAAAATTTGAAAAAAAAGAAAGAAAAAAACAGCTGGAAAATTCCCTACATTATACCTAGAGAAAAAACCAGTCTCAAAATTATCACTAACAGTAATGAATTGTTGAAATTGGAGTTAAATAATTCTAACATCACTATTAGTAGTAAAAATTTCACATTTTAGTGAAACTTCCATGCTTCTATTCTCATTCAATGATATATTTCTTTGCTCTCAAAATCTAATATTTGACATTGCAAATAAATAATCAAAGTTGTCTTATGAAAAATGCAAAAATATGGTTTGGATTTTCATTGAAATTTTCCTGGTATACCTGAAAAAGTTAGGGAATTTTTTTCCTAAAATTGAGTGAGAATCCTGGATTGTGTAATTAATAGGATTAGGTGGGATAAAGTGGGAATAAAATGAAGCATTTTATTTTAAAGAAAACCCTAAAACCAAGTCATTAAATTTATTTTACTAAAAATTTTGATGCATTTAATGTACATTGGACTTATATAGATTAAATATGAAGCATAACTTAACTGATTTGTTTGATTGTTTTTTTTACAGTAATGCATTTATAAGAGCATATTTTTTTATATACACACTGGTATAGTTCTAAAATTAGTATATATTTCACTAAAAATCATATGTAAATATTGCTTTAGAAATAGAAATGCTCTTAATTAATGTATCACGATTATGTTTAAAATAAATAAATCCTAAATTTTTTTTCCCTTCGTATTATTAAATTAAGAAATAATATTCATGGCCATCAAAATTAGGTTTCACTTCGGATGTGGTATATTTTGCTGAACTCTACACAATTTCATCAAAAAGCAAGGAAACTGTAATAGTTTTTAGTTTATTTAAAATATAAATGTGAGTGATTTAAAAAAATATATCCCTTTCATATAACACGTACCTAAGCCTAACCGTATACAAACTTTACCCCACAACAATTATAGAATTTAAAAATTTATTCTTAAATTTCTATGTGGATCTGTTTTTTAAATGTCCCTCTGCCAGTTTGAACTAAAATTAATGGTTTTTGCTAGTTTTTTTTATGATATTCAAATAAAGTTTATGGACAGCTTAAACTAACATACTCTAGAAGTTTATCATAAACAGATAGTTTGTTAGCAATAAATTTTTTATAGCTTTCTAAAACTGAAATAAAAATGTTTGCAGAAAACCCAGTAAATGTCTAAAAAAATATTAAACAAATTATCACAATTTAAAAGGAGAAAAATAGATGTTTTAGGTGCTTAGAAAAATAGAAATCAGGTAGTGGGGGTAAAACTGGGTACCTCGATTGTATTGAAATTAGTTCTGTTTTCTAGTGGACAAACTCTGAATTACACATTACTAGGCAAGAAAGAGGACCTATTTGTGTGTTGCTGCTGATTAAATCACAGCATCTGTGTAGATAAGTTTGTTTTACTCTGTCAATTCTCTAATATTTTTTTGTTTTTAAACTAGCCTTATTTATCGGTCATTGTAGTTATGAAAAAAGTTTCGATGATGTCTGCACTTGGGTAAGACCGGTTTAGCACTCAACCCCTCTATGTGAGTCTAAACCCCTCTATGTGAGTCTATGACTGGCTCACAGAATCTGCAATGCTGCAGAGGAAGAAGATAACTAAATCCAGGGCTGAGCAAAGGTTTTATAGACCCATGGCAGTATTAATTGCACGCTCCTTCCTCAAAAAACAAAATGTCTCACATTCATATTTTAAAGAATTGTTGAAGACCTTTTATACCTTATATATATCGTAGTTTTTATATAAATATAAAGATATTCTCTGTAATTTTCTTTTTAAAAAAAACTAATTAATAAACATGATTTTTGTAAAAAAATTTGGTAGGGCCCTCAGCATACCTGGCGTCAGGGCCCCTTTGAGTACGGCTTTGACAACCTTGCTTGTAAATTACATACATAGTTTTCTTAATTTGTCATATTAAATAGAAATATCTTCTACCTTTTCAATGAAATTCTAAGTTTCTTATAGAGTTAACATGTTTACTGGATTTACTCTATTAGTGGGGTAAGACTGGGTGGTTTGACTTTTTCTAGAAAAAAAAATCATTTCTTAAAAAAAGTAGCATATCTATGAGATTTCAGGATTGATATATTGTACACAACCAAACAATGAATTTCTTTTTTAGATCTGATCATTTCTAGTTTGAACAAATCTATGCTACCCAGTTTTACTACGCTTCCCTCCGTATGTAGTTAGTGTAAATAAATAATACAATTTATTTACAATTCATGAGAGAGTAGAACTGCAATGTTATTATAATTTTATTCAGCGTTTAGTTTGTTGCAATTTAATAATATTTTTAACCATTTCAGGTGGAAAACATTGAATATCTTAGCTATAATATTGTTTTTGAATAATATTGATTATTACCAATACATTTTTCAGAGCTTAGATTGAAAAATATATTTTCGAAAAAATATTCTTATTTAATAAACAAAATATGATTTTTATTTAATTTTTATATCCTGATTTTTGCCTAGCCTGATTACCTGAAAACTTAAGAGTTTAACCAAATTTATAACAGTTTTTCTTGCAAAAGTTTTTTTTCTTTTCTGAAATGAAGAAAAAAAAAAGGTATTTTCTTCTTCTAGGGGAATCTTTATATATGTTGTCACCTTTTTTTTAAACAATATTTTTGACCTCTATGTCTTTTGTAACTAAGTGTAATACTTCGTCATGCCTCGATCCCTCGTTACTTACATTTTACAGTTTAGAAACAAAACATTGTCAATATAGATTATTCTTTAAATTTTATTAGGAATAATCTATGAAGTATAATGATATTTGTGGGTATAAAATAATGATTATTTGTGTTCTTTTTCTTTAAATAAATGTTTGACGAAAAAATAAATGCATACAAATATCTAATTTGCTGAATTTAAATGTTTTTAGGAGAACAAAAGTCTGTGATGTCACAATTTTTGTTACCCCATCTCCCTTTCGTCACATAATTGTTACATAACTGTCAAAAATATTAAAATTGTATAAATCTTTAATTTCTATTATCATTTTATCAATCTATTTTATTTCTAAATATGTCCTGTTATTACGATAGTCTGTAAAGTTCCAACTTCAATCCGAATAAATTTTGTTATTTCTAATGTTATCTTTTATCTTGATCTGATTTTTATTTTTCTTTAATTTAGGAAACTTATCTTCAGGTCTACCCGTAAATGTTTTAAGATTGATGGGTCTTGAGGAGTATCTTAGGAAACCTTACACGGTATGCTTAAATTTTTTATTTTTAAAGTTACTGCTTTTGATCTTTTTTAATATATTGCTCCATTGCTCTTATGCAACTTTAATTCATGGTTTAATTGTTTTAATGTAATTTTTGTATTCTCAGTATTAAATTGATATTAATTCTCTTTAAATACAGCATATGAGTTTATTTTATGCTTGAATTTACCACCATTGCATTCTTTTTACTGATATGAAAGAAAACTAATTTGTTAACTTCCTTGCTTTTTGGATTAGTAGACTGATTTCTCCCTGTATTATTTGATGGAGGGAAAAAGTACAACAATGGGTATTTTTATACAATCTTTTGCCTCCTTTGCCTTATGATCAAAGATCTAATTGTTAGAAATCTAAAATAAGTTAAAAAACTATGAAAGTAATATATATATATATATATATTTTTACAGAAAGTTAGACTTTAATTCCTCTTAACTCAAAAAATAATTTATTACAAACTTCAAAAGAAGGCATTTATCTGTTTAAAAGGAGAGTAATGTAAAAATCTGTGGTAAAAATATTTATTCATAAATCGATAAATAAATGAATGTTTAGAAAATACAGAATTTAGACTAGTTTTGATTTTGTTATTTTCCTTTTCATGTACTGAAGATATTTGAATTTCATCTTTTTTAAAATTTTATTCAGTAGAATACTATTAACCCTTTAATGGTCACATAATTTTAAAGAAAACGTTCATAAGAGTGCATATTTTTTTTTATTCAAGAAAATTGTATATAACTAAGATTATGTACAATATATATATCCATTTTTAGTTTTTGCGTTAATAGCGAATATACATGTTTGTTGATGGCTGACATCTAGCTTAACTGTCTCTAAAGTCATTAGAAATAGCCTGCTACTACCATTTGGTATATAAGTTGAGAAATAAGCATGATTTCGAGCATAATAAATGGAGTAACTTAATCTTTTTAATGTGTAACTTTTAAGCATGTCACCTTGGAAATGTCGAAGGCGCGAGAAATTGAGAGAGATACATCGCTCCTCCATCTTGATGGGAGAAAGAAGGAAAGGCTAAAATACTTAATATAAAAATCTTTTCTGAGTCTTAACGTCAGTTTCTTACTTATTGGATTAGTTTAATACAAGTTCTGTGTCATTAAGATAATTAAATGTTTTATATGTATACTTTATCCATTTGGAAATCTTAACAATTTACCTCAATATCTTTGGAATTGGAGTGATTTTTCGGACTACATCTCACACAGACCAAGACCACATAGATAAATGTTTTAAAATTAACCTAAATTTTTTAAAAGAATACATAAATAGTTAGTTATTAGTCAAGTTATACTTCAACCTATCACATACTCCTAAGGATTTCTCATGAGAGTTAAATAATTTTTATTACCTTAATATATAATTGTTGACTGTAGTAAGCTTTTCCTGGAGAAAATCGTTTGAGGTGCTTTAGGTTTCTCAACTAATAATCACTAATTTTGTAAATACTATAATGCTAGATCACTTGTTTTATTAAAAGAATTTATTTGAATAGTTCTAAAAATTTTTTGAGCTGCTTTAGTCCTCTCAACTAATAATCACTAATTTTGTAAATACTATAATGCTAGATCACTTGTTTTATTAAAATAATTTATTTGAATAGTTCTAAAAAAAGGGGAAAAAAGTGTTCAATTAATGGCATTTATTTCATTTTTAAATGACAGTTTTTGTAACTAGCTAGCCCCTTTATATTACTCCTATAAAAGTTTTTTAAAATAAATTGCTATGTTGCTGTTTTATTTCCTAAAATTATTATTTTTTCTTTTTGATTGTACTTATATTTGAAGCGCTTGGAATCAAAATAATGATGAGCCGCATTTAAATGTTTTGGAATGTTTTTTAGTACGTGTTTCACGGGAACTTCCCTCCCAATTTCTGTTTATGCAATAAGTTGTTTTTGTGTATTTTGTTATGAACTGAAATTTCTGGATGCTTGTATAGTAATTGTCTAAAAACATTATTAAAGGATGGTAAGCACGTTTCCCAGTAGAACACCTATGTTAAGCATCACTGGCTGCATTCAGTAAGTGTGTGGATCACCACTTTGATCAGCCTGTGTAGGGACCGAGGGTGTGCTGTATTGGTCCTCGTTTAACTGTTCTACCGTAAAGTGCTCGACTTAGCGCTCAGGTCATCAGGCTACCAAAGCAGGGAAGCCATCCCCTCTGCAAAGGATCAAAATTGTGATGGCATGTCTACGTACCATCCTCAGGGATGTTTCCCAGACTGTCGCCAATAGTCCATTGTGCAGCTCAAATGTGACATAAATGAACTGAAACTACTAGCTGGGATAGCCTGGTTGATAGGGCACTGGGCTCACGTCCAAGAGTTTGCAGGTTTGATCCCCGCCGGCCGAAGACTCCCTGTGTAGTAAAATTTGACTGATGCACGTTAAACCTGTCGTCTCAATGTCCTCCATGTTCCCATTACAAATCTATGACTCGGGGGGTACTGGTCTAGGAGTTTCCTTGTCTTCTGGATTGGTTCAAAATTACAAGGCTACGGAGTTGAACATTAGTAGTCATAAACCCAAAATTGGGTCGGCTGTTCAACGCTGGATAGAAAAAAAAAAAAAAAAAAAACTACAACTACTACAAAGGATGGTAAAAATGAAATTTCTCTTTCAAAAAAAAGTGGCTTATCACTTTATTGTTCTAAACTCTTCATTTTTATTTAATTGTCATTGAAGTGATCGTTATATTTCGATTTACATATTATTATATTTAAACATTAGCTGGTTTGATATAAAGAATTTTTTAGGATGAAAATATATTTTTCTTAAAATATATGGTATTTAAATTTACTTGCATTGCCTGGTTTTGAAACTTGTGACTAGGATCATTTAATTTCTCCACCCCTTAACTTCCAATTAGAAACTTTTAATGAAATAGTATTTATGTAAAAAAATTTTTTTTTTCCAATTCTTATTAATGTAGATAATATACTCTATTATTATTTAATAAATTATTTTATTGTAACTTTATTTTTTTTTTTAAACTAGTAAGTTGTTCTTGAACTTCCTGATTCATATTTCAGTTTTTAAAAAAATGATCACTTAGTTAAAATATAGGACATTTCTGTTTGGGACTTTTGAAAAACGTCCTCTCTTTGATCAAAATATACTTTATCTATATCAGTTCCACTCTTCAGTCCTGAGGACTGAAATCAGTCTTGAGAAAATATCAGTGGGCTGAAATTCATCCACCAATTAATATTTATTTCCAATTTGTTTTGGAAATTAACTTTTATTTTCTACCAATTATTATTTTATAAATATAATTATTATATAAATATAAATTTTAGTTTATTCATAAATTGTTTACTGTTTAATAATATTCTAAGTGCAGTAAAATTCAAATATAATTAGTTATAATCAAAGATAAAAATTATAATGCAGACTTAAAGAAAATTCATGATAACAAAAATGAAATATTTTCAAGCTTATTACAAAATATAGAAATACTTTTTAAAAAATGCAGTTGTAAAATTTTTTTCCTGGAATGAAAATTTATTTTAAAAATGCATAATTTAAAAAGTATTTCTATATTTTGGAATAAGTTGGAAAATATTTAAAGTTTTGTTATCATGAATTTTCTTTAAATTTGTGCCATAACTTTTTTATTTGAATTTAATGCATTTTAGTATTCAAAATAAAGTTTTTGTATTTTAATTCTCTTTATTTGTTATAAGAAATATAAAATAATAAAATAATTTTCTGTCTTGCACAAAAGTTTGTTTAAAATATTCATCATTTCATAAAAACAACTGGATTTTTCTCTTTAAGTCCACACTTTTTATTTAGTGGGATTTAAAAATAAAGTGTTGTATTATGGACCTCTTTTTAGTGAAACTTTTCCATGTTTCCATTTTTATTTTCCATGTTCCAATTTTCATGTTTTTGCTCACAAAATCCAATATTTGACTTAACAAAATGACCCCCTCCCCCCAAAAAAATGAACAACCCCGAATAACTTTTGATCTTATGAGAGGATCTCAATGGAGGTGACCTCAAATATGCTAATTAATTAGTGTAGACGATATTTTAAGTTAAAAAATCAGACGCAAAAACGTCATCTGATCTGAAAAAATGTTCTGAATAAACATACCCTTTTTTCAATGGATTTGGATAACTTTTGATTTAGACCTCTTTATTTACTTTTTGTCTATTTCGCCATATTTTGAGAATTTTTAAGCGAATTGGAAAAAATTTTTGCACAAAATTATAAAATACGTTTTTCTAAAAATAATTGCATTCAAAAATAAATTTTAGTAAATATTTGATATTTTATTTAATACTAGTCAAAAAAATTTTGAATTGTAAAGTATCCATTTTTTTAAATATAATTTTAAAGAATGTATTTTTACATGGAAAATGGCTTACCAAAGTTATAGTAGTGGTAAATATGTTTACCACGGCCTTAGAAAGAGTTAAAATAAATTAGACAATTTAAGTTATCATGATACATAAATGTATATACATTTTTTATTATATTTCCTAAAAGATATATATCTATCTAATAACGGAGCAAAACCCTGTTATTAATATAGGAATAATTAGTCCAAATATCAGATGAATAATGAGTCCAGATTCTGCATAGCGGTTTATTTATTAAAAGATGGTGAAGCAACAATTTCCTCCCCTCTCCGACTGGAGGAGGAGAGACACTTTTCTCGTCAGATCTGGCGGAGTTTAGCTAGCACAAGTAAAACACAAAAAGCCACGCAAAAACCATCAGTCCTGCGTTTTATAGGATAATTAAAAGTGTGAAAAGGCCAGTCATATTGCATTCCTTGTATTCCTACGCCTCTTCGCAAATAATTTAATACTCATAGAAAATCGTTTAATCTTTCCTTATATGGAAGTGAAAGATCTTAAAATAACTCCTCTTTTGAAACATAAATCTAATTATAATTCATTGGCTTGTTTACAGCCTTGAAGTCCCAAAATAGAATATCTGTACTTTAATTTTTTAACTAAGACATTTTATGAAAATGAATAAGTTTCAATGCTTTTATTAATACAAAAGTATTGTTATAACTTTTGTATTATATATATATATATATATTTCTCTTACACGGCACCAAAAAAAAGGCAATGAAATGCCTTTTTTTGCCTTTCAATGATACGAATTCCGCATCCGGCTTGCACCGACCACAATGCTGACGTAATATCGTCAGTGATAGACGGATCACGGATGGGATGTTTTTGGAGTTTTCCTCTGTATGTAACGCAAATGCTGGTTAGTTCCATCAAAAAGACCTCCACGAAGGCAAAATTTTCCCCAAATGCTTGATCCTGGAGTTCCCTTGTCTAATGGTTTGGGTTCCAGATGACAAGGCTACGGAGGTGAACATTAGTAGCCGCCGTATACCCAAAATATTGGGTCAGCTATTCAACGACGTTTATAAAATAAAATGTTTTATCAAAATATATAAAAAGTACTGTAATAGCAAAGCCTAGGATATTTTAAATTCGTGTTAAAATAATTTCGAGAAATAATTCTACTGATAGGATACTAAGTGTTAAGCCAGTTGCAAGAAAAGTAATATCTTGGGTGCGCTAGTCAAGTTAAAGTTGGCAGTATTGACAAAAAAACGCAGACTAATTGTGTTCTCCTCAAAACAAATGTTCGAGAATTTGTTGACTGGAAGGCCGACCAGGAAGTGTTTTAGAAAATATTTTTTTGTAACGTTTTTAAAAATGGTCAAATCAGTCATTCAATCTGTTTTTAAAAATAAATTCATTTATTCTTATTTTTTCAGCGGAGAAAAAGTTACTTATTTAAAGAAAGTGCAAATTTATTTCTTTATTTTTATTGTTAGCTTACAAAAAGTCTCGGGCTTATTGAATTTATAGGGTTGGCAGGTCATTTTTTTTATAAAATTTTATTTTTTTATTTTCCACCGATTTTTAAAAAAAGTATTTTATTGGCAATGTTTTATTGGTTGTTTTCATATTTTCAAATTTTAATATTTTTATTAATTAGATAATAATAGTTAGTACTATGTTAATCATTACACTTAGTAAAAATAATTCTAAGCTCATATATTTGCATACAGTTTTTATGCTCTGTTGTTTATGTTTGAGCTATTTATGTTATTTAAAAATAAAAAAAATAAAAAAATCTGGAAAGGTACTTCACGTGCGAGGGATAAGCAGAAACATTGATAAACCGTTTTTATCTGCTCATATTTGATACGAAGATATTTCAGACGTAGATTTTTGGAAAACGTTTCTTTGACTAAAAAAGTAATTTTCATGTGTCTCACGCGGAACAAGCAGAAGCAATAAAGCAATAATAAAACTGTTTTTATCTGGTTCATAGTATGTACAGTGCACAAAATAAGAAACGGACTACCCTGAATAACTTTTGATATGATTACATGTTCTAGGACCAAATCATAATGCCTGAGGGGATGACATTAAATATGCTAATTCATTAGTATTAAGTTACGAAATCAGACACAGACACGAGATATTAAATTACGAAATCAGACACAAAAACTTAATTTTTCTGAATAAACATACCTTTTTTTCGACTGATTCGGATTTCTGTACACCAAAATATTGAAATAGGGTCCCCATATCTTGGTCAAGAGCGAGGTTCAAAGTTTGAACCCTTTAATGTTAATTTTGTTTTTTGCTCATTTCGCCCTATATCAAGAAGTTAATAAGCGAAATGAAAAAAAAAATTAGCACACAATTATAGTACTTGTTTATCCAAGGATAATTCCATGCAAAATATAACTTTTTATAAATATTCATTATTTTATGAAATAATGATCGAAAAAATGTTGAACTGTAAGGTATATAATTACTCACATATTTTTAAATGATGTAATTTTGCATGGCAACATACAAAATTAGAGCAAAATCGGTCGAGTAGTTTCTATGAAATTTTGTTGTTAAAATACAGTTTCTTTAAAATTCAATTTCTCAGGAACTATTCCAACCGATTTCGCTCAATATTATTCAAAAAATTTTATACCTTACGATTCAAATTTTTTACGATTATTATTAAATAAAATTATAATAAATATTAAATATATATATATATATTTGCATTGAATTATATTTGGGTAAATGGATTATATTGTATGCAAAAATATTTCAATTCGCTTAAGAAGTTCTTGAGATATGGCGAATTTGGAAAAAATAAAATTTACATTAAAGGGTCCAAACTTTGAACCTCTCGCCCGACCAAACTATGGGAACCCTATTTCACAGATTGTGGCTATTTTGGGGAAATCCGTCGAAAGAAAGTTATCTTAATTCATAGAAAGTACGTTTATGTGTTTTGATTTCCGTTACTTAAAATATCGCCCTCCATATTTGAAGTCACCCCTTCATTCATTGAGTTCTGGAATGTGAAGATCCGATGACTAGATCAAAAGTAATTCAGGGTGACCCGTTTTTTATTTTGCCCACTTTACAAAGATATTCTACTCATAGATCTTGGCAAAATGTTTCCTTCACTCAAAGTTTAATTAATTTGCATCCGTCTCGTTCGGGACAAGCAGAAACATTATTAAAACTATTTTTATTTGTTCATAATTGGTATAAGATATTTCATGCATAGATCTTTGCAAAATGTATCTTTAACTAGAACATTAATTCATTTGAAAGCAATACATGCGGGACAAACTATAAAATCGCTAAATCAAGCTACCTAAAATATGCTATAATGAAAGTAATATAATTGTAACCCAATTTCATTGCCCTAATCTGCAAAGCAAGCTAGTTTATAAAATTCCATCACTTACTAAATAAATTTAAATGTTCAAGATTTAATATGTAATGATGCATTAAAAAGTTAATATTTAATACACTATTTTTAAAAAAGTTTGTTCTAAACTGAAGTCCCGCAGTGGAAGGATCGTAAAGACACGGTTCCCAGTAGAACACTGAAGTCAAGCACCCCTGGCCGTGGTCAATAAGCGGGTGGGTGACCACTTTGATCAGCCTGTGTAGGGGCCGAGGGTGCACGGTATGCGGGTTCTCGTTAAACTGTTCTACTGTAAAGTGCTCGACTTCGCTCGCAGGTCGTCTGGCTACCAAAACAGGGGAGCCATCCCCTCTGCAGACGATCAAAATTGCGATGGCATGTCTTCGAATCATCCTCAGGGATGTTTCCCAGACCGTCGCCAATAGCCCATTGTGCAGCTCTAGTGCGACGTAAATATTCTACCTACCTATCATTCTAAGCACCAGGTAGTGCGACAATGAATTTTCTTAAAAAAAGGTTGCTGAACAATTTGTAATTTGTAATCTTTTTTTCTAATATGCAAAATTATTTTGCATATTATTAAAATGTATTGTCAGTAGTTATAATTTAATAGTTTATATAAAAAAAAGTAAAATTTTTTTTTGTTGACTGAAAACTGAAATCGGGATGTAGTTGTCCTAACGAATACTAATGTCTGTAGCATTCTCAAATGTTTGGTAATAAATATTTAATAATTATAATACTGATTTTGAAACAAATATCGATATTTCTTGCTTTCTAAAAATGATAATGGCTGTTTAAATTGCAAGGCTAATTTTTATTTTTAAACTTCATTCGTTTTCCGTGTGTCTGTTTCTTCTTTAAATAGCACCAACATTCATACTGTCTTCTCTAAAAATAGTGTCACGATCTAGTGGATAATGTCATTGCTATTATTTTCTTAGGGGATAGATATTAATTCGTAATTTTTTTAAAGCTCAACTGAAATTTATTTCTTTAATTTATGAATAACTATAAGTACTTCTGAAAATTAAAGATTTAATTATTGAACTTTTAATTTCCATTATGACAGAATTTGTTAAAATTTTTTTTAGATATTTCATGCTCAAAGTGAATCGAATTTTCCTTATAAAATATTGCTCAAAATACATCATGTTTAGCTTTGGAATATCTTATCTAAGATTTCAAGTTTTTAATTTATGGTTTGGTAGTTAAAATAGTTGATTCCGGATTTTGGGCTGCATTCGTTATGAGTTAAATCGAAAGCAGGATGAAAGAATCTCTTATGAGAGATAATGTTTTTTTTTTTTTTTTTAGATGAATGGAATCCTGTGATGAATAATCCTTTCTCCCTTTTAATTTATTTTATTGTCCGAAAAAAAATTTGGCTCAAAAGTCGCGTTTGTAATTTCGTTAAGATACAAGATTATTTATGAGAAATAATTTTTTGTTCGGTATTTGTGTAAAAAAATTTTTTTTTTTTAGAAATTTTATTATTAGATTGTAAGTTATTTGTGGGTTGTTTCGTTAAGATACAAGCAATTAATGAAATAGGATACTTTATTTTAACAATTTTTATTCTCATTTCATTAATCTTTTATTATTTTTCATGTTTTCTCTATATTTTTAACTTATGAGTTCTATATACTTGCAGCTTATGCGCAGTAAATAAAACATTAATTTTCTTTGCTTTTCTCTTTTCATCCTTTTTCTCTTTCTTTATTGTGCTATAATATATATATATATATATATGTGTGTGTGTGTGTGTAAAAACGCTTAACATAAAATTGACTTTGCGGATATCCGACTTTTTTACTTATTTCTAATTTGAACTACGTTTTTATCTCACCTTGGAGCTTGAATTTGCCAAAAAGAAGTATTTGATTATGCAATTCATTTTTTCTGATTTCGTTGATTATTAGTTGTGAATTATTATTATTTAGCATATTTTGTCACTTTAATTCCGCCCAGTCGATCAAAAGTTATTCATTTGTTCTTTCAGATCATCTTACATGCCAATATCTCAAACAGTACCGCTGATGGTAGCCTGTGGCAATCTCCTCTCTTGTAACTCCTCTTTTTCCAGCCCAGACTGCATGCCTCTGGTGAGTTTTTCTTCTTCTTTGGCTCATTTGTCTCAATCTTTGGAATCTCAAGAATGAAGTTTTTTTTTTTAATTTTTTTTTTTAAATTTTCATTTCTTTAAAGCGTCTTTCTTCCAATCTATTGCTATTTATTCAGAAGTAACTTATTACATGAGTTATGTTTAGAAAGTATTGAGTCAGTTATTTCTAGAATCATCGTGTAAATGGTTTAGGTGCTGTTCTAATTTTTTTAATTGTTTTTGTATTTTGGTCGTTTTTATCACGAAATAGATTATTTCATTATAATTCTGAATTTACTCATTCTCTCTATCGTAGTTTCTATTTAAATTCACTTTATTATCTTTAAAAGAAAAATCTAAGGCAAGCAGACCAGAGCGTGATTTCATTTTTTTAAATTCAGTAGCAAAGCAAACTAGTGCTAAAAAAATCTGATTGGAAAATCTGTATCACAATACATATTGGGATGCTAAAAATTTTTTTTTTATTAAGAGATTATAACGGATGAATTCGCTTATTCCACAAAACAGTTTAAAACCGTGCGAAATCTTTCCGTTACGTAAATTTTACATGTTTGTGAGAATTTGAGTTATCTTCCCCCAGCTACCTTACACGTAAGATTTGAAATCAAGTTCGTAGCATGCAAAAAACGCTAAAGTATTGGAATATTATTTTAACTTAGACCACAAAATCAAAGCAAACATTTACAATAGCTGTGGCATACGATTCAAGATGCAACGTAAAACTGCGGATCTGTGGGCGGCAGAAAAATTTGGTAGAGTTTGATGAATTCGACGATATAGAATGCAGCTTATTGCTATTATTATTATTGATAATAATATTTAAAAAAAATATTATTGAACTTCTATTCATTATCTTCTTCTTATCTTCTTTTCACTATATTTTATAGTTAAAAATGTGAATATAATTTATAATTTTAAAATGGCGAAAATATATCTAGTTTCCTATGGAATTAATGAAATTAGACAACCATAATGTTAAACGAAAACCAATAAATAGATCACTTGATTCATTTCTAAATTTCATCGATACATTTCTTCAAAATTCGCATTCCATGTCCATGTTTTCAATTCACAGGTAGGCTTAAACAGAAAAACACATTTCACAGTCATAAACAGCGTGCTTGTAGCTTTGTCGCTGCCAACATAACGTAAAGATACGTAGCATCTAAAATAAACGCGAGCATGTGCAGTAGTTGCTTCAATCTTATGTACGGGAGTGTACGGAAGCTTACATGAATTTGCGAAATATCCCTATTGTAATAATGTTGAATCAAAATTATCGATAGTTTAAAAACCAATAACTGAACTGAACAGAAGAACTAAAACTATGTCAATTTACTAGTAATCTTCGTAAACAGTTTGCATTAAAAATTTGCAACTTAATGTGCGATTCTAAATTCGTCGGTAGTAACACTACTATTTTTAAAATATCGAGATTTTAAAAATGATGTGGAAATAGCCGTAAAAAGAAGATGGTAAGCTGCTGGAGAAACGGTTGTATGACGATATCATCGCAAATTGAGCACGTCAAAAAGTAATTACTACAAATTTGGAAGTCGCGTGCTGTAATAATGTTGAATTAAAAACATTTTTAATTGAAAAACCACGAGTGTAAGGCCGTAAGAACGAAAAATAAACACCTTGAAAACATTTCGAAAACGACATGGATTAACGATGGAATAGTTAAGAAACAAGAGCGTCAAAAACTGATTACTCGTATTCAAAATCCATGTGTTGCAACTACATTGTACTAAAAAATGGGAATTTGAAAAACACGTGTAAATGGCCGAAAAATTGATCGGAAAAAGACGTAGGACGTGTAGAAACAGACATCGCTAATCTAGAATGTCTAAAAGTGATTTTTCAAGTATGAAATTCGCTTAACAAAATAACATCATATGAAAAAATATCAGAATTTGGAAAACCACATGAAAAGAGCCGTGGAAAAAGAAAAGAAAAAAAAAAATCGCCGAGAAAACAATCAAAAATAACGTGGATTAACAAATAGAATAGCAGCGATCAAGCTCGTAAAAAAGTGATTACTCAAATTCGAACTTCGAGTGTTGCAATAAAGCTGCTTTAAAAACATCGGGAATTGAAAAACTATGCGAAGATGCCAAAGAACGGTAAATAAATGTCGAAAAAAATGATCGATAAACAGTGTAGATTTACCACTGAACTTTTTCGAACCGTGAAAAAAGTGATTGATTTCTCAGATTTGAAATTTGTGTGTGGTAATAACATCGTATTAAAAATACCGGAGTTTAAAAAATTTCGTGAAAAAGGATGGAAAAACGATTTATAGACCAGACTGTAAGATTTAAAAAGCAATTTCTGCTACTGTAATTATTATTTTTAACTGGCAATTTGCTAATTAACGAAATCGCTCCTTGGAACGGACTAGTAAAATCTTTTTGTCTTTCAGACCATTGAGTAAATTTTCTTAATTTCTACTCCCATGAAAGTCGAATCGGAATTTAAAAAAAGAAAGAATATCATAGGTTTTGGAACCGAACTCTTAACTACCTGTTGGTTTGTTGGTACTCTCCCATTAAGTTGTGGTTTTTGGGATCAATCCAGTATCCACCCATCCCACTTACCTCACACTTTCAATTTGTCTTTAAGTTGAAGTTATGACTTAATACATAATTTTATGATTTATGCAGCAAAATTATTTGTTTGATACAACTTAATTTTGTGCCCCGTCTCATAGTTGTAAGTGATATACTAACTTTCAAGAGTCAATAAAGTTGAAAATTTGACCAATTGTAATAATATTTGCTTCGAATTAAATGCATTGTTTTAAAGGATAATTTATTAATTCGGATCTGATCAATATTCAAAATCTATTCATATTTTGTATCTTGTACTAGCTTTGCAAAAATTAAAAATGAATAACTTTTAACAGAAAGAATAACTTTTTCATTTTATTTTTAATGGGTAAAACAAAAATGAGAGGGAAGAAGAAATTGCCTGTCATCACACGCTTGGACTAAAAAAATATATATATAAATATAAACATAAAAAAATTCGTTAAACGGTAATTTTGGTACCTTAAATGGGTTCGTATATCAAAAAAGTTATTCTTTTAGAAGTTTATTCACAATCAAAACTTTAAAATGACATAGAATAGAAAGCTGTTTAATAAATACAATACTAAAAAAATACGCTACGTTATTTTCCTAGCTTCCTTTTAACAACAAACCAACTATCGATTGCTTTAAAAAAAAATATATTTTTTAAAATATTTTTGGATTAAAAATTTTTAAGAGCAGTAATTCGTTAGTTTCACTGTGTACGAAATTTAAATTTTGCCTATTTAAAAAATTTTTCGGCAATAGTTTTTATTATTAGTCACATGTTCCTTTAAATACTTTAATATTAACATCTTTAGTCCACATATGTGGACCTTCGCTGCCTAGCTTTGTGCTATAAGAAAAGGCATAGTTTTACCCTTACTGAAACATTCGTTGATGTTTATGTTTTCTGGGGATTCCGCAATCAATGCAGAATATGTGCATAAGTTATTTGGGTAGAATTCCACAAAAACAGAAGTGATTTTCGAAAAATGACGCTAAATCTACGTGCTCGAAAACGTGACTAGTTTTAAATATTATATAATTTAGTTATCCTGAAAATAATATTTTTTTTAATTCTTGCAGTTCTGTGACTTGTATGAAGCTATTAAATTTATATTTACTTAATATTTAAAGTTAAGATCACGCAGGTCTACGTATGTGAGAAATGGATGACAGATTTAAGTCAAGTGAAATCTCACTGTATTTTAAGTATTCAATTTTATATCTATTTAATAATATTTTTATGTATGTTTTAATGAATTGATTTATATTAAGGTATATAGCCACATTTAATAACTTCAATTTTTCGTGTTTTTCTTTTCTCCATAATTTTGAAATTTTACCCCCAAAATTTAAATATTTTTTATATAGTTAATGTTAGATTCTTTTCAATAATTATTGATTTTTCGTAGTTTGCGTAATTAAAATAGTTTTGAGACTGAAATTTCCTGCAGTGATGCATTGGTATTACATTTAATAATGCATCTCATTATAAAATTTTTAAAAAAAATCTTATTTTTGAATTTTTTTCCTAAATAATAATTAAATACATTCATCCTTGTATTTAAATGGATCATAATAAAATAATATGCTGGCTTTTTCCTACTTAAGGTGAAATTTAACATTGAAATATTTATATGATTTTATTTAGTTAAAACCCGAGGTCCATGTATGTGTACTTAAAAATATTAGCCCCCTGGCAGTATAGTTCTTATTTTGTTTATCTTACTGTGACTTATAGTAAGCAGTAAAATAGAAATCTGGAACTGTAAAATATTTATTTGATATAGTATACTTCAGTAGTGATAACGTTAAGAAACAACAGCCTTTAGTCTTATGAGGAACCTTCTTATTCCTCAATATTCGTCTTCCATTCCAATGTACGACTTCTTTTATTGCGAAACTTCTAAAAAAAATATCTGGGAGGGAGCACTTTAAAGATTTCTCAGTGTTTTTCTGCGAATTTATTCGTCAACAAATTTCGTTTGCAGAGGAAGGTGCGAGTTGAACTGCGGTTGACATTTAGCTAGAGAGCATTCTTCTTTACCAGGTCTCTCACGTCAGGGCCACGTCATCCCTCTACCTTCATTCGAACTAATTTTGGAAAGCTCTATTTCTGAAGAGACATTAGTAATAATGAAAAGCCATAGTTTTTATTTTTTATTTTGTAATCCCTCCCCCCTTCACAACTCAGATGGAGAGATGAGCTTGGAGGAGGTTGATGTAAAAAGAAGGAAAAAAAACAGTTTTTTTCCCCTTCTATTTTGGTGTCTATTTCTCCTGCCTATCCGTTCTCCTGAGATTAAAATATTTTGCGTTGAATTCATTTTCAGGATAGTTTTTGTAATGAATGCGGTTAGAAAATCGTTAATTGATTGTTTTGTCTGCTTTTAACCAGGGTTCATTTTAAGAGAAATTCGGGTCTGTTAACGGACTCTTTAAAAAAAATTTTATAGTTCAAATCAACCTTTCACAAAATGGTGTGTCGTGAGAACTGGGCCTTCATAATGTTTTCCACTTCAAATAGGGAACCTTCACTAAACTTTCTTTTTCTTTTGAAAAATGGATTGTGTGCTTTTTTCTTCCGCACGCATATTTACAAAAATAAGGACATTCCGATCATATACTCTCAAAAACAGGACCTTATTTTCGTAAGATCACAAAACACAGGACTGTAGCTGTCACATATATGTTTTAACTGTGATTGTAACTGCGGCGTTATTGATCCATTGATGTGTTTTGTTTACGTTCAGTACTTGCTATGTTCTGGCCTGAGAGGTTGCTGTCTTATTTGATAATGTTTAATAAATATATTTTTAATGAAACTTGAAAGCTTTGCATTTCTTGAAAGTATGGGAGAAACAGTAGCTGAGAAAAAACCCATTTTATTGTAATTACACTTTCAGAAAATTACGAGTTAAAGGAATAAAAAAACAGGACATTCTTATCGATTATTCACAAAAACAGGACCTTATTTTCATACATTCATAAAAACGGATTCAAGCAGAGAAAAAACCCATTTTATAGTGATGACAGATTCAGAAAATATGAGTTAAAATAATGAAAAATGGGACATTTGTATCGCATATTTAAAAAAACAGGACCTTGTTTTCATAAATTCACAAAAACAGAACTCTCACAGAGAAAAAGCGTTTTACACTAATTATAGATTCAAAATATATATGAGTTAAAATAATGAGAAACGGGACCTTATCACATATTCACAAAAACAGGGCATTCTTATCACATGTTCACAAAAATAAGAAATTCTTGTCACATATTCACAAAAACAGGACCTTGTTTTCACAAAGACAAGACTCTGGCAGAGAAAAACCCATTTTACAGCAATTATAGATTCTGAAAATTATGAGTTGAATTTTCACAAGTTTACAAACACAGGACCTTTTACAAAATGTCAGGACAAATCCCGGTAGCAGAATATACGACGGAGTGAATCTGTAGCATTATCTTCACAAATCAAAATTTGTCTTAAGATCTCAATGTATAGTGTGTGCAAGATTGAGGTGTATAGCAAGATTATTGCAAAAATTCAGCTTAATCTAACATGCAATACAATGTAGCAAAATTAGCAAATATAAGGCCCTTTATGTTTAAGTTGAATTTTATACAATGATACTAAAAAAATATTTAAGTTAATCCTTATAATCCCTAAGCCTGTAAAAACAGTGGGAAAAAAATATTTTCCGTTCTTTGCGATGTTTATTCAATTCAGCTTTTTTATTTTTTATTCGAAACAAGCTTAGAGATGTTTTAGCAACAAGTTTCAGCAATCCCATCCCCCCCCCCATTTGTTAGTCTGCTTTTGGAAAATAAAAATAAAACTTAGATGGAAAATAATCTGCGGCGAATGCTGCCTGGTTATAGGGTTTCTGTTAACGTGGAACAGACTACGTGACCATATTTTTCCGAACTCTCAAAATTTTGTGATGATTTCTCACACTCACAGCACCTTTCATAAAAAGTCTAAAATAACCCCTGCTTTACACCCAATGTTTAAGTATGGACAAATTTTGCGCGTATGAGAAATATATAAAAATTAGCTCTCGTATTTTTCTACTGCAAGTTATTGATGTGAAATACGGTAATCAATTTAAAGTTTTGGGTTCAGTGCATCTTATTTTATTAATAAAAACATGAAGAGTTTAGGACAATATCTCGTGATAAGCCTAACTTTTTTCAAATGTGACATTTCTACATCAAACTGCTCCGTAGTATTGTTTCCAGATAAATACTTAACTTATTAATAGAATTTGCAATAGCTAACACCACACTATATGAAACATCTTATAAAGGCTTTCCTATTTTCACCAAAAACGCTCTCCTGAACTATTTGGAAATATGGGTTATCATTATACTGACCTAAGTATAAAAAAGACTTTCAAAATTATCTTTCAAGCTTTAGACGTGCCGTAATACTTCATCGAAAGAAAATGAAAATACTGTGTTTACCTTTGGAACACCTTAAAAGTTGTGGACTCCTTAATGTTAATTTTGAATGTGAGGAACAGTTTCTATTTATGAAACTTGTTTATCCAGTGATAATTTTATGCAAAAAATCAGTTTAATATGACAGAATTTGGACGTAAATTACTTAAGTGGTTTTCGAGGAATAAAAATTCAGACGGCGTACTTTGATGTTGTGATTAAAAATTATGTTCAAAATTATGTCAAAACTCTAGTTACCTTAAAGTCGAATTTTTTTTCTATCGTTAAATAAATTAAAACTAAAAGAATAATTTATATATGTACGCAATTTGTTTTTAATTCACGTAAATATTTCCCTTGGCTGAAAAAGTAGAAGAGTAAAAATAATACATAAAATAAAAATATGAAAAGTAGTAAAAGTAAAAATAGTGAAAGTTGTTGCAATAAGTAAAAGTAGTAAAATATTAAAAGTAAAGTAAAGTTAAAATAAAAGTAAGCACAAAAAGTCAAAATATAAAAAGTAGTATTAGTAAAAATCGTAAAAGTTGTAATAAGTGAAAGTAGTAAAATATAAAAAATAAAGTAATTATGAAATAAAAGTACATACAAAAATGTGAAATAACTTTAGAGGATATAAACTTTTGACTGCTCTCTTGAATAACTATTAGAACCATGTTTTTTAAACTGTGGTTGTTCCAAATATGTTGATGGTCCAAATTAAGGAAAAGGTATGTTTTCGTGTCTAATTTTGTTGCTTATTGTCTGATTTTGATGACCAGAAATTTCGTATTCGGTTTGTATCAAAATTTCGAGAAGAGACTGGCTCCAAATTAATCTAAGCTGTCAATTGATCAATGAATGCAGCTTTTGCATAGCAATAACAGAGTTTCATTTTAAATGTGTAATTTCAATCCAAGGTTATCCTGTAATTTTTGGTTCCTTGTATATTATTTTCAATTTTCTGTGTATGCTAATTTTCGAACCTAAAAAATCGCATTGTTCCTTAGCTAGCAACAATGAGAAAGAAGAAAGTATTCATTGTTAAGATTAATGAAAACTCCTGTCCTTTATCTATTTTAAGCAGTTAACAGCTTCGAAATAATGTCTAGACTACATTTAAGCTCAACAGAATCGAACAAAACCGTTGAGACTCTAAAAACATATGAGACACAATGCACAAAACAGATAGCTCTGTTGGTTTTTAAAAGATAGACAAAGCTACTGAGAATATGAAGTGTTAAAGAAATATCTAGCACTTAGGGATTTTTAAAATTCCCGAGGTGATGACATTATAATTGCTGTTAATAAAATTAACTCTCCAGTAGTCTTGGAAAAAACTTATCACCTTAATTTTCCATTTAAAAAATGCATATCGACGTTTAAATGCCATACGCCATCTTAATTTAAATTACTTCATAGTGTTAATTGGACTGGATTTATCTTGAGAATTAACTTTTAAGTCAGACAATATGATAGTTTAGGATAACTAAGTCATCTTAAAACTTGGCTTTGTTTCTAATCCGTTTAATAATCTATAATTTATATCAGTAGAGGCTCTTTCAAGCTAGAGGAAGTCTGGACCCTCGATTTTTTTTAATGTTTAACAATCTTTAATTGATTTACTTAAAAAAAAAAAATAATAATTAAAAAACGTTTTTTCTTTCTTAATTTTTTCAATCATCTAGAAAATTTCTGACATTTAAAATATTCCGTTATGTATAATTTTCTAATTTAAAATTCCAAACATGCTCACAATGCTTCTTTTTTTAATTTAAGCATATTTACATAAGCATTTCATACGTTTAATGTAAACTATAATTTAATAGATATTCGTGTATGTAATATTTTTAAACCAAACATTGTATTTTTAATTTCGTAATTTTGAAAGAAAAAAAAAGAATAAGTAATTTGTCAAATAAGTGTGAAATAAATTAAAATAAATTCTCTTTTTATCTCACATCAGTAAAGATCAGTCGTTTGACATACCAGCTTTAGAATAAAATGTTAATATAGAAAAAATTTTGGTGCGAATTTTGACTCCCTTTAAACTTAAATTTTATAGTAAAGAAACTAACGAATATTTTTTCGGGAAAAACAATAAACGATTTATGAAATGGAATTTCATTTGATATCATTTTCAAATTTTCACTCAAAAATTTTTATGAGACAAAAATAATTTTTGTGTAACAAATTTTTTTATCGTATGTTTTAATTTTTCAATCTTGGCTTATAAAAAATGTGACAGAAATATTTTGTTATTTACAAAGCGTTGTTTACTTCTATCATTTCATGTTTAAGTGATTAATGTAATTTGGATATTTTCCATCTTCACTATAAAATTCAAACTTTTCTCTCTAGAACGGATACTCTTAATAAAAAAATGTATACTTCTCACTTTAAAACAACACTTTTTCCTTCAAAAATGACCCGTTTCTTTATAAAACGGCTACTCTTCCCTTATAAGATTGACACTTTTTTATTATAAAACGGATACTCTTCACTATAAAACGGTCTTCATTATAAAATGTGTACTTTTCTCTATATAACCAATATTTTTCTCTTCAAAAATGGTCCGTTTCTTTATGAAATTGATACTTTTCGTTATAAAAGGGCTACTCTTCACTATAAAATTGATAATTTTTATTATAAAACGGATACTCTTTACTATAAAACGGATACTCTTCACTATAAAATGGTTACTTTTCATTATTAAATTTTGTTCTTTTCACTATAATACTAATACTTTTCTCTTTAAAATTGATACTTTTTTCTCCAAAATGGCTACTTTTCACTATAAAATTGACACTTTATTATAAAACTGATACTCTTCACTATAAAACGGATACTCTTCACTTCTTTCATTTTAAAATGTAATCATAGTCAAATCTTATTATTATTATTATTTTTTTGATAATTTTATTTTTCATAAAATGATCTGTAAATTGTACTTAGTTACAACTCATTTCCACTAAGTATTGAGAAATAAATTTTTGATGGAATATTTTATTTTTTACCTTTTTTTCTATAAAATTTTGAAAAAGAGAAAAGGTGGATAACCTTTGGCAATGTTGACAGTTGTTTCGATTAGCGTTGAGTCAGCAGCCTTGGGTTACGTCCAAGCAACAATAGAAGAGGCTGCCAAATATATCGGCCAAAAACTTACCGTTTTTCCCCGCAACCACCTGTTTCGAGGATGGCCCTAAGGTTCAACAAGTAGAAGATTTGATTGCTTTTAAATTCTGCACATTTTTGGCAGGTTTTGATAGGGGAAAAGGAAAAACTCTTGTGTTATTTATTTGCGGTTTTTTGAAGCTGAACTTGAGAAGTATTACAACTGTTTTAATTACCTTGGCAACTAAACTTTTTTTTCCCCTCTTTTTTTAAAAAAAGGTTGTTGGGAAGATGGATATAGAAATGGAGTTTAATAATTCAGTTATTGATTGTTTATGACATTTAAGTTGAAGTTTTGATTATTTTTGTTTTGATTTCGAATTTATCAAATTATCAATAGATTTATTTTTTCTTTAAATTGATAAAAAAAAGTACTTTTTATAAAAATACGATTTGTAAAAGGGTGGTGATGTACTTTGGTAATGTACTTGTGTATACTTTAATTAGGATTATGTTTGTTTTATGAATAAAAATAATTTGATTATATTGCACAGAAAAAAACTTATTTTTAATTTCGTTAGACTTTAAAACAAATATTTTACAAAAATCACATGGAAACAGATATTTTTCACTATAAAATGGATATTTTTTAATATAAGATGAATACCTTTTTATTAAAAAATTAAAACCCACTGCCCTTCTCTAGGGATCTACTAATTCCCAGCTCTTTGTCGATCCAGGATTGGGTTGGAGGGGGGGGGGGACTGGTGCCTAATTATTTAATAAAATTAAACTTGTTTCTTTTTTTTTTTTTTTTAATTGAAAAATCTCAATATTTTTGGCTACTTGCTAGTTTTTGTTAATTTGGGCTCTTCACTATTCATTAGACACCTTTAACTATAAAATAGGTTTTATCCACTATTAAACGGATACTTCCCACTATAACTGTTTTTTTCTCACTATAAAACAGACACTTTTCCACGATAAAACTGACACCACTCCAAAAAGGGGCTCTCACCACTATAAAACTGATCCTTTCCACTATAAAACGGATACTTTTCACTATAAAAGGGATTCTCTCCACAACAAAACGGGCACTTTCCGCTATAAAACGGGTAATTCCTAATTGGAGAATATTAAATCCAACACTAACTGTAATTTTTACAAATCATCCATCATCAAGGGCCCAGAGTTAGTTCTTTTTCATGCGATTTCTTGTTCAGGTATTCGAATTGTGGTGACAGACACTCTTTTGCAAATACCAAAACCAAACCAACTGTAGTTTTTGTTTATCAACACAGACGATCGTGAGATTTTTCATTTGTCTCAAATTATACACAGTGACTCACAAAGATAATGCACCTGCTTTGTATTTCCACAAGAACAGCTTTTGCAATTAAACAGGAATTTTTTTTTTAAATATATATTTTAAAGTTGTTAAGGTAATTTGAAAAATCGTGAGGAAAGCTTTTAGAATTTGTATTGTTTATTTCATTGCAAAATGTGTGCAGACGATAATAATTTGTAGAGGCAGTTTTGTGCATAAGTTTTAAGTAACCGAACATGTAAAGGAAATTGATTTTTGTCAGAAGATACGCTGTCTAAATTTCTAAAATAATTCTAAACAATTTCTTCTTCTAGCAATCACATGTCTTTAATAAGTTACAATTATTTTTTTTAACGATTTTAGATTAGTTGCATTTAATTGAATTAATAAACTCGAGCTGGTTGGATAAAATTTTCATCACAGTTTTGCTTGGATAAATAATGTTTTAATAATAGCTGTTAAACTTGGTTATATTTTCTGTTATTTCATATCATTTGTTAAACAAATAGTTTATTCACTTTTAAAATTTACAGATGAATTCAATTTTAACTTCAGGGAAATGCTCCCCCCCCCCAAGAAAATATAAAATAATATGATTATTATATTGCTTTTGTATGTTTTATCTTGCGAAAAAAATGTGTAAATGTATTTAAAAATTCCTTTTTTGTCATGATATTTGCGTCTACCTGCTTCAAAAATGTTTTTTTAGATACAAAACTTTGCCTCATACTTGATACAAATAGATACAAAACCTAGATTTTCCTGGTACAAAACCTACACTATTCTTAAAGCTTTGATAAACTGATTAGTGATACAATTTCTGAAAGTTTTAATCACGGCCTTTCAAAATGTTTTAACAATTTTGAAATATTAAACATAATTTAAACTTTTTCAGAATAATTATAATTTTCTCAATTTTTCTTCACTTGTAGGTTTCTAAATTTTTTTATTTTTCTGCTTGCACTGCACAAAAAAAGGGATCTTCCTGATCTATTTGACCGATATCATTGATTGTAATTTTAAATAGTAATGATTGGTAATTTTAAATGGTAAAATACAAAATTTGAACGAAATGGGTCGAACAGTTTCTGAGTTATCAGTTTTTTAAAAAGTCGTGTATTTAAAATTTAACTTCTCATAAATTATTCGATCGATGTCATTCGAATTCATATTTTACTATTTAAAATTAGGTTCCTTGAAATAATGTAAAAATTTATATACCTTACTATTTAAACAGTTTTGACTATTTTTAAATAAAATAATAAATATTTACTATAAGTTAATTTTTGCATAGAATTATCTTAAAATAATTATTATTGTTCGCTAATTTTTTTATTCATCTCAAAAAGTTCTTGAATTAATGGTGAAATGCGCAAAAAATAAAATTAACATTGAGGGGTTCAAACTTTCGACCGCACTTCTGATCAAACTATTGGGACCCTGTTTTCCAGATTGCTACCCCCCCCCCCGTTATTGGAGTGTCAAGAAGCCTAATCGGACGGGGGGGGGGATATGTTTATTCCGAGAAAGAACGTTTTTGTATCCGATTTTGCAACTTAAAATATCGTCTGCCTTAATTAAATGGCATACTCAAGATTTGAACTTCAGAGCATTACGTAAAAATCCAAACACAAGAATATGAAATTTCATGCTTTGGAGATTGCGGTCTGCAACAGAAGTTTATGTTGTCTGTTCAATTAATGCACAATTAAATCGATGTCTAGTATTCGCCACTAAATTATTGTGAACACCTCAATTAATTTTCGGGAATTAATTTGTCTTTTAAATTTTTATTTCGCTAAAATAGTATTCAAATTAAAGTAAGTGAATGAAGGTCACAAGTGTTGAAAATGTATTTAAAAAAATAAACATATTGTAGCGTCTTTATATAGTTGACAGCGTGACCAAATGTCAAGGTTATTAGAATGCACCACACATCTTCTAATTAATATTTCTGAGCGATTTGAGTTTTATGAAATTTAAAAAGAAAAGTTTATTTTCTACTATGTCTCATATTTTCAACTATATTTTTAGCTGACATTTCATTTATTTATTTACTTTCAATTAGTGATTTTTTGTTTGGTTTAATGCTTGATATATTTTTTATAAATGACTGTACGCGTGAAAAATTTATTAGATACTTTTTATTTTTTTCATATCTCTTCAAATAGTAAGTAGCAGTAGTGTAGCAGTAGTTCCTTGGCGAGATGTCGCTTTACTATCGTTCGCATGGTTTGATAAATATATTTCGTATCTACAAATCGTATAATCCTAAATTTATTTAGATCCCTTGATTTCGTATCACATAGTATAACTTACATATCCATTGATTTTGTATCTTCTAATAGTATAATCTTAAACATATTTAAATCTCTTGATTTCGTATCTTCAAATAGTATAATCTTACATCTATTTAGATCTAAAGATTTTGTATCTTCGAATAGTATAATTATAAATATATTTAGATCCCATGATTTCGAACCAATTAGCATAATCGTAAATATGTTTATATCCCTTGATTTCGTATCATCATATAGTATAAGTTTAACTATATTTAGATTTTATAGTTATGATATAATAAGTTATTAATTATTATAAATAAAGGAATTAATTATGCCCATATAAATTGAATGATTTATTCTGTTAAACCAATTTTTTAAAAATGGGCGTTCGGGCAGAATTTTATTTTAAAAAGATATCGTCTTAAATACCTTTAGATTCCCCGATTTCATATCATCAAGTAGTATAATTTTAACTATATTTAGGCTTATATTTATATTATATAGTTATGATATAATAAGGGAATTAATTATGCCCCTATAAATTGATGATTTATTCTGTTAGACCCTTTTTTTTAAAAAAATGGGCGCTCGGACTGAATTTTATTTTAAAAAAAGATCAATGACTGTCCTTGAATTTTGAAGCGCATAGTAAAGTAGCAAGAAAGCGGAACCATAAATATATCTTCGTATTGTAGGGCAATTTTGGCAGGGCTGACGGAAGACAAAACGGCCCTATTTATCAAGTTGTCAGGTATTAAAAAGGTTCCCACTATATTCGAAAAAGTGCTACAGATCTAAAAACAGACCGACATTTTTTTTTTATCACTCTAACTTTATGAAAAGTTCGATTTAAAGTTTTGATTAATTAAAGCGATCTCTTGAATTTTCCATTAATGAAAAAGATTTGTTATTAATGACACTTGTCTTCAGACGTGTCACGAGGAGCTACTTTTTAATTATTATTATTTTGTTATCTAATTTTTACCAATACGAAGGCTTCCTGGTGACACGAACTTGATCCTCAAAGGTATGTGGGCGGAGAGGGGAAGTAAAATGAGTTTAAATTTGAGATATTTATATTTTCATAAACAATTTTCTGATTGCTTTCGAAATGTGTAAAATACAAGATCGTTGAAACGAAGAAATGTTGCCCGCAGTATCTTAGAATTTCAATGGGTTTTTTCTGTTAAACTTATTCGAGTAAAATTTGTTTTTTAGTAATTTCCGCTAAAAATTTTTCAGTTTTGTTGTAATTGGTTTTCGCTTATGCGAATTTAATACGAATTTTAAAAAATCTAAACACAAACGAATGGACGGTATTAAATTGCCAATCTAACAAACGCCTATCTAATCTAACAATCCTGAAAATTTTATATCGTCGCTTTAATTTTTTTTCCATAAAAAAAATCTACGAAAGTTCTTAAAGTTATTAAACGTCATTTTTCTAATCTAATAAAGTGAATCCTTTATTTCTTAAATTTTTTAAAGATATTATACTTTGGATTGATTCTGTCATCAGAAAATAGTTGATGTACATGAAAATATCGAGAAAATAAATATAAAAACTTAATTAAAATCCAAAATGACGATGGTAGAAACAAAGTTTTAATTTTAATTCGTTTTTTAAAATTTTGAATCAAATATTCTTTAAGAATCTGTGTTTCTCTTTCGTGTTAAAACTCTTTTACCTCTGAAACTGTTTGAAATATTTTTTATACCACATTTGAAATTTTCCCACGTGCAATTTTTTTGTTGTCTTTTTTTATTATTTTGCTTTTTAAAAAAATTTGAAAATACGGGGATTTTAATGTTTAACGTAAGCATTCCCCCTTGTCAGCAGTAAATGACAAGCACTCTATCCCCGTTAGGTGCTTACTATTCCCTTCGCAATAAGTATTATTAATTGCAATTGTAAAGCAATAGATTTTAAGTTGTGCAAAATTTTAATGCTCATTTTAACGTATTTTTGATAGAAAATATGTTTAAATGAGACTATTTCTATGAGCATTTTAAAATTGAAAGAGTCCCGATTATCCGAGTTAATGTGAACCAGAATTGACTCTGTTAAAGCGAAGAAGTATAAAAAAGGAAGTATTGTAAGTGTAATATATTTGTGCACCACATACAATTCATATTATAATTAAAAAGCTTACTTAAAAACACTTAAATAATTTACGAGAATTAAAGAGTTTTTACTTAAAAAAAGGCCGTAATCATTTTTTTGTTTTATATTACTTAGGAGCTTTTTCGTTGACTTTTATCGTCACTGTCTTTATCTTCGCTAGATTCCATTATTGGCGATATTAACGATTATTTCATTGGATTTCGTTTTCCCGAGTGTTTGGAAGATAAACATTCAGATTTTTTCGGCGGTAGTTTTAAAAGTATAAATTAAAATGGAACAAAAAAAAAAAAAAATCCTTGAAATATTTGATAGCTCGGTTAAAGCTGAAACTTGGATAATCGGGACTCTATTGTAACACCGTTCATTTTAACACACTGAAGTAGTAAAGATAAAGTGTACTTGCTTTAACAATATTTTTTCGTGTGATACACAAAGTATACTTATGATTTTATTTAAGAAAAAAAAAGAAGAAAAAGACAGGAACCTACATAATTTATTCTTCAATGGATGGGGGGATGACTAACGCTGCCTTAGACTCCCCCTACTTAAGAATTCCTGAATCATCCTGTGATAACTCGGGAATTTTTCCACTTAGGTGAAAAGTTAGAGCTTTAAGTGAAAATTCCTTCTAATCCGTGTTATGAAAGTTTTTTTTTTTTTTAAAATTCTAATCTCTGTACTATAATTAATTAACATGTTAAAAGAAAGTTGATACATTTTCTAAAGGAAGGTAAAATTATGAAGAATATTAGTTGCGTGAAAATTCCCCCCCCCCCCCCCAAAAGAATTTCAGAATATTTATTTGTAAAAAACAAAAGAATGGATGTTTTATATGTTATGTGTTATTTTTTACAAAAGAAAAAGTACTAAAAAAATTGAAGAATTGAAGAAAAAATTGAAAATGAAGAATTACTAAGAAAATTGAAATTTGTCTTAAAGAGGGCTGAATTAAATAAAAAGTATGTAAATAATTATTTAAAAAATTATTCATATACACATGAATAATTACTAAAATAATTTATATTAGTCTGAATTGAATAAAAAGTGCATGAATAATTATTAAAAAAATTTTAATTAGTTTTGAGTGCTGAATTAAGTAAAAAGTGCATGAATAATTATTTAAAAAATTTAAATTAATCTTAGAGTGCTGAATTAAATAAAACGTATTTGTGTAAGTACTAAAAAGATTGAAATTAGTCTTAGAGTGCTGAATTAAATATTGAATGTGTTAAGACACTATACAGGTTACTGTATTTCGGAATTTTTTAATTGAAATGAAATAATTCATTACAATTAAAATATTTTACACTATTTTAGATACGAAAAGCTGACCTTTTTCATTTCAACTTATTCGCATAGCGGCCAACTTGGATTTACCAGTAGACTATTGATTTTTGCCATTTTCTCCTGGTCTGCTGGTATGATAAAAAAATTTCCTGTTTTTTTGTATTCTTTAGGAAATTCCCTAAAATTGAGTAAGTTTTTGAAAAAAATCCCTATTGGAATAGAATTTTTACACAGTTTATTCCTTACTTGAATAATTTAAATAAGTATTACTAATTTATAATGAGGCTAGTATTATCAGTTTAAAACTTTTTTCTTTCTTTTCTTCGTTCTAAAATTTCAGATTATTTTTATTCGAAACTCTCTTTTTAAATTATAAAATCTTTTAGTTGTCCCGCAGTGGACTGATCGTTAAGACACGGTTCCCATCAGTCACTGGCACGGTCAGTGTGCGGGTGGGTAATAACTTGGATCAGTTTGCGTAGGGACCGAGGGTGTGCGGTATAGGTCCTCGTTATACTGTTTTACCGTAAAGTGCTCGATTTCGCGTGCAGGTCGTCTAGCTACAGAAGCAGGGGAGCCATCCCCTCTGCAGAGAATCAAAATTGTGATTTCATGTTTTCGAATCATCCTCAGGGATGTTTCTCAGACCGTCGCCAATAGCCCATTGTGCAGCTCTAGTGCGACTTAAATGAACTACAACAACAACAAAATCTTTTAGTTATCAATAATGATTTACTTGTTTACTACTATTTAAAGTTATGATTTAACCTAATAAAAAATGAAAAATATTGCTGACCATTTGTGTAACAAAGTTTTTGTATTTTGATGACAGTAAAAATCCTTAAAATTCCCTATATGTAAAATATTTAGTACATTATGCAACAGTTATCGTGACATTTATATTTCGTAAAATCTACCGGATTTTTTCCTATCCTATCTATTCCCATGCATGTATTCGGAAACTTGGTGAAATATGTGCATTTATTATATTCTCTCGTCTCATTTAGAACACCGCAGATCATTAAAAAAAAAAAAAAAAAAAAGTGAGATAGCGGTGAAATATTTTTCTTTTCTGTCTATTTTTTTAACGTTGGTGCTAAACTTAATTTGGAGGTTGCACGGGAGGACTGTTTATTTTTAGACCTTTTTCCCTTCTTCAAACAATTATAACCAAGAGTAATTCTTAGCATGTTTTATAGCTACTTCATATTCTTTTTTATTTTCCCCTCTTTGTTTTGAACCGTTACTATTCATTCGGTCACGTCTTTGAAATTAATCATGGTAAATATTCTGTTTCGAATGTCTAAATTTAAAATTATTACATTTCAAAATTAAATCACACTAATTTCACTTTTCTTTTATCAGGAACTAAGAGCACGATCATTTGCCTATGTCACCTTTTATATAAGTTTCAAGAATTTTTTATAAATGGTTGGCAAAAATTTTTTAAGTCGAATTTATTAAAATATTAATAAATTACCTTTGCTACCAATAGGAAAAATATTTTCGAAAACTACGAAATTGTGCAATAGTTGGGGGGGGGGGGGGGGAGAGGATCACTCTCAAAATATCTATGACGTGAGCCGGGTTCGAATCCTAGCTATTGCTGGTCGATACGAATACCGCATCCGGCTTGCACCGACCACAATGTTGACATAAAATATCCTCAGTGGTAGACGGATCATGGGGTAGAATCCCTTTGCCGTAAGGCTAACCGTGAGATGTTTTCGTGGTTTTCCTCTCCATGTAACGCAAATGCGGGTTAGTCCTTTCTAAAAGTCCTCCACGAAGGCAAAATTTCTCCCAATACTTGAACGAGGAGTTCCCTTGTTTTCTGTATTGGGTTCAAAATTGCAAGGCTACGGAGTTGAACATTAGTAGTCGTAAACCAAAAACAATTGGATCGGCTGTTCAACGACGTATAATAATAAATAATAAAATTTGTAGAATTGTAGAGAGAAAGTAAAATCTCTCTCTTTTTTTTTCTTTCATATATATCTATAGTTCAATAAAGTTCATGCCTATAAAGAAAATTGCAACGTATAACAATAAACAATGTCAATAACTTTATAAAAAGGCCGTGAACGTAACATCTGTAAAACAACAATTACAAGAAGATAACGAAACTGAAGTAAATGCCAAGGAAATTGATCTTGAGCCAAAATGACCTGTTCCGCGATTCTAGTGTTTATTCTAGCACTTTTTTTTTTTTTTTTTTTTTTTAAATTAATATTTCTATATATCATTTTATGTAGGCGTGCATGTTTTTTCTGAATTTATTTTAAATATTCGTCTTAATTTAATTTTTAAAATTAACTATTAGTACGATATTTATTAAGGAAACACCTCACCTCGTCAAAATGGTTCTATTCTAACATTGAAATTTTAGCAGACTTATAAACAAAATTAAAAAATTAATATTTTATCTCAATAATAAATAACGTAAAAAATTGTTGATTTATTGAAAAGTTGTTGAAAAATCGTTGAAACGTTGATTTTTCTATAGCGCACGACTGAGTAATAATCAATCCTGTGAAATATTCTTCCAGACAGAAAGAATTTTTCATGAGAACGACGTTTTTATAATTCTTTTCTTCTTATAAACCAGGGTTCGTGATTTTTTTTTTATTTAAATCGGATTTTTTTTATATTTATATCAGATTTTTTTGATTTTTATTCAAATACACTGTAAGAACTTTAATTTATGATTAAAAAAACTTTATAAATGTTTAATCAAAATTAAATTAATATTAAAACTATATTATAAGTATAACAATATTTTAGAAGCTCTAAGTTACTAAAATAATTTTTCATTATAATACATAGCTTTGAATGCATAGCGACTATTTTGAAGCAAATGCATAATTGAAATTTAAAGACTAGATGAAATAGAGAATTTAAAGAATACTACTTTAACACTATGAAAATAAAGTTTCAATTAGCAAACCATAATTGTATTTTAAAATTGTGATTTCTATTTTTTTCTCTTGATTTTTAAAATGACAAAATAAATGTAGTCATTCATCAAAAAAATAAATAAATATTTAATCTATGTATTTTTATATTAAAATATTCATTTTTAATCCTATATCAAAATAGATAAGTTAAGCTAAAAAAAATTTTAAAAAAATCTATGTACTCATTAGAATTTTTTTCACAAAATTTCTTAATAGAAAATCTGATAATGTCGAAGATACTGTAAACATATTCTGAGAAAAAATTAGCAGTTAATAACACTACTGCTTCAAATAGACTTTGAATGGGACAAATGACACTATCAGGAAAAAATTATCTGAATTCATCAGCTTTTTCTTTCTTTCTATTTTTGGCATATTAGGGTAATTTCTTTTTAATATAACCTCATGCTTTAAAAATATACAATTTACACCAATAAAATATAATTGTAGATTTTAATTCCATGCTTTTTCCAATCAAAAGATAGAATTTTAATTAACATTATTTACATTTAAAAAAAAAAAATCATGTTTATTCATTACTTTCTACAGCTATGCAAGTCTATATTAAGACAGCATTAAATGTTTACTTTAATCTGTACTTTCAATCTCAAGAATCAAAAGATTTTTAAAAATGTAATTTCAAATTCAAATGTGTTGGAATTTAACACACATCAAGAAAGAAAGTAATTTCGTTAACCAAAATTAATTAATGCAGCAATTTATTTAAAAAACATTTTAAAACTAAGAAAAGAAAATAATAAAAGTATCAATAATTTAAAACACTGTTTTTTGACTTTTAAAATCAATATATATATATATATATATATAAAAATCAGTTGATTTAAATAGATTTTTTAAAAAAAAAACTCCTTTGATTTAAATCATGATTTAAATCTTGACTTGATCAACAACTTGATCAACAAACCTTGTTATTAACGGAACGGCATTTATTGATTATCGTTTTTATTATTCCTTATCTTAGAGCAGCTAAAATGTACTTTATGTGTCATAAAAATATTCTAAATTTCTCAACATAATATCTTCAAAAATTAATTAATTAAAAAATTAAACAGAAAAAAATCGTAATTTTTTGAGCAAACGATTCTTTAAATTTATATTGATTTAGGATTGTTTTCTAGTATTCTCGTGCATAGGTATTTCGATGGTAAGTATGATAATCTTTTCTGAGTTTTAATATTCTATTCTGTTTAAGTCTTATGGAGCTGTATTTTATAAGTTGTGTAAGATTTGAAAGGTTACTTAAATATTTATTGTAGGAAAAAAAAAAAAAAAAAAAAAAAAGGAATTCGTAACATAAGGGAATTATCTTTTCAATTTGCTTTGCCTGTTTGTTCTTTTTGCCAGTGTTCACTTTTTTAAATTAGTCTGTGTTCATTTTGCCTTCCATGATCAGTTAAATTTTCTTCATCTGTGCAGTTTTTCTAAATTTTAAATACTATACTTATTTGTAAGTAAAGAGTTTGTTGAAATTGTTTTTTTATTTTTTTATGCCAGGCATTCAAAAAAGAAATGGTATGTCACATCGATATTAACGACGTGTCGAAGACAAGGTAGAACTGTTTTCTCGAATTTCACTCCCTCGAACAGTTCAACTCAAAACAGGGAAGGCTTCCTTTCATCCCATGATGCCATTCTATTTTTAAAACTTAATCCCCCCCCCTTTCACTTTTAACTGCATAGGTGTTTCGATGGTAGATATTTTTTTTCTTTTCTTTCTTACCTCTTCTACTCTCCCTTTTTTTATTTTCTCGTTTCTGATCTATCGTATATGTTTATCCTTTTGTTTGGAAAAGTTAATTTTAGTCTCTTTGATTTATATCATTAAAATTGAAAATTGGGTACTTGCACTTCCTACACATGTGACCCACACATACGAATACCCACACATGTGACCTATGACGTCATGGTTATCGGATCGTTTATAAGAGAAATGGCGTGTTAAAATTGTAGCTTAAGTTTCCCCACATAAGTTAGAATGTTAATTAACGTGAAGTTAATTAAATACATCGCATTTATTTTATCTATCGCGGTATCGCATCGAATTTCTTGGAATATAATTCTTTCTCGTCTACGTCTTTTACTTAATTTAGATTTATTATTTGTTTATGTATTTTATTGTAACCTTCATATATTTTTGTTTTGTGTACCTTGCAGCTTCGTGTTTGTATTTATGTTAAGTAAGAAATATATAGTGAAAGAATTGAAATCTTTGTGTGAGAATATAGGCTGTGTTACTTAAGAGGGCTTGACTTATTCGAAATAGAATGAAAAGAACAGTTGCTAACGTAAACAAATACCACGTTTCAACAACCAATCAGGATCGAGATACTTATGCTACGTTACTTGCAGGTATCCCATTATGAAAAATAAAACGTTTAACAATAGTAGCTTGACTAATATTAAATTTTGCGGTTTTCGTAGAATGGCTTTTCTCACCCCAAATATTTAAGCATTCACAGATATTAGCCAGTCTAAGTCTAGGCCTTCAAGGCAAAAATAATGCCCTTCAAGAAAAAATTAAAGTTTTGGTGCAAATTTGTACATCAGAGAGACTGAAATATTTCTACAATTTTATAAATATGAAACTCGTTGCAAGCGAAACTTTAGAGCACTTAAATAAACTTGTTTTGACTTATAGTTAATGTTATCCTTCAAAAAAGGATGGACGTGCAGGGAATAAGTATGTAAAGCAAATCTATTTATTAAAAACCAAAATAATAATCTTACTACCGCGGAAGATGGACAACTTATTGAACTATCTGGATAAAAGCTAGAAAATAATGTATCCATCTTTATGCAAAAAACAATTAAGATTGTTTTGTTTTTTTCTTCAACTTATTTGTGTGAAATTACATTTACGGTTTATTAAAACAAAATACCGAAATCGATTTAATCTTTGCGTGTTGCTGCAACGATTTTGGCACCTAGAATTGACATGTTAGTTAGCAACAAACAACAACATTCACATTACATTCATTTATTTGTTTTTCGAATGTTTAGTCTTTCCTTCTTATTTATTTCTCATTTAATTGTATTCTTTTTCTATCTTCACATGGTTACATAATTTGGTTTCGCTATTTTGTTATGAGAATAACAAAATTAATATTTTATTGGAATTGATATAAATTTCATTTATATATTTAGATGCATGGGTTTCGCCTCAAAATAATTTTCATTGTAGACATGTAAATGATCAAAAGCAAAAAAATTTAAGTGCCACAATTTGTATTATATTAGGTTTTATTTTATGTAAAACTCATGCCAATAGTCCAAATTACCAATCTTATGACCAAATTACCGGTCCTTCAGTTAAATCGGTATGAGAAACACTGATCTAGGCTATGAATGGATTTACTTAAATTTTATTATTGGAATCTTTTACATTGAAAATTTTAAAAAATAAATAATCTACGTTAAAATCTGTATCCTTATCGTATGCGTTGACGTTATTATTATTAAATTAGTTTATAGAAGACATATTAAAATTATTTATTCTGAGCTATGAAAAATTTGAACTAGCCTGTTTAGTGGGAATATAAATAAAGATTTTTTTTTATTGAAATTGTTTACAGTTAATGTTTTTTACTTATTTTTGTTGACTCTTCGGAAAACTAGGTCCTTCCTTAGAATAACCGCCCTAGAAACATCGCGATGACCTTGGTAAAATCGTAACCGCGTCCCTGAATAAACATCCATGTTTATACAATCGTCAAGTTAATTTTTACTTAACGTTTCCGTTAATGGAGTAGATAATTTTCGTCGAGTATGGTGCAACAATATGACATCATGAATAAGTATTGTGGAATTCTGTGTTTAAATGTTTAATCGTTTTTAATAAATCTAATGTCTATTTTAATTTAATAATCTATCCCAGTGTTTCCCAAAGTGTGGTACGCGTACCCCAAGGGGTACTGGAACAGTTTAGCGGGGGTACTCGTTCTTATGCGAAATATCTGGCAACAAACGAAAATTTTATTTAAAAACAAAGCTAGCCATGAAACTTTACGATTACGTATTTTTCTATTGCCTATTTTTTGCAGAGTTAACGGTTAATAATTAGTGGTGTCAACAGTCAGTTGTGATTTTTTACTTTTGTGCAATTTTTTTATAGTAAAAAATACACTAATTTTTTTTTATAGTGGTACACAGCGTTACGAAAAATTTAGAAAGGGTACATGAAAGTCATAAGTTTGGGAAACACTGATCTATCCCTATTGCGTTCGTATAATCGATTTGTTTTTGAAATGTATTTGCAATTTTTAACTTAACAATTAAAATTATTAAAACTCTTGCGAAATTATTTCTTTTTCATCTCCCTGCTATATATTTGAGTTAAACAAGTTAACGATTATAGCGAGATTTAGTACTTCCAGTTCTCAAGAGAATTTGCGAGGAGATAGATGAACGTACTAAATCTCTCAAATTTTGGTCACTTCTTTAATGTATCTGTGGTACAATCGGAATTGTGTGCCCCACTGTAATAATAGTTATATACAAAAATATAACCATAGTATGATATTATTTCTACCATAAATAAGAACCTTATAATTAATTAGTGAAACGAAGCTTTAATTCTTAAAAAAAAAAAAATAATAACAATCAATAAATATCGAGTGAATATTTCCCGAAAAAATTAGTATTTATATTTGAGCCATCCAAATTAATATCGTTTTGACGGTTTCTAAACGCTGAGTATATCAAAAAGTGATGTCTTCTTTTATGATTATAATGTAGAGTTGAGACATTATGTCGTTAAACTTGGGTGGTTTTTAAAACTTAACGTAAAATTTAAACGCTCAATAAAAGTATAAAATTCATTTTATACACGGCTACGTTTGAAAATATTATTCGTAGTACTCGTTTTTTTTTCACAACTCTCTTTTAAAATTAATTAAAAGTCTTAATTATTATTTATGAATTAAATACCAATTATTATTCAAAGTTATAAGTAAACATATTGCACACATTTGAAGCTTATTTAATGACAATCATGACTGGAAAATAGTGCAGTTTTTCTTTTTTTTCTTTTCTTTTTTTGTTGATGATTATAAAAATCTCTAAAATCCCCTATGTGTAAAATATTTAGTACATAATATTATGCAACAATTTTCATGAAATTTATATTTCGTGAAATTTACTGGATTTTTTCCGATTTATGTTGGCAGCTATGCATATTTATGATGTTTAAAAATAAGTGTTTTTTACCCCCTTTTAATTTTTTAAGTTTAACGATGTCATTTAAATATGAAATCAATATTCTCTAAAAATCTATTCTTTAACTTCCTTTCTTTGTAAAAAAAAAAAAAAAAAAAAAAAAAAAAAAACTCTGTTTTTCATTGTCGAATGCAATGCAATCAGGCTTAGATGCTATTATGTTATGGGAGTTTCTCGGAGAAATCGAATCTATACGATCACGGAGGGGAGAGTGCAGTTGTGGATCAGAGTCACGTGACGTTCTTCACCCAGTTGGCCTTCTGGCAGATCAGCTTCCGCGTTTGAAAAAGATTTTCGTTCGTGCGGGCGACCTTGTGGAGATCTCGTTCCACGTACTGCCTGAAAGTCCAGCTGGTAATAGTAGCCCCTGTCTGGTCTCCTCTATCTTCTCACCTTGCACCTCTCTCTGTTTGAAGGCCAAGAGCGGCATCACACCTCTTTATTTTATTTACCTGTGTTTGGTATTATGCGATTGCGTCACTCGGATTGTTCCCTTTTTTTTTAACGGATTGCCTTATTATTTTTTTTTCCCCACCACGCATAATTTCACTACCCCTACAACTTGTTAGTGAATGAAGTGTGACGGATTGTTGAGCTTTGGTTTTTGGATGATATGAATGTAGTTGGTTTGTCTAATCTTTATTTTTTATTTAAAAAGAAAAAAGTCGTAAGAAAGCGTTTTTTTTTTTTTTTAAGCTTTTTTAATTTTTGTTGCGCTTTTTTAATGTTGTATTGATTCAATTTTAATAAATCAGAAATGGGGATTATAATTTTTATTTTATTATTTTTTTAATTATTCATTTTTTATTAACATTTTTATTTCCCATACACGATATATATATATATATATATATATATATTAAAAAAATATCTGTTTACAAATATAAACTGTCAAGAAATCATGTTGACGAATTTCAAAACCTAATACTTTTGTCGCAACATATTACAAACTCAATTAGGAAGATGTTAAGTTTCCTCGCTTACGAAACTAAAAATAGACCTTTCAACATGCTTCTGCACTAGCGCACAGAGCTAATTGTACTCAAGAATGATGCAAGAATGACTGCCATATTCACCAGACTTGAATTCAATGGGTCCGTTGGGTTGATCTGAAAGATAATGTATTTTTTTTCGAAACCTCATAAGAATAAACTTTGTACAAGGAATGAGACAAAATATCAGCACATGAGTTGATGCCCCACTTTTAGAAATTTTATGACGTGTTTACAACTCTTGGGTCCCTCGGAAAATTTGTAAATATACTGTAAATTTATAAATATACAGGTAGTTATGTTTTCGACTTTATTTGAAAGTTTGGCTGTGATATTTTTATAAATCTTAAAATTATTAGTGTAGAAATATACAAGTTATTTCTTGTCTAGTGATAATCGTTCTTCTGATTTTGCAGACCGTTAGTACAATCAGTGGGGAGAGAATGCTTTTTGATACTGTTGCATTACATTTTTTGGTATAATAAATTACATACGGAGAATTGAGTTTGTTCTATGGAAGAAAATTGCATGTTAAATGTGATTTTAGAGGATATTTTTGCATCATGATTTGCCACACTAACTACAATCGCCTAGGCGCATAATAAATATATTTAAAAAAAGGAAGGAAAAAAAATTTCGATGCTCGCCCGGGGGTGGCTATGAGGTATACCCTTCGAGTTGGTCCCTTTGTGTGTTTATTTTAATTTCTTGCGGGCCTGTTTTCTCTTCGTTTATTTATTTATTTTTTTACCATTTCACGTAGAATTTTTTTTAAACATAGTTTTAATGCTCGTTCCATTATTTCGTATTAATTTAGGATAAAATAAATAAAAAATAATATATTTAGCAGTGTAAATATTTAAGGTTATGAAATTCAGAGTGAAACATCGTTGTTTTTTTCTGCATTAAAGGTAAAATTTTCTAAACACGGCTCACTACCGTAAAAATAATTTTTCAAATGTGCACTTGTTTTGATCTGAGACAAACAGTTATTCATCATTGAAATTTCTTTAATTTATAATAAAATCAATTATTGATAAATTTTTGAATATGAAGGAAGAAAAAAAAAAATTAACTACTTTATTGGGATTTTACATTGTAGAACAAAAATTCCGATAATCTAACCGATTTTTTTAATAACTATTAGACTATTTTTTATTTAAAAAAATGCTAAAACATATTTTTTAACTTGTGATTTGCAGTATCGGAAAAAGTATATATAAAAGAGACACCGGTGTCCCCAATCTGCGCCTAAGGGTTAAAAAGTTTCAAACCTTATGTCATTTTTGTTTTCAGATTATTTTTCCTTCATTTAAATTAATACAATTTCGTAACTATTTCGTAATTATTTTTGTTGTGTTGAAAAAAAGAGATTATTTCATAACAATTTCCTAAAAACATTAACAAGAACTGTTCATTTATGTCTCAAAGGGCATAGTGTTTTTTAAAAGGGCGTAGCGTTTTTAAAAAGTGCATAGCTTTTTTTATTTCCGTTTTTAAAAGCCCTTGCAGGTGCTTTTTTCTTTGGGTAATTGTAAAAAGTGCATAATTTCCTTTGCTTGAATCATTTTAAACTTTGAAGGTATCAAAATCGAACTTTTTCATTGATTACCAAATACGATTCTCTACAAAATTATGGGAAAATATTTTTAATACTTTTTTCGAATGCGGAATATCAAAGTACAAATTGTTTTTTTTTAAATTTTAAGATTATAATTTTATTTATTAAAAATTGCTCAATTTTTTATAATTTTATTGAATATATTTAAGTTATAGCAAAAAATTTATTTATTTTATTTTAATAAAATTGTCCGAATTTCCATTAATATTCAAGCTAGGCTTATTAAATTTTATACAATTGTTGTATATAGCAGCCAAAGTAACTGAAGCAAGTTACAAGTTTATTGCTATATTTTCTGACATTGGCTATTATTGGCTAAATAATAAGTGTTTTTTGAGAAATTTAAGAAATAAAATATTAAACACTTAATGTCTCATCAATTATTGTAGGGTTATGTATGTATGAAAAAGTTTAAACAATAAGAAAAAAACCACATACCTTAATTAGATATTTATTAGTATAAAAAAAGGCTTGAAAGGTGCTTATTTTTTGTTAACAAAATTTGGCTATGCAATCTGTTTGGCAGATTGTTTATTTAAACTTAAAAATTTGATTGATTAAAGGCTTAATAATTGCTCTTTTCAGGATGAATTCCATCCATTCATTGAGGCACTCCTGCCTCATGTTAAAGCCTTCTCTTACACATGGTTCAATTTACAAGCTGCAAAACGCAAATACTTTAAGAAACATGAGAAGAGGATGAGTTTAGAGGAGGAAAGGAGATGTAAAGAGGAGCTTCAGGTATTGCTTCATTATTTGTCTTAATATAAATTCAGTAATGTATGCTAATGTAATATGTCTGTTATCAAGAATTCGGGAAAACATTATTTGCTGCACATCGTCAGAAACTTGGGCATACATTCGATTGTGACAATGCCAAAATTATTTCCATCCCAGTCACATCTTGATGCCCTGGAATATTGTTTTATTCATATGAACGATGATTCCCTTGTCAATGAGAGGTGTGAATGATGATTCCCTTGTACTTTTAGTAAAGTGTTTTATGTGTCAAATCGCATAACAAAAATAAGTAAAAAACAAAGTTTGGTTTTGAAAATGTCCTTAGTTGGGTTTCGCTTTAAATACAGAAATGAATATTTTCATAGATTTTGTTGAAAATTGTTTTACAAGTATTAATCTGCACTGTAAAATGGAAATTTGTTATGAAGTCATTCCAATCATCGTTTAAAAGTACTTGTTTTTACGTATTACTTAAAGATTACACCTCTCTTTCTCTCTACTATTAATTAATCATCTGGTATAATTGTTACACTTTTTAGCTCGTATGTAAAATGAATTTTTAATTTAAATTTGTGATTAAATTCTTTGCACATAAAGTACTTCCACTCTATAAAAACCCATGTTTAAATTGAATATGCTAAGTAAAGCACTCCCACGAAAGCCAGTTGTCAACCTAAGGCTGTGAAGGTTAAAGTTCCACTATTGTTAGACCGACATGAAGATGACAATGCAATCAGCATTGCTTGGTCAGTACTTGTAACCATAATGTACAGTTAGCAAAAAGAAAAGAAACAGAGCACTCTGAATAACTTTTGATTTAGTGATTGGATCTTAATGTTCTAGAACTCATTTTTAATCGTTCAAGAGGGGGACTCGAACATGCTAATTAATTAGCGTTGACGTTATTTTAAGTTAAGAGATCAGAAATGAAAACTTACTTTCTCTCAATAAACATTTTTCCCCCAACCGATTCAGATTTCTGAACCCCATAATACAGCCACAATCTGGAAAATAGGGTCCCCATAGTTTGGTCAGGCTAGTGATCCAAAAGTTTAATCCCTTAATGTTAATTTTACTTTTTGCATATTTCGCTTTATCTCGAGAACCTTTTAAGTGAATTGAAAAATTTTTGCAAGCAATTATAAAATTTGTTTACCCAAAGATAATTCCATGCTAAAAATAATTTGTAGCAAATATTTATTATTTGTTTATTATTTTATTTAATAATGGTCGAAAAAATTTTGAATTGTAAGAAATATAAATTTGTGCATCAGTTTAAAAATTATAATTTAACATGGCAAAATACATTATTTGTGCAAAATCGGGTGAATAGTTCCTGAAAAATTTAATTTTAAAAAGTCTGATGTTTGAAATTTCGTAAAGATCCAATCATCAGATCAAAAGTTATTCAGGTTGATCCACTTTTTGCTCACTGTACACTCCTATGGTTGTGGCACTATAATTTTCTCAAAGAGGCACACTCTGCCTTTATTTCCCAATTATGCTACTACTATCTGACGCTGTGGATGTTTCTAGTGCCACCTGAGATTTGAACCCCGACTCGCCACAATTTCAGCTTAGTTCTCTAAATACTATATTCTTGGAGCTCAAATAACCATCTACTGCGTATGAAGGACAACCATTTAGATCAAAAAGTTCTTGGATTACTATCATGGAACTTAGAAATTTTTTAAGAACATTTTAGTAAAATGTTTTTAAAAAAGAAATGTGATTTATTAATTACAATTAAATGTGATTAATTACTATTAATTAATTAATAATAATGCTTCATTAGTGATAATTAATGACAATTATTTAATAATTATACATAATTAATTATAAGTAATTATTGCATTTTGTTGTATCTTTTTAGAATGAAAGAACGGAAGTGAAACAGAAATGGGCATCTCGGTTGTTAGGTAAATTAAGGAAAGACATAACGCAGGAGTGTAGAGAAGATTTTGTTCTAGGAATAACGGGGAAGAAGCGTGTCAGTTGTGTTCTAAGTAATCCTGATCAAAAGGGTAAAATGAGAAGGATAGACTGCTTAAGACAAGCAGATAAGGTAATACATCACATCAAAACTTATAAGGTTTTATCAATGTTTATAATTTGTGTTGTTTTATTATTTCTTATCAATAAGTAGGGGTTATAATGTTCCTAATTTTGTAAATTTGAACTAGCTCTGAATTACAATGGAACTTCTTAGTACTTATAGGTTATTTGTTTCAGGTTAAGATGTCCTAAAGAAGTACAAGATTTTTAGTGATTTTAAAATTCACCATTATTTTTTTTAAATAAGTACCTTTTATTTAAAAAGCACCTGTAAATGTATTTTTCTCATAATTTTAGGTTTAAAACATTTAAAAAAACTTGTTTATCACTTAATCCCCTTTTTTTTTAAAGTTTCGTTTTTTTTTGTAAAGAAAATTTATACACAAAGATTGTCTTTTAGCTTACCTCTAATTATTTTTCAAAAGCTTTTTTTTATTTATTGATTTATTTAGTTTTTTGTTATTTTGATAATGAGTTTAAATTACATTGTGAGATATACTCGTAAAATTTTAAAAGAGGGTAATTTAAAAATTGAGGATGAAATTCAGTTATTACATAATGTTACACATTTTGATAAATTTTAACAGTAGTAAATGAGTGCCCTTTTCTGTGAGGAAGCACCCTGAACTTTTTTATTCCTAGGGCTAACTCTGAGAGAATAGCAATGCATTATAAACAATGAAATAAGATTTATTTATTTTTTTTAAAGTATGCTTTCAATTACATTTAGAAAAAGAAATTAAGAATAAGAAAAGTTAAGATAATGTATTCAAAAGTATTTTTAAAAAATGTAACACCGTGAAACCATTTAAAGCCATAAATTTAAAAATTCAAAAGCATCATGTGCATCTGTTTCAATAACATTAATAGTGTTGTCCTATGAATATATCACTCTTTGATGGATTCAACTTCATCTTGATCTGCTGTCCCACAAGAAAGAAAAAAAAAATAATAATAATAATCTTCACTCCAAATTATTCAAAATGTTACACCTTTTAAGATATGTTATGATAACGTTTGAATTTACATTTCGCAACACGTCTAGTATCATTTGACAAATGATGTCTACCGAAGCAGTATGGATATTTTCTGTTTTTGTATGAGATTTTTCTCCTTCAATCAGTGATTCATTGCTAGACAATTTTCGTAATTTTCATAGTTTGTTTTTTCTGTGATCGTCTTATGCACTCAACAAACCAGACATTTCTACCTTATAATAAAAAATGAGGGGTTGACTTATTTACTGGGATACACATTAATTTGTTATTCAAAAAACAACAATAGCACTTGTGCATTATGCTTGTACTACACTACCCTCCACAATTTTAACTAAAGAGCAGATAGTTGTAGTTATTACCTGACCTCTGTACCACATTTAACAACTTCCCAGCTCAGTGGTGTGCAGGAGGGGTTGACAGGGATAACAGCCTCAAGCATCCAATCGATGAACTAAGATACTGAAACTTTTAAAACTAATACTTTTTCATCTAACATTTGATTGAAGCAAACTATTTTATGAAAAATAAAGTAAATAGCTGCCAACTCTATATGATTTTCCAGTTGACTACTGGATTTTGCCAGTTTCTCCTGGTCTACTGGTTTAATTAAAATTCTACTGGTTTAATTAAAATTCTCCTGGTTTTGTACATTTTAGAAAAATCCCTAAAATTAAGTAAATTTCCTAAAATAATCCTTATTGAAATAGAATTTTTGTACTGAGAATTGCTTGCTTGCTTGAATATTTAAGTAAGTTATTACTAATACATAATGAAGCAAACCTCATTTATGGAAATCAGTTTAAAACTATCTTTTTGTTTTGAAATGTTCAGTTTATTTTTATTTGGAACTTCCTTTTTAAATTAATTAAAACATCTTTATTAATTTTTATGAATTAAATGCCTATAACAATTCAAAATTATGAGTAAACATAATACACAGCATTTCAAGCATACTTACTGCCAATCATGACTGGGAAATATTGCAGTTTTTCTTTTTTGATGATATAATTCTAAAATTATATCATCAATATCTCTCTAAAATTCCCTATGTGTAAAATATTTAGTACATTATGCAATAATTATCATGACATTTATATTATTTGGTAAAATCTATTGGATTTTTTTCCTATCCATGTTGGCAAGCTATGAAAGTATGATTTTCAAACTAATTTCATCATTAAGTTTTTGGGCCATTAAAATTGAACTATTCTTTAAATTAAAAAAAAAAAAAAACTTATTAATTGACTACACTAATTGATAAACACTAATAATTAGAATTATTAATTTTTCACCAAAGAATAATTTATACTTCAGTTTAAGAAATATAAACTACCATATTATAATAAAAATATAGATTACTAAATACAAATAATAAATTTTTTCAATGCTTTTATTTGTTCTCTTTAGTGTATTACACTCTCCCTTTCATGGGTGTCTAATCGGGGAATTAACCTTTTTTTTTTTTGCCACTGCTATCTGTGCATGAACATCTTTCTGCTGTAATTTAGTTTAAAATAAAAGAAATTGGATTACAGATGGTTATGTATTTATTGTTTCCATTAAAGGTGTGGCGGTTAGATCTTGTCATGGTAATCCTATTTAAAGCAATTCCTTTAGAGAGTACTGATGGAGAGCGTCTAGAAAAGTCACCAGAGTGCCTCCATCCAAATCTTTGTGTAAATCCATACCACATCAATGTCTCCGTCCGAGAACTTGACTTGTATCTGGCCAATTTTATACTAAGCCATGGCAAGTATTTTTGCATTTTAATAATACAGTAGAGCTTTTTTGTGAAGCTAATGGTTGCAGGTTTGAATACTGCTCAGGGCATGGATGTTTCTGAGTCCGCTGTTTAAAAAATATAAAATGATAATAAAGCAGTCTCATTTATTTGTGAGTTTGGCGAAGAAATCTTAAAGTGAAAACGAGTGATCTATTTTTTTTAAAAAAGTATAACTGAGTATCTCAAAATGTAATTTAAAATTATTTTTTGTGTTACAACCTTTTTCAGTTTCAGCGATTTTTATTATCTGTGACATTCTTGTCACCCAATGCTGTGGTTATTCAGGGCTCTACTGTATTTAAAAAATGTTTTCTGCAATTTAAGCATTTAAAATTAATTCATAACATATTTTGTGCCAAATTTTATTATTATGGATATTTTAAAATGTTCGGCAGATAACCCAAATTTTTCTTAAGAAAATATAAATAGTTATACTTTATATGTAAATAAATAAACATTCTAAAATTACATTTATGTGCAAGTTATCCACTTTTGTTTTTCAATTCATTGTTTTTTCCAATGAATTATTTTATTTTTTATTTTATTGGTGTATGTATGAAAAAGCTATCTATTTTTGAAATATGATGGTGTAAATAGCTGAACCTGATTGTGACAATAACTGTAAACTGATAACTGATTGTGTAACTAATTAAAGCTTAATTAGTTCCCTCATGCTCCCATTAAAGAGAACATAAGGTGTTAGAGTAAGACTCTCACCCATAACATTAACTATAGAAATTGAACAGTGAAACCGTTCATTTGAATTATCTTTATATCCATCTTTGTCAATTGGAAAATGAATTTTTTAAAAATATCAGTGAATAAAAGATATACCTGTACAAAAACATGCATTACCTGACATTAAACTAGATATGTAAATTAATTACCTTGTAAACAAAGAAATAATTTTAAAAGTTTTCTAATTTATTAAATTTTATTCAAATGTTATTCAGTAAAAGGATTTTAAGAAATAAATAATAATTTTTGAGATATTACATGATATATATATAATTTGGCTGTATGAACAACAGGCTAATTTTTTCTTTCTATAATGGAAATGTAATGCTCTGCATAAATCGTTTTGCCCACATTTCTTTTGGGAGTTTCACCGTCATAAATTAATAGAATTTAATAAAAAAGTTTTCGATAGTATCAAAAATATAGTATATCTGATCAATAAGCTAATGTTTTTTTCAAATGGTTTTGCTAAATAAAATATCAATTCCGATCAATGGTACAAAAGCTTTACTTGCTATTTTGCTATTAGTGTTTAAAATATCGTACATGTGTAATATATTGTCTGCTTTTTATACCGTATTTGACCATTGAAGTTGTCTAATATTTTTCTTATTTTGGTTTTATAAATACAATTAATATTATTATATAGTGTCTTAGTATGTTATATTTTCATACATAAATACTATAATCAAATATTGATCATATATATTTTAGGTTTTTTCAATTTCGTGTGTTGAAGAATTCATTTTTATATATATTTTTAACTGCAGTTGCAAATATTTTAAAAGAATTTTCTAGGCTGATTATTAAGCTAACCATTTACATAAAATTTTTATCCAAAATAATATGCTTTTTGAATAAATAAATTTTAATGTTAGATCCTTAGTGGTGGCTTGAAACCAACCTATGGAATATTTTATGCAGCTTGGAATCAAATGATGGGTAGTAGTGTTAACCATATTAGTAAAATTTTGTTATTGGTTACAAATATGTGGATCCTTAACCGACATGACTCTCTAGACCTAAAATCAGTTGTTGCGAGATGATACTTTGTTTTACATTTTTCAAATTAATCTATCCCTTTTGGTTTTATATAAGATTAAAAATGCTTTTAACTACACTGGTTATCATAAATTAAGGAAAAATCACAAAAATAGCGATAACTCTTTCAAAAGTAAGCCAAACCGTGCAAAATTTGCATATGTTGTCCACTAAGAGTAGCTGAGTAAAATTGCAATATGCAAATTAGTGGCGCTGCACTCGGCTTACGTCATCTGCCTGGAGCATAAAAGTCCAAGTTTGAGAGAAAGCACACAAATTTTACTGTGATTGCGACATTGAAAATCTGAGATAGCCAATTCGTAATAATGACTTCTAGGCATCATTTGCCTGAAGAACTACGATGGAGAGCCATCGGGAGACTAGAGGCAGGGCAGAGTCAATCAGAAGTGGCCAGATGGCTAAATGTGAGTCCATCTGTGGTTCATAGACTTTGGAGGCAATTTCAAACCACAGATTCGGCATCTAGGAGGTTCAGTCAAGGACGGCCAACTGTTACGACCAGTGCCGATGACCGATATTTGACATTAAGTGCACGCAGGAATAGAACCGCTACTCCGACACATCTTAGATCCTCTCTTGCTGCAGCCACCGGAAGGTTGGTGTCAACGTCAACTGTGCGCAGAAGGCTCCACGAAGGTGGTCTGTATGCGAGACGACCAGCCATTTGCGTGCCGCTCACATCACGCCATAGGAGAGACCGTTTGCAGTGGGCCCGACAACATGTCCACTGGACGTCAGATCAATGGAGGCCTGTTCTCTTTACGGATGAGTCCAGGTTTAGTCTAGAAAGTGACAGTAGACGTTATTTGATATGGAGAGAACCTGGGACCCGTTATCATCCATCAAACATCCGTGAAAGAGATGCATACGGAAGAGGCAGTGTCTGTGTTTGGGGAGGCATATCCTTAGGAGGGCGCACATACCTCCATGTCTTTCCAAGGGGAACCGTGAATGCTCAGGTTTATCGAGACAACATCCTTGATGCTTATGTGCGCCCATATGCCGGGGCAATTGGTGATTGCTTCCTGTTACAGGACGATAATGCAAGACCACACAGAGCTCGCATTGTTGATGATTATCTTCAACAGGAAACAATTACTCGCATGGAGTGGCCAGCTCGATCCCCGGACTTGAATCCTATCGAGCACGTTTGGGATGCTCTAGGGAGGCGTGTATCTGCCATCAATCCGCCCCCTCAGACCCTTGCCACGCTTGCAACTGCTTTACAAGAGCAATGGCTCTCACTTCCTATTGAACTGATAGACCGCATAATTGAAAGCATCACAAATCGCTGTTTGTGCTGTATTGCTTCTAGAGGCAATCATATTCCATATTAAAGGTACTTTTTCTATTGCAAACCGATACTTCCAATTTGTTTATTTTATACATGTGCTAATTTCTATACTACTATTAATGTCTGATAATTTCTTTTTATGTTGTTTAATACCTTACTATGTGTTGTATATTGTGGGTAAGTTTCATAAAATTCCATGTGTAATTTCTTGAGTTATCGCGATTTTTGTGAATTTTCCTTAATTTATGATAACCAGTGTAGTTCAATTAAATAAGCATGTTTACCAGATATAAAAATATTTTATTTATTCATGTATATATTAATTTTAAGTTAAATAAATGACATCAAAAGCCGAAATGAATAAATATTTTTTTCTAAACTGTTTTCTTTCTTTTTTTTTTCAAATGCTTCCAATTTTTGCTTGATATATTATTTTTTATCTGTGTTGTTTCAAAGTGATTTATTTTAAATTGGTTTTTCTTTAGTTTTTCAGTTTTAATGCTTTATTTGCTTTGCATTTTTTTATTTAATTATATTTTTACAATTATATTTATTATTTACATTGTCAAAACTATATGTTTGTTTAGAGAAATTTTATTTATTACTTCACTATTATTGCTATTTGTTTTATTTTATTACTAATTAAATAAATAATTTTAAAAATTTTACTGTTGTGAGACTAATTGGTTTTTGCCAGAAAACCACCCTATTATACATTTTAATTCTGATAGTGAAATAGTAATAAATACAAAAATTATACAAAAATTGAATGTTTATTTTTATTCTCTGATTTTTTATGGTCTTTTATTTTTTGATACTTTTTTTAAGTTGGTTAAATTCTTCATTCTGATTGGTAGTCAATTCTCTTCTTTCACCATGTAGCACAAACTTATTTTACTGTTTAGTACTTAAATCAAAGTAATATTTTTAATTTTTTAGAAATATTTTAATATTAATTAAAATTGATAATACATATCAAAGGCCACTTTATCACCTGGAAAAAATGAAACTTTTGGCATATCAAATCTTCATTGTATTACAATGTAATTTAATCTATGTGTCATTACAGTAAACTTTCAGTTATGTCATACAATGGTCAGGAAATGCTTCATCCCAGTAAAGGGAATATCCCGAAAAATCCAATTTATACAAATTTTGATGAAAAAATGATAGAAAATGTAAAGTTATTATACAATAAAACATTATTATTTTAAAAAAATCATTATAAATCATTAGTTTAAAAAAAATCATTATAAATCATTAGTTTAAAAAAAGATTTATAAAGACTTTATAATGCCTCACACTTAATCTTATATTCATGCATTAATGATTTAACTGTTTGGCCATTTTTCAAGTTTTTAATTATTTTTAGCTTTTTATTTATGTTAATAATTCTTTTGTATTTTGACATATTAACACTAGGACCATAATGTAAAGCATGTGGAGAAATTTTAGATGTTCCCAGATGTTCCAAATCTGATAATTGAGAGTCTACTATGAAAAATAATCTGTCACTGTGGAAAACTCTTAATTTATATTTAAAAAAAAAAAAAAAAAAAAATCATTGCTACAGGCATTACTAAAAAAATATTTTTTAGTTGGTTTTTTAATTAGAATTTAATTTATTTGTTATTACTGTTGAAGATATTCTTTGTCACTACTACAAAAAATTGCAAAAAGTTTTTAAAAAAAAACCATTGCTGCAGGTATTATGAAATAATAAGAGAGAGAGAGTTAGTTTGTTTTTTATAAGTTTAGTTTTATATTGAAGTTACATGATAACTTTTTCTCAGTTTATTTGAAAATCGTATTATATCTGACTGGTAAAAGAGCTATAAAAAATGCATAATTGACAGTTCTTTCAATACATTTTAAATTGTGCTCTAAGATTTAATTATTTGTTTGAGATATGAATATAAGCAATTTTTTCTTATAGAAACTGCAACAATAATTTTTATTTTAAAAAATGTAAGCTCTTGTGATAGATTTGTTTCTGAGGAAAATTTTTTTACTAAGAATTTATTTCTAATAGGACTGTCCAAGTTTTAATCTATATACTAATAAGGTATATAAGTATACTGCGTTTATAAAATTTCATATTTGATAACTTGCCTAACAAATTTTTATGAAATATTACTGTTAATTATTTTTAAATTAAAAAGTAATGAATCCTCCTGTTTTCTTTAATTTTTCCATACAATTTGAATTTTCAATGTTATAATTTATGACTTTCACATGATGTAGAACCTTTTCAGAGCAACTTAATATTTTACTTGCTTTCAAAAATATTTTATTAAGATATCTTATAATCTTTCAGAGTGTTTGGCAGCAAGCACCATATTTTTTTTGTAAAACTGATTTGTTTTTTTCCCCTCTATTACTGTTTCCCTACCTCGTGGTTGAGATCTATTTTTATATTGCATGCAATGGAAAGGATCCAATTTGTTGAATAATCTAAAAATAACTTTTTTCCCAAGCCTCTACACATACTTAAAGTAGAGGTTAAGCAGCATGATTTGTGGGCATGTTTTTCTCTTCAAAAGCTAACTTTTGAACTCAGTTTACAGCCTTATTTTAAACTTTTTTTTTTAACCTTTTGTAATAATTATTTATTTTTAATTTTTCGGCAAGATATGTATGAAAAATTTTAAGGCTACTTCTGAGTATTATTTTTTTTCCTAATGAAATCATTTTGAATCTGAATATAATTTAAAATTTTTTTCCAAATTGTTTTTGGTGTGTATTTGCAAAAACTGTTAATAAAATCAACATACTTATTTCTTCAATTTTCTTGTATACATATATTTGTGTGCAATAATATTGATGTTATGCTGTTGCATAGAAGCATATTAAGTTTAATTGACTACTTTTTTTTTTCCAGCTTTCGTTTTTTTTTTTTTAATATATATATATATATATATATAACAATGAACTTATAAAAATAAGGCCAACTGCAATTTTAATTTTTTAAATCTTTTGAGCAAATTAAATTTGCATAGCAGTTAGGAATTTATTTAAAATATTTGACAATTTAAAAAAAAAAAATTCATTATAGTAATATTTTTCTCGTATCTTCAGTTTTAAATCATCGACTATTTAACTCCTTTCAATTAATTTTTATGCCCACATTTTTATAAATTATACTTATAGAGATAATATTAATAAAGACATTAGAAAAATATCCATAAGTAATTAATTTTAGGACCATTGAAATTTCAGATAATCCAGGTAATGCGAACAGTATATTTGTTAAAATTTTTAGATACCATTTTTATTAATTCTTATTACTTGTTAATTGATTATTATTCTTAATAACAATTGCGATTATTAAAAAGAAATACATAAGCAATCAAAAAGGAGGCTGTGCAACGTTGATTCAAGAGTTGGTGATGTTAATGTACATTCACACTGGGAGCTTGGCATTCATTTAAAGTGCACTTAGTTGAAAACAGGCTCTCTCCATAGGGATTAGGGTTTTTTCTTAACTTGCAACAGAATATGAATCTGATAAGTGTGAGTTTACACTTGCTTTCACTATGACTCTAATTGTTTTTCATTATGTTCGTCACAAATTAATATAGAAGTAATTTATCTGGTTGAATTAATTACACAGTAAACTAGCGGTTATCTGCGGCATTGAGTGTCCCATGAAGTGCAGATAAGCGAATTCACAAATAATTTCCAAAAGTCTTAAATCATTGATCTTTTTAACATAAATGATAAATTTTACTGCCTATTATTATTTATTATTAGCAGGTTTTTCACATTTTCTTCTTTTATATATATATATAATTTCTGTATGAAAAAGTCTTGTCAAATTGTTTTGCTTCTTGGTGTTAGAAAAGCAGGAGGCTAACATAAAACAGGCACAAGCAGACTTTTAACTCTGGAGTTCATACACCATTGAAAAAAGAATGCACAAAACAATGTTCAAAATGTGTGAATTAGTTGTTCTTATATGGAGTTTACTCTACATACACTACACGGTTTTTAGATACTCTTATCATTAACAAAATGATCATTTCCATTCATTATATGAAGGCAAAAACTAAATTTCTTTACTTGCTATCAATGTCATTGTTTTGAAAGGCAACAATATGATTAAGGAGAAGAAACTGTTTTAATTCTTGCAAAATCTATTCATTGAAATTTAAACTTCATCCTGCATTTGTAGTTCCGCAGCTTTAAATAGTGATTTGCGTTATTTTGCTCTTTGTAAATGCCTCACCATTTTCACCCTTTCAGTAATGCTCCTTTCTACTTAGGTATTGCTCTTAAAGCTGCAATGTTTAAATGTAGACGCATTAATTGTGACTAGGAGCATAAATGTTTGCTAGAATTTTGTTCTCAAAACTCTCAAAGTAGTTCCAACTCTATAAATGTATTTATTTTCAAATCTAATTGCTATGTTGTTCATCATTACAAAAAAAATAGTGAAGCGTGGGTGATTCACCCGCAGATAATCAAAAGTTTACTGTATTTCCTTATATTGTAATATGTATTTTATGAACATTTGTTTAGGAATGAAAAGAAATAATTGAGGTCATAGGAAATATTAGAGATGTAAAAAAAGCTTACTTAAGCATTTTACTTGTATCTGATTGTGATAACAATACGTCATTTAATTGTGCTAAAACAGTTAAATTTTATTACCATGTGTTGTTACATTTTTAATTTACTTAGCATTTCAAATTCATTGTAAGAATTTTTACCTATTTTCATTTCATATAGTTTCTTCATTAAGTAGTTTTTTTAAAAATATTTTTGAATAAAACGTGTCTCCTTTTATTATATATTAACCTAAATGCAGTAGTATTTATTACTTATTTAACTTGACAGTTTTCTCTTAAAGAAATTTTAATAAAACAATAGAGAACTAATAATACTGTGACCATGTTAGTCCTTTTTTTAGGACTGAAAAGTGTTTTTTCTTTCATAGCTTTATATTATTTTTGTAATTCCTATGTGATATCTATTTTTCAGTCTGAAGGTCTTTAATTTGAATTATTTCTAAAATAAAATATGTTTTTTAGAGTCTTTAAGCGGTTATAGAGATGGTTTATGTGATAATAACAAGGAAGATGAACGAGGTATATATATACTACATTTATTTCTAAATATGTACTAATATATTTGCTTTTGATACAAATTAAGTTATTTTATTTTATGTGTTCTTAAGTAGAAATCTAATTCAGACATTCGTCAGGGTTCGTAGTTGTCTAGATTTTTCTGATGAAAAATATTTCGTCTGGATATTTCTGATTTTTGTGTGTTCTTAATTTGTAATTAAAAGACATTCAGCAGGTTTCATAGTTGTCCTCATAATTATATACTTGCTTCAGGCATATAGTTTTACCTACAGGATTCACTTTCTTTCTGGAATTCAGTCATTTCATAAAAAAGGAACTTAATGAACAATTTTATATTATCCAATTTTTATGGTCTTGAATTCAGGGGTCATACACTTATCTATTTATTATTTTTTTTTTTTGAAAATGCTGTAACGAATCTTGTAGGATGAACTTTCTTATTTACCCAATTAGTGATTCGTCTCTTTCTTATGATTTTAAAAATTATTGATTTCAATCAGCAATACAATTATATTATAAAATGTTTAAATGAATTACGGGATCATCCACTAACCTTTAAATTTCTTCTTAGAGGATAGTGTGATCAAAAGTTTAAAAGCAAAGCAGGAGATTTTGGGGTATACTTAAATAATTAAACAATTATTAAAACTTTTGCAATTTTTCAACTCATTTTCTAGATGAATCAGTTTCCAACCCCCTTTTATTCCCTCGGGTATTCCGTAACAATAAAAATATTTAAACTTAATTTTGACCTAAAGTGGGTGAGGTGGGGAGGATTAAGAAGCCCTAACACAGTGAATCTTTTAAACTTCTTCTCAAAAGCTTAAAGAACTTTCCACAGAAGGGAAATGAGTAATTTAACTGTTAAATTTCATATAGAGGGGCTAGAAAGGTTAAAAGTTCTAAAACATAAACAGTTTGAGCAAAGAGGAAGATTTTAAGTGCAATAATCTATTAAATAGGGGAGAAATCCTTTAAAATATTCGTTTTTTTTAAAAATTATTTTTTTTAACAATCAACGATTAAAAGCATCCTCTTGTTGATATCAGAATTTTTTATATGCATTTATAACCTTTGTACATTTTTTAACAGAGGGTTCAATAAATTCATCAATCATTTTTCTATTTATTTATTTTTTGCAATTTTCCTAGGTGTAAACAATAGAGATTAAAAACATCCTCTTGTTGATATCATAATCTTTCATCTGCATTTATAACCTTTGTACATTTCTTTACAAAGGGTTTAATAAATTCATAAATCATTTATCTTGTTTGCAAACTATATTCACTCTTTTTAAGCAGTTTTAAAGGAATTGGTTTATTTTGGAAGGGTACATTCATCTTTATTTTATTTTGGCTTAGTAGTTCTTTAGACTTATAATATTTAGCGAAATAAGCTGCTTGTAACCAACACGCTTATAAACAGAAATTATACATTTTGAAGGTAGTGGATAGAAGAACTGTCCAGTATTTATAAATTATGATTAAATATTTGTTATAGTACTGTGAACTTAGGCTATGGTGATCTTGCATCATAATGTCCATTTTGTTTTTTACTCTAGTCGTTGTTATATAGCTTAACTGTATTAATTTAGTTTCATTTTCTATTCCTATGACTATCCACTTACTATTTCTGAAGCAATGTTATAGGTAAACAGTTGTGCCAAGTTCCATTTGTAGCTCATTTTGATCACCAATTCTTAATATTTATTTTAATTTCAGCTTATAAATGTATGTCTTCCAAAAATTTAAATGTAAAGCTTGATTAATAAAAATATATATATATTTTTTTTTGGTTTCTTGAATAATAAAATGTCTGTGTTTATAAGTTCGAATAAAACTTTTATTTCTTATCCAAAATAGTGAGTATGGTTAGTAATTAACTCCAGTCCACAACTGGTGTCACTATTATTTCATTTGAGTTGTTTGTTAAATGCACAAAAAGAACAATCTGAAATATCAGGGTGATCTTTTTGTTTTGCAGAACCAGATTTCGTCTTTGCTTCTGGTGTTTTTACATCTGCAGAACTATATAGATTATCCAGAGGTGAGCAATAAATATTAATATGTACCAGTTTTGGATTGGATGTCATTTACTTTTAAAAGACCAGTTTTTAATTAGTAGCTTTTAATTTATAAGTAATGAGTATTAAACTACTTTCTATCACTAATTTTTCTTTGAATGTTTTATCGGAGATGCCCACTTGCTCCACTTTGTAAAAAAGTATTTTCGAGTGATAACGATATTGAAGGTATTTTTATTTTAGCATTTTCCATTTTAAGTAATTTTACCTATCAACTATTTTATGTATCATATGAAATGTAACTTAATTGCATTCATCTAGTAGTTACTGTTTTAAGTCGTAAACATAACTATTATTTATTCTACAATTAATTCCCTATTCCCTACCAATTTATTAAAACTTGTGCAGAAACCGGAACAGTTGTTTTATTTTTAAAATTTTTATTTCATTTAAAAGTTTTTATGCATTTTTAAATCTGGAAATATGTAGTTCAGGGTATAGCAAAGGCATTTTTTACTATTTCATTGATGCAATCCTTTTTAGGGAAGTGAGTTTGAATATTTTCAGTGTCAATTGCCGATTTTTGCGTTTGTGCAAAAAATGTTATTCTATTAGTCTGTAGTTTTTGTAACACTACAAAGAAGAAATATACTTGTCCAATAGGCAAGGTCCTAATAGCAAAAACATCTTTATTAATCTGCAACATTCTAATATTTATCTACAGAGACCTTAATTAGATATTTACTAATTTTTGTTTCCTAGGTAAAAATAAATTTGAGGCACACCCCTCTATTGCTCATTAATTCTTCCTTATTTGAACTCTTTGCTAAGAAAGAAAAAAAAAGTGGAATGAGACGCAAAATGATTTTCTGTAATGACACTAGTTTACTTGGTGAACATCTGATATCTAAAGAAAAAGAAGTTTTAAATAATGTTTAACTTTTTTTAACCGCTTTCTTTAAAAAAGAAAAAAAAAATTCTTTTAAAAAGAAAATTGCTGAAAATCAACATATTTTTTTGTTTCATTAATAAATGCAAGGAACTAAAATAAAACATAATACACAAGTTCTAAGTTGAAATTTTAATTTTTTTTAACGTGAAAAAAAAATTTAATTTACAAGCTATCTCAGGCAAATTAAAAAAGCTAAATATTAGTCTTTGTATGATGGTTTTTAAAACAAGGGACAAAAAAAAAGTGATACTTTCCAAACAGTGAAGTGATACGTCATCTTTAACTCTTTTTCTTTCCTATATAAATTCAGCAACCATAGTACATACAAGTGCACAAATCGAGTGTGCAATCCCACAACCCAATAGCAAAACTTGGCAAGCTTTCAATCGCAGCAGATAATTTTTTTTGTTTCCTGCTGAGTAAAAACGTAATAAAAGAAAACGTACTGACCAATTCTGCTACGGCCGAGTTTTCTTGGGATGGTAAATATTTGCAATATATACATACCAGAGTTAATTCGAGATAATCAGAAAAGCAGGTAATGATGGTATGTTTAACCCACTTAAGGTCCTGCACGTAAAAAGTCGTATTTTAACCTGCAGTTTTCTTTATGTAGCAAAACCGGTTTTTCTACGTTATTAGATAGGGAAATAGTATGCAGGGGTGAAACATTCTCCCAATTTTGCCCATTTGATGAGCGGCCAATGAGTTAAGAAGTCTAAATATTAGTGTGTTTCAAACATCACTTTATTTCTTTATGAACTATATCAGAATTTTTAAATAAAATTTCAGAAAAAATCTGTATGCAGTTTATTCAAACAATAGAAAAACTATTGCACATTGTCATGAAAAATTTTCAGCATATTTTTTTGCAAAGTGGTGTACATGTCAAATAGTCGGAAAAAGGAAATACTTCATCAGAACAAAAATGTTATACCCTTTTAATTTCATACTTTACATATTGATATCCATTCTCTGATATACATCAAGCTTAAATGTGTTCTTTTTTTGTTTTGTTGTGACAGCATCTATTTTGCAAGCTACAAGTAATTGCCAACCCGCTCTGAGTATGATCAAGATAGAATCTCCTACCTATTATTGCAATAGTTACTCATCACCGCCTGATCACAGAGGAGGAGGGTTGCCCTCTGGTGCAGCGGGCCTTTCTCTGCACCCACATAACAATCACAGCACGTCTCATCCTCCTAGTCCGCCAGAAGAACCTCACAACAAGCGCCTGCGTAAAATGTCCTCTAGTGAAGACGATGTAGACAAAGTTCATAATGACATCACTAGTTTCTATGGCCAGAGCCCAGCTCAGTTACATAGCCAAGCGTCTTGGAGTAGTGATATTGACCAAGGTCAGTACTTTATTAATTTTTTTATTTAATTATATCTAAATTTTTTTTTTTATATTTCTCTAAATTTTATTTTTGTTTGGTATTTCATTAAAAATTTGCTTAGCTAAAAAAGATTATAATAAAATTCTTCAGTTTTTATCAAAATTAATAAATAATGTTTCCCTTTATTTCACAGTTGTCTAATAGTTTTGATTTTTTTCATTTAGTTTTTATATTGTCATTTAGTTTTGGATAAATATCTATTACCACCAGGAGTGTATTAGTTTTAACCTTAAAAACAGCAAATTAATTTATTATTAACCATTTTAAATTTTGAAAAAATTAAAAATTAAGTATTAGCTTTATGCACATATTATTCAAAATAGTGTTTTCATCGTGTGCGCGCATTCAACGACTACACTTCCTCTGGTCCTTTTCTAATATTTTGATCAAAAGTTTTCTGCACTACAGAGAGTTAAAATGCCAAAAATTTTGTATTTATTTATTTTTTGATAAGAATTTTAAGTAGAGTATTGTTTATATGTGATGTAATGTTTTTGTGATATACATAACTTTTTTATTATTATGTGCATGTTAAAAAATTTAATCTTTGTTGATTTTAAATGATAATAACCCTGTTTTCTAAATTTAAAATTTTGCTCATACCTCATAAATATCAATTAGTTTATTGTTTTTTTTATGAATCACTGTTCTGAAACCTATCTATTCTTCATTAGTATTTCTAAAGACTACTACCCTTAAAAGAGACATATAACTTTTTTATTATTTAATTTTTCTATTATTAATCTATTATCCATAAATGTGAAAATGCTTACTAATATCTGTGATCTGTTATATATTTTGTTTCAGCTTTTCTATCACTTTTTAACTTTCTGACTATTTTTCTTACCTTTGACTTTATTCTCACGTTTCATTACTTTTAAAATTGGAATTTCTGTAACTTGTTTTGAGTTGGATTTTTTTCTTCTTAAATCTCACTCATCTGGATTCTTGTCTCTGCAGTGCTCTCTATAATATTCTCTATTAATTATTAAAACTGGATATTTGAAATGGCGAGTGTGCTCTCTTTGTGATGCAAAATCAATTCATTATTTTATTCAATTCCAATTTAGGATTTACTAAAATATGTCTTCTTTTCAAACATGCAGAAAATTTTGGTTTTGACACCATTTTTTACTTTTCTCTTTCTTCCTTTTATTTCCTCTGCCTTCCTCTAAAACAAAGAGAATTAAGCATCGAAACAGATTTGTAACTATTACAGGTGGACCCCTGACCCCACATGCTTCCACCAAGGAAATAGATGCTAATGAGGTTGCCCATTCATCTAAACATCAAGATGGTAAGTGTTGTATCAGGAGTAAATAAGTGTTCATCTAACCCTGATTGTTGTGTTGCATACTGCATAAGAAGTTGCTTCGTGTACTATGCTTTTTTTTAATTTTCATGGAAGATCTCATTCTCAATTCTTTTATAGCTTTATTTTAATGAGGATTTTTCTCTACATAAACTAAGAAATATCATTTTTAAAACTAAACTATTATGCATTGTGCTCCATTACTAAAATTATAATTGTTGAAATATTCTATTTTGAACAAATTAAGTCTTAAATTAAAAATTAGTACAATTTATTATTTCTTTGGAATAAAATTTGCCTTGGAAAAAAATTTGATTCTTTAACTTTGCCTGAAACAAAACCTGAGAACCACATTTTAAAATTTTCCAAAATGTAAACTTTAAAATTAAGAAGGATGTGGATTCTGAAATAATATTTCTTCAGGCTCAGTTTTCGATAATAGTTTATCGGATATTAGTACTCATATCAATAAATCATATGTTCCAAAAAATGTTTCATTTCTTTTATTATCTGAATTTTAAAACATTAGTTTCTAAATCTCATAGCCATTTTTTTTCCTCCAGATTATTCTGAAAAAAAATCTAATATTTCAAATTCAAAAAACTTCATTTCTTAGAGGTGTGCTTTCTTTTCTATTGGAATTTCTTTCTATAGGATAAATAGGTACTTATCTTAGGATTATCCCGGCGACACTATTCGCCAAACCCAATATTATTGCCAAAAGGTACCTTCTACGGCAATAACCGCAAATTTTATCGGATTCACTGTGTAATCCTTGACTACACGAGTTTGTTCAAATATACTGTTTCTTTTTTTTACTCTGCTGCAAAATTATTCGAATTTGGGATTTGCCGAGCACCGAAGAGAGTGCAATAAATCCCAATGTGTGTATTTCAATCTTTATAGGTGTGTGCAGGCAGTCTGCTTTCTTAACTTTACTTTTTATTTTAAATTTAAGCAGTGTAGAGAAAAATCCTTTATCGGAAATTTTTTCTGTTTCAATTTCTCCTCTGTGCAATAACCTCTCTTTGGATATAGCTGATCTCTGTCCTATGTTTTGAGCACTCTTGCACTTAAACTCCATTATTTTGTATATCAGTGGAAATCTTTCTTTGCTATTGTTTTTCTTAATAATGCACGTCTCACAGACTCTCAAAACGCACATTGTTTGCTACGCTTCATGCACTTACCTCTCTCTGTTTTAGAAAATATTTAGCAATAAAAAGGTCGATGTTTGTATTCTCTCCTCATTATTATATACTATAGTTACTGTGTTATATATATCAAAATATTTCATATTGGTTATATTTTATCTGTATTTTCAATTTCTTTTTAAGAGTTTTGAAAATTTGTGTTGCTTTTGGCTGTAGGAAGGGTTTAATGAATGTCTTATCGAAAATTATACTATACATGAATTTCCATTCATTATTTTTTAATGGTGCTTCGTGTTTTAATCTAATTATAATGACATGAACTCAAATTTTCAATTATTTATTAAAATCATTCTAAGAAAAATCAGCATTTGTGTTAATGATTAAAAGCAAATGTTTTTATATAGTACAATTACCATGCATTATTTTTTAATGGTGCTTTATATTTTAATCTTATAATAATAAAGAATGAAATTTTTAAATATGTATTAATTTTGTTCTAAGAAAAATCTGGCAGTTGCGTGATTAATAAATTGTTGAATGCACTTGATACTTTACTGCTCTACTAGTTTTTTTCCCCAATGAATAATGTATAAATGCTCCATTTACACAAGGCGAAAAATCAGGCTAGCGAAGCACTCTTTTATCATCGCACTTGAAAAAAGTCATCACTATATATCATGTCTTGTTAGGATTAGTGAAAAGTTTGAGTCAATTATCTTGTGTTTGAGTGAAGGCTCGGAAAATCGGAAGTGTATAACTAAATTTTTGTTCTTTGAGTAATACCACACATATAATGCCAGGTCTCATGACAATGTTCGACTAAGTGATTAAAGGTACTTTCCTAAAATAAAATAATTTTAGGTGTAATACAACCATACCATAAAAAATATAATCAGTTTTTGTTTATACTGTAGTATGAAGTCTGGTCAATTAGGAGTTTGTTTAATGTTTTTTTAGTATACAATTAAATAACTTGCTCTGTTTTTATTATTATTATTAAAGTGCTCAATCGGTCAATAGGATAAACCTAGCATTTTCAGGAAATTTGATAGATGGATGCATGTCAGCTTGAAATTCTATGAGAAGTTCCCAATAAACTCTGGAAATTCTTAAAATATTAGTAACTAGCTGTATAATAATCACATACAACTTCAAAATATTCACAAATTCTGAATAGTTTTTAACAGTTAATTCTTCGATTTTGTACTAAATGCAATGTGTGTACCTTCTTTTCAAAGGCCTACAGCAGCATACGGCTATGAACATGACATCCCAAGCCTCCAACATAAGTGGTCCTCTTCCTCATTCCAGTTCCTATTACTTAGGCCCTGGAAAATATCAAGAAAATGGAGATGCTCTTTCTGACTTTGTAAATTTAGTGTGCCAAGAAGCCCAGAATTCTGGTCCAAGCCCACAAGTAAGTTATTTGAGGGTTGAAAAAATAATTTTTTGTAACACAAGTAATATGTGTTAAGCGTGGTGGCTCAGGGGAAAGAGCCCTTGCCTCCCTATTAGGATTTTTGGAAATTTAGTCATTTTATGAAAATGAAACTTATAATATTTTGAAATTTTAGCTCATATTTTTTTTTGTCTTTGTTGATCTTTGCAAATTAGAAATTGAAATTCCCTTTTTTCATATTAAACTCGATAACACTACTTAATTTTATTACATTTAACATTCATTAATATGTGTTTGACCTTTTTTTGGCACTAAATTCAATATTCAACCAATCTCTAATTCAATTTTTTTTTTTATTGCCAATGCACAACATTCCTTTCCATAACTAACTAGATTAGTTTTCATCTCTACAATTAGGCTACTTGTTTACATCATTGAGTAAAATTTAAGAAAAATAGAAAAAAGACTGACTTTACATAAAGTCAATATTAAAATTGAATAATTGAGGAAATGAAATTGTTATTGATCTTTCTGTAGTTCAGTTGTATTAAAATTGACCTTTTTTTTGTGCAGACTAGCCAAGATTCTGAGGCTCAGAGTCCCACTAAACTACCACACTTTTATTCAAACCCAATGCTTCCTCCTCCACCGCCTGCTCCCATGGCAAGGCCTGTTGCTATTATTAGGTCAACAGGTAAATATATCTCTTCTCTTCTAACGTATTTCTAACTTTATTAAATTATAATTCAATTCTTAAAATGCGTTACATTTAATAGTGCAAAGTGAGACACGGTGGTATACTTCCGATATGTTTTGAAAAAAATTCCAGACTACAATGAATTTTCTATGATATATTAGATATTGAATATCAGTGATTCTGTTATTTTTTACTAAGAATGGGACCCTATTTAAAATAGATTTTTCAGTAGACTACTGTATCTTGCCAGAGTCTACTGGTCAACTAATATAATTAAAATTCTCCTGATTTTTGTACATTTTAGAAAATTTCCTAAAATTATGTTAAGTTTTCTAAAAAAAAAAATCCCTATTGAAATAGAATTTTTGTACAGATAGTTGCTTGCTTGAATATTTAAATAAGTATTAATAATAATGACACAAACCTCATTTATAGAAATCAGTTCAAAACTTTTTTGTTTTAAAATGTTCAGTTTATTTTTATTCAGAACTCTCTTTTTAAATTGATTAAAATCTATTAACTATCTTTGATGAATTAAATGCCTATTAATATTCGAAATTATGAGTAAACATAATACATAACATTTCAAGTGTGTTAAATGTCAATCATAACTGGAAAATATTTTCTGTTTTCATATTTTTCATGAAATTTATATTTTGTTAAATTCACTGGATTTTTTTCTATCCATGTTGGCAGCTATTTAATGAAAATCATTAAAGCATTCTAAATTTTCAAAAATGAGGTGTTATAAAAAAATAATTTGCATTTCAAATATTCACGGCTGATTGCACTCCGGAAAAAATCCGGATTTCCAGATTTTTCGCTAACAGTGATCCTGAAGTTTCCGGAGATCGAAGGTCCAGACGTTTCAAAAAATCAATGATTACAGAAGTTTTGGGAAATCAAATTTTCAAAGGTGGAGCTTAAAAACGCAGTTTATTTTATTTGTTTGTAAGGGAGAGCCAGAGATACTTTATAAGCTTATATTCATGATTAATATAAATTTTTTATCAGTAAATAGTTGTTATAATCATAAACTCACAAAAGAAAGACATAATTGTAAAGTTTAATTAATTCTCCAGGTCATCATAGGTATGTGTAAAATTTTAAATATATTTTAAGTAAACTAAGAAATATTGAGAAAAAGGAAAAAAAAAACTTGTTTAAATTTTTTTCAATTTAAACTGGGGTTTTTTTTTTTAACTCAAGAAATTTTCCGGAATTTTGACTTGGGCTCACAATCACCCCTGAATATTGTTTCAAAAATTAAAAAAGAAAAGGTAGTCTTCAAGATGAAAAAAAATTAATAAAATAAATAATTAGTGTGTAAAGGATAAAATCTTTACCTCTTAATGCGTCTATTATTATGTGCATATGTAAGGATTCTATCTATTGAGAAAGGATTTCTAAACAAGAAAAGAGAGTAATATTTAAAATCAAGGTTTTTAAATTTTAACTGACACAATACTGAGCAGCAATGCAATTTGATTCTCAAAATAATTTTCTTCTACTATAAATACAGAAAGAAAAAAAAAGTGATTTTATTCTGTTTGCATGAATTTACTAATGTGTTATTTTATATTTCATGAAAGCGAATTGTGTTACAGTGCACATGCCAAAACATTTGTTTGCGCTCTCTTAACAGATTTATTTTTTGTATTTGCTTCATTAGATCATAAGTTGAAATAGCTTGATTTTAAATTATTAAGACTTTCGATCACAACTATATATTGTATAAAATGAAACTTCTTTCAGGTAAACTTGCTTCATTCTCTGAAATAAGTGGATCTGCTCCAAGCCCACCTAACAATGTCAATCAGGCAGGGCCTAGGAATAGTTCCCCGGTCTCTGAGACCTCTTCAGTTGCTAGCTCTGTTGTTGTGAGAGACAACAGAAAGCAACTAGCCTCTCCTCCAGTTACCTCATCTGGTAAGTCCTTTTAAATGTGCTACAAACCTTCCTGTGTGTCTTGTGTTAGGAAACATTTAATCAAATATGTTTTTTAAAGAGTACTTTTTCACTTAAACGTATTATTTTTAAATCAATTAAAACAATTTTTCTCCTTCAATAATAATTAGCTTTTCCTCCACTTACCTCATCTGATAAGCTTTTAAGGACAACAATGCTTGGTATAAAATGGCAAAAAATTAAATATTTTAATTATTATTCTATACCACAATCAGTTCACTATGACTGGGTTCTGCTGTATTATAATAAATTTCTTGTGATCTGTACGTATTTTTAAAAACTGAGATATTTTATCCTTGTTATTGTTCACCTTTTGTTTTTGTTTATATATTTTTCACTTAAAAGAGCTAAGTATATTTTTTGAAAGTCATAAAATAAATAATATTTTTACTTGTGAATAAGGGGCCATTCAAATATTACGTGGGGATAAAATTTGCTTATTTTTGCTGACAAGGAGAAGAGGTATGAGCAATGCTTATGGTAGACGTTAAAATCCCTTTATTTCATTTTTTTTTTTTTTTTTAAAGTTTATAAAAAATATTGAATAAAAGTTGAATTCAGGGCAAAAAAAATTGGAAAATATTTCTTTGAACAATTTTAAAGTCAACAGATTTGAATGAAAAAGCTTTTTAAAGAATATTCTAGTCTAAATTTTATAAAATGAATTAAAAAATAAACTTTGTTTTATGTATAGTTAAATCTTATTTGAATTTAATTTTAAAATTAGATTGCTACAATAAAACCAGGGGGGTGTTGCTACATATAAGTATGGGAAGGGGTTTGTGATTTGCTAAGGGAGGGGGGAGTAGTCCAAAAATGTACATACATAATATTTGAACAGCCCCTAATATGGGAGGTGGTATGTTCTTAAATATTATAGATATTAAGATTTGTATTGCCAAACTTTTTATACTTAAAATAGTAAGTAGATGAAGGAGGTATATAACATTAAAACAAGCATATTATTGTTATGTATGAATAATATATATGTTGATTTATTTTATTACATTGATAAAAGCTAAGTAAAATTTAATTGTAGATTTTAATAACACGCCTAATGCTCTGCTGTGCTATAGAAAAATCAACCTAAGCAACCTCAAAATTGATATTTTTATCTATTTGTATAATGAGCTATATATTGCACACAAAAAAAAGCTATGTTTCATTAGTTTTCTGAAATTCTATTTTAATGTCTAAAATTTTTATCTTTCCAAAAGCAGTTCTCCTGAATGGAGAATTTTTAATGAAGCCTTATTTTGTGAGGTATTAGTAACATAAGTATTGAGATTTTCAAACATTTTAAAATTAACTTTTTGTTATATGCACACCTCATCCACTTAAAGTAAAATGATATTGTTTTAAGTGTTATGTTTTTTGCTTATTGTAACAATAATAAAAATATTTGTAAGATTTTTCGGTTATTCTAGTTGCTCCAGCAGGAAATAATGGACTAGATGGGTCTCAGAGTAACCGAGGATCCATGAGTAGCCCTTTCACATCCTTGCCAAGACCAGACAACAATTTTTCACATATTCATCCTCAAGCCCATCAGGTGACTATAATTAACTTATTTCAAATAAATTCTAAAATCATTCCTTTGAGCCTTGGTGGCTCAGAGGATAGAGCACCCACCTTCCAATGAGGTAAACCGGATTCAAATTCCAGCAATGGCTGATCGATTTGAATTCCACACCAGATTTGCACTGGCCACAGTGCTGATGTAAAATATCCTGAGTGGTTGGCGGATCATGTGTTAGAGTCCCCTTGTCGTCTGGTTGACCATGGGAGGTTTTTGTGGTCTTCCTCCATGTATTGCAAATGCAGGTTAGTTAAATCAAAAAGTTCTCCACAAAGGCAAAGTTCTCCCAATACTTGATCCAGGAGTTTCCTTGTCTTCTGGATTGGATTCAAGATTACGTAGTTGAACATTAGTAGTTGTAAATTCAAAAAATTGGGTCTGCCATTTAACAACAGTTATAAAAAAAATAATAAATAAATAATATCATTCCTATAATATTAAGAGATAGGTGGATATAGGTTAAGGTAAATTTTTACTTGTGCAAGGTGTTTGCTGTTTGATCCTAAGCAGAATTTTTATTTTATTTTAAAACCACACTGAATTTTGCCCAAAATTATGTTTTGATGGCAAATATTAAAATAATGTGGATTTTTAAGATAAAAAAGCTTTATTGTTAAAGAATTTTTATGTATTAAAGAGGCTTGATTTTTAATTACAAAAATGAAATGGAAAAAAAACTGATAGTGTCATTCTAAAATATGAAATGTCATTTTCTAAATCTTTATAATTGCTTTAATTTTCTTGTACATTTTCCATCTCTTTATGCTTTATCCCAAATTATGTTATTGTTTTATCACAAAATCAGGATATTTCAATCTGTGACATGCCTGGGCAATCATACGTATTTCACCTCACTGGTTTCAGAACTTTTTGAGCCAGAGAGAAGAAGTGATTTAAAGGGACTAGACCAGAAAAACCTGTCTCCCCCCTAAAAATTTACTTATTCTCTGGCTCATGACTAGTAATCGCATTGTTATTTGTAAATTTTCTTCTTTTTTTTGCACTATTTAAGTTTTTCTGTATCTTAGTTTCAATGCAATTAATAAGTTTTTAAAAAAATCTATCCTATCTCTTCTTTATTCATTCTAACTTTAGCATGTAAATTTTTTTCTTTTAATAGATTAATTATTTTTCATATGTTAAACTAATTTAATTTATGCCACACCACATGTCATGCAAGCACAAACTTATTTTAATGTGTGGGAAAATTTATAACTCCAAACATTAAGTTTGAATTTGTAAGCCAAAGCTGTGAAGCTTAAATTGTGATTTGCTCTGTTCAATACTTGGCACTGATTTTATAAATTCCTATAAGTGAAAAATAGCTAAGTAAATTATTATTTGTAGCCTCCAGTGAAAAATAAAATTCAGCATTCACTAAATTGATTTTCCTTTTTGTTATGTCAGCTCTTTTCATATACAAATATCAGCCCGGTGAACGCCATGAGTGGTATGATCAGCCCAACCAACATAAGCATGTTTACTTCACCAGCAACGACGCCTCGTTCGACACCTCGAACGACCCCCGTGCCGAGGTGGAATGCTCCCTTCATCACTTTAGATGAGAACCTCGATTATAATATGATGGCAGGCCTCATGCCTGGGACGAATTCTGACTCCGATGCTCCTCACATTATCGAAGCAGAAGGTGAAATTGAAGGTAAATACTCCAGACTCTTGTTCTCTCTAAACTGTCTTTTAATTTTTACTTTTTTGAGTGGATCAGTTATAATATACAACTCTACTACATTTTGCCAGTTTCTCCAGGTCTACTGGTTTAGTTAAAATTCTCCAGGTTTTTGTAAATTTTAAAAAATTCCCTAAAATAGAGTAAGTTTCCTAAAAATTCCCTATTGAAATAGAATTTTTCTACAGATTATTGCTTGTTTGCTTGAATTATTAAATAAGTATTACTAATACATAATGAAGCAAACCTCATTTATAAAACTTTTTTTGTTATAAAATGGTAAGTTTATTTTTATTCAGAACTCTCTTTTTAAATTAATTAAAAAAATCTTTTAATTATCTTTGATGAATCAAATGCCTATTAATATTCAAAATTAAGAGTAAACATAATAACATAACATTTCAAGTATGTTTAATGTCAATCATAACTTTAAAATATTGCAGTTTTTCTATTTTGATGACTAATTCCTCAAATTCCTTATGTGTGAAATATTTAATACATTATACAACAATTACCATGCAATTTATACTATTTCGTAAAGTCTTCCTGATTTTTTCCCTGTCCGTGTTGGCAGCTATATTTAGAATTAAATAACAATAGAATAACTCCAAATAATCGCCATTCTTAAACAACAAATTTAATTCTTTAACAATTATGTTTTGCTAATGCTAAAAATGTTGTCATGGAGGAGGAGGCCTTTTTCAGTTGATTAGCATCATCATAGGACGTGGTGGACTATTTTCCTGCCCACCTTGCTCTCCCGACAGAATTGATTTCTTTCTCAGAGGTACACTGAAAAGTGATGCATACTCAACAACTGTGGAATCAGAAATGCATCTGGTTGCGAGAATCGTCTGTGCAGCTGCTGATATCCAATAAAATCCAGATGTATTTGAGCAAGTTTGCCAATCCAATGTCGTGGCGGGGTGATGCATGCATCGCTAGCAATGATGGAAACTTTGAACATCTTTTGTGACATTTTCAGACATCATCTACCCCAGCGCATATAATAACTTAGGCCATTAAATATTTCAGATGATGTCATTGTGTCTCTTGTACATGTCACAATACTTTCCTATGACATTTCCGACCTTGGGTTGCTATGCAATTCTGAATTCTTAGGACCTCCCCTTAAAGTTTGTCCCAATAATCCTGGAATACCCTGTGTAATTACTTTCTAGTGTACATTATTCTTTTAAGTTCTTTTTATTCGAATGCTTGGGAATCAGTAAATTACGAATATTTAAACGTCAAAAATTTTTACTTTTAACGTTACGCCCTTAGAGAGTGTTTGAGATTTTCTGCTTCCTTTTCTTATGGCTACAGATGAATCCACTGATGTATTTAAATTTCCTCTTTCTTATTTACTGATTCAGTTTTGTTTATTTTTTAACACTCATTTATAATGTTTTCCTCTGCCTTTTTTCTGTGTATTACTGTGCACTGAAGAAGATGCATGGTTCATCAAAACTTTTATGCTATTTTAATACTTTTAGGACACTTTAGTCCAAATTCTTTACTGCATACTGGATGTAGTTTCTTTCTGGAATTTAAATATAATTTTTGGCCATGTGAGATACATTTTTGTTATAAAAGAGGGATCCCAGAAAAATATATAAAATCGTTTAGGAAAAACTGATTTATTATGTAAATCTTATTATAATGAACATAACCACATTCCAAAATTATAAAATAAAGAAAAGGAAGTCCCTTAAAGATATCAAGAGAATCATTCCTGTTCTCTCATCAAGAAAATCTGCTAATTACCACTTAGGCTGAGGGCCTAAGCCCCTTGCAAGGAATTAAACCTTATGCAAGGAATTAAACATTAAAAGTAAAGTGAATTGTTCCCGACTGACAGTTAGGAACATGAGAAGATATCCAAGGTTGGCGATTTATCGAAAGATAATGTAGCCAAAAATAAAATCAATCCCCCTTGAAAAATATTAAATTTGAAAATAACTTGACGAAAGCTAATCACCAAAAAGACTGTGAGAAATAATATAACCATGAAACTAAAATATTTTTGGTGGTTAGAAATAAAGAACTATAAATAGTTTTTGTTTTTGATTGAGTCGCGTCAGGGAATCAATGAATCTTACATTTGCATTGAAATAAAAAGTTAGCCATTACGCGTTGATTAATTAGAAAAGAATAAGATATTTATATTAGCTTTTTATAAAAATGTAATAAAAACTAATTAATTGGTTTAATTTAATTAAAATTGGATTAAGAATGATTAAAAAAGGAAATTTTAAAAGCTAGGAAATATGTAATGCCTATTATGGCATCACAAATACGTATGATACAATAATATCATTGTAATTTTTAATGTTGATTTTTGTCTTTTAACACCTTGTTCTATTTCTGGCATTTTAGAACGTTACTTCACAGTGGTTCACAGCAATGATGGTGTGGATGCAAGCAGTCAAACACCTGGCAGCAGTGCCTCCGTCACTCCAAAGTCCCAACCATCTTAAATCAAACAGTTTCTTTTCTTGTAAAAAAAAATAAATTTTAAAATTCAGCTTGTGGTGTAAGATAAGATACGAAAAATATTCTCTCGCCCGCATTGTTTAAACTGGTTTTGCCGAGATTATCGTTTTTATGGTTGCAATATTTTGAAAAAGAAGAATTAAAAAAAAAACTGTGAAACTACGCAACTTATATATAAATCAGCAGCTCCTGAAAAGGTACTTGGCAAACTTTTTTGCCAGTGTTAGGAAGAAAAGTAAAACGACATAAGTACAAAAAAAAGGTGTAATATGAAGATGACTCTGAAGGAAGGCAGAGACAATCAAAGGTGTAAAGAACATAAACAATGAAGGAGCATCAAGACTGAATTTGATGCCTTATTATGTACCCCCTCTGGGGGGTACAGTGCTCTTAATTCTCTTCCATTTCATTGCTTATAGCTAAGAGATTTCTAAGACAGTTAACTTCCGCCCATTGAGATTTCACTATAATATTACTTCCTGGGGCCTCAGTAGCTTTTCAAGAACTTTTGCATTTTAAGAACTTAGTAGGCTGAGTACACATCGAGCCCATAGAATGGCTACTCCTTCTATCTTTGTTAAAATTTTACTTGTTTGAAACAAAGTAAGACATAATATCTTAATATTTTTGTAACAAAATGTTTTGATTTGTAAAAAATAGTTGATTGTAACTCCTATATTCGAAATTATTTTTTAATTGATGGTAATACACCATCGATTTTGATGGGTAAAATATACTTTCATATTTTCAAATATAAAAATATGTTTTAATCTTCTGAATCTTATGCTAAAAAGTATAGTTAATGTGTAAGAAGTTTTAACTATTAATATCAAAATATGTATCTACTCTAAAATGAAAAAGTTTTTTTTTAAAATTTTATGATAGGGGTTAGTGTTATAATTAAATATCTTAAAATAATTCTATTAGTTTAATATAAACATATTAGTGTTGTAATTAAGATATTCTGTTGTGCTGGATGTGTTATCAGCAGTAGTACAACTTCCGTAGGTAAACTACCAATTTTTCTCACTTTTTAATAAATCAAATAATAGAAAGGCTCTGGGATCGCCTTTTGCCTTTCAGATCTTTATGAATCATTCCTAGAAAAGTAGAAGATATAGAATTATAGCTATGATTATAGAAATTAGCTGCTGCTAGAAATGTAAAGAAAAGTTTTTATTTTTAACACTTTTCTGCTCCTGACAAATATGCGCCATTTAAAACAAATGTAGAAGTCATAGAATGTAGTATATATTACCAGAGGCGTCAATAAAAGGCAAGGGAGGTTCTCTTTAAAATCTTACTTCACTTCACTAATTCAGATTTTTAATAACTTTTTCTTCATGTAAAACACTATGTTTTTTTCCTTTCTAAAATTGAAATTTATTCGCAACTTACCTTTTTCTACTCTTACGAGTGAATTAGAATTCCTCTCTCCTAAAAATAAAGATCATTCAACTCTTATAATATTCTCATGAGTCACCAAAGAAAGAAAAATCTTGATACATTTATTCTCTTGAGTGAGTTAGTCACTAAAAGAAAAATATTTTCAATCTATATTCTCTTGAGTGAGTAAGTCACACTAAAATTATTCTCCACCTGCCTTTGGCGCCTCTGTGCATTTTAAAGATGAAATAAAAAAAGTACTACTATAAGTGCTCTTGATTCAGTCTCTTTTGACATTGTTGAATCTATTACATTTTTCAAGTAGAGTTATTCATGAAAAGTAGAGTTAATGTTAATCATTTTAAATTTTTGCCTCTTTGGCGAACGAATAAAAAAAACTATTCCTAGATCTTTTAGGAATAACTTGTTGATAAATTAAAAATCAGGGCATTTTTTCATTCATGCCCTTTCTTTTCCTCTCTAGAGTAGTTTTTCTCTCATTATCCCTCCCCATCCCAAGTGGAAAAAAAGAAAACAAATTTATCCATTTTTCTATTCATAAAGTGATCTAAATATTTTTCTGAACTTAATCACTTTGAAAGAGAGAGAGATAGAGACGATTTTTTTTATTTTCTTTCCCCATTTTTTGTATGTGACGTAAGCACCTCTATAATTTTTTTTTTCAGATCCCTTAAATAGAAGAAGAAAAATATATATTGCCTTTTTATGTGTCGGAGAAATAAAAATGTGATTAAAGAAAAGCAATAATATTGTTATTTTCAGAGCTACGATGCTGTGAGATATTGTTAACTGTTTTGCACAAATATTCTAAAAAAAATATTATATTGTTTCCGATTTGAAATGTAGTCTTTTTAAGTTTTGAGAATGAATAACTTAAGAATTGATACAAGATGCCAAAGATTACAAATATATAGAACTTGGCTTCATTCTAGGCTTTGGTTTTCTTTATTAGGATTATGCTATGGTGCTAACAGCACCCTATGGTGCAATCAAGCTAATTAATTCTTTCTATAATAATCTCAGGTATTTCATATTTTAAAAAATTCAGTATGTTAATCTCTTCTAGGCTTATTCTATTAAACTTCTATTTATTGAAGCACCTCTATTACTTTATGATTATTAAACAACACATTATAATATCTATTCCAATTCAAACTATTCATGAAACATAGTATATGCTCTAAAATTATAAGCAGTAGAGAAAATTTAAAGTTTAGAATTTTTCACTAATCTAAAAATTTATTACTTTTTTATTAATAACTCATTCTACTAATAGGCTTTAAAAAAAGGCCTCTTTTTTCTAAATTTCTAATTCTTTTTTTTTTTTTTTTTTTTTATTTATTCCCTTTTATTTAGTTTGATTTGTACATAGAAAAGTTTTTTTTTTTTTAGTGATAACTAGTTTTTCAATGATGAAAAGCTCTTTTATCAGTCGGTAATTTGTTTTTTTAATCAGTGATAAGTGCCATATGTTCGAAAATAAAATCCCTAGTGATTTTAATCTGTTGTGAAAAGAAGAAAATTGTTTATGTATTTGTTATCATAGATATTTCTAGCTTTACATTAACATGTTTTTTATTGTTGCTTCATAAATTATTTCTCTTTTTTTTGGCACTACCTAGTGCCTTTACTGTTATTTCTAAATACTGATTTACACTAGTCTGTATATTTTTTGTTGATTTTTCTAGAAATGTAAATACAGTTATTATACAATTATAGATTTATGTAGTTGTAAATTGCTGAGATAAAACTAAATCAACTCAACTCTTGTATTTGAAACGTGAACCCGGTGTTTTTCTCCCTGTCGTGATTTGTTTTCTTTGTGTTTGTTTTTAGTCCTTTTTTTCATCAATTTTAGATCTTTATAGTGTTTTTTGGTTTTGATTTCTAACCAACCAGTGCTGAAAATCTCAAATCTACTCACATTTTTGTTTTCTCATGAATGAAACAACATAATTTTTGGTCTTCCTCTTCTTGAATGAAAACCCTGACTGCATTTTCATTTTACTCATGACGCTAATCAAATGCATTATTTTAATTCATGTATGTATTTGTGTATATAAAGTGCATTGTACAGCTTTAGTTAGAAGTTTTAATATATTGCATTAGGAAAGTTAACTTAACATACAGCAGATAGATTGAGTTTCGTAGTTGGGCATACTTGCTGAGGTTCTTCGTTTTTCTGTGATGTTTTTTGATGTGTCTCTAGTTGCTATTTCTAGTTGCTTTTGAATTTTGTGTTATTTTATGTCAAAAGTTTATCTAAAATTAACCATATTTTATTTTCTGAAAAATGATTGTTATTAAATCAAATAATAATTAAAATTATTATATGAAATCAAAATAGAATATATTCATTTTAATTATATTTGAGACTAATAATTATTGATTTCTGAAATATTAATTTCAGTTTTCATGTTTTACTTGAAAATGAATTACGACTGAAGTTATTGAGAAAACAAATTTAAATTACTAGAATAATAGTTATAAAACAAAGTAAATGCATTTTTGTCATATTTACTGTGTATTAGATTCAAAAACAGACATTAATTAAAAATAGCTATCAATACATACGATTATTTATACAACCATAATTTTTCTATTTATGTCATAAGTAGTCTTATGAATGCCTTTCACTTACTAACTTAAAATGTGAGTTTTTTTTATAAGATAATAATATATATTACTTATTAGAAGTACTACTTATTATATAGTTAATAAATTTTTATGATGTTCTTGATTTTTAATAAACAAATTTCATTTTTTTTTAGTGTGATATACTTAAAGAAAGTTAATTTAAGATATTTTGTTAAAGTAACTAAAAAGTAATCTTATATTTTAACTTGTAATACTAACAGTAAAATTAAACTATTAAAATAAGAACTATTAATAAAAACTTTCAGCTTTATAGGAAATGACCTCTTTGTTTTTACTACTGAATTTAGTTGAATCTAATATTGATATAATTCAAACCACATCGAACTCAAAAAAATTACTTAAATCTACATCTTAATGTATAGTAATAACCTAATTTTATAATTGTTAGTTATAATTTGAAATATAACTTATGTCTTTTAAAATATTTAGTGCTTATTTTTGTTTTAATTAGCTGTTTATTATCATTTTTTAAAAATGTGATCGATTTCTGCTGAAACTGCAGTTAAAATTATTTGTTAAGTAATTTTTATTACAAATTAAAGGCATATACCAAAAATTGTAATTAAGAGAGAATTTATTATACACTATATATATATATTTATTTTTTTACATTGATAAAATTGTTTTATTATTGTTAGTATTTTGACTTCACATAGAATTTAGTCATTTTTGTGCCAATTGTTGCTCGTTTTTAAATTTTTTTTATTTATAATTGATGTAGTTTTTTTGTAGATTATTTTTCACGAATAGTCAAAGAGAAAAAAATTCTTATAAATAATTATGTATACAAGGCATGTTTATATTTAAGAATGTTTAATTGAATTGCAGTGATCTAAAACAAACAATGTTATTTTTTAAAACATAAATTGGTCCGATTTTCTTGAAATCAAATCGTAAATTTATAATGATTGAATAAGTTTTATTATTTTTAGTTATTTCATTTGTATATAGAATTGAACATTTATAGTATATAATTGAAATTTTTATATACTACATTGAATAATAATAGTACATTATATATATCGAATAATGGAAAATTTTTGATTTTACTTCAATGTCAGAAATTTTTTCTCTTTTGATGTATGAGCATTAATATTTTATTTTGTAGTTTATTTCTTTAGTCCCGGTGTTTTACTTTCTAGTCTCTGTGTATTTTGTGCTATAAATTATATTCTTGTTTTAAAATAAATTTAAACTTTTTGATAATTTATAAATTTGAAAGTTGTCATTATAAAACAATAGTTTAAAGTATATAGGAAAAAAAAATTTTAAACAAATATTTTAAGCATGAACGAATTATCATAAAATTATTATTATAGTAATTATAAAGTTTTATATATTGTTAAATTCTGACTTTTGATGTTTAGTCAATACTGTAGCTGATATTTTGCAAGTAAATATTAAAATGCTCTTAGCTTTTCATAGTCTTTCTTAAAACTTTTATATAATGAATTATTTACTGTTAACGTAAAATTAAGAGTAGTTGCTATTAAATGCATAGTTGTTAAGTATTATTCTGTATTTCGCCTTCATATATAAGCCTTATTTTATATAGTTCAACTGATTCTAAAGGTCAGTTTACATAAAGCAATAAATAGGGAATGAAAATGCAGTATTTTCTAAATAATATTGAGCTCATGTATTTCAAGTGCCTGATATTTTATACAGTATTTGCCTCTATTATAAGAAGTTATGAACTATATTACTTCCTACGTCATGCTTCTCTACATTACTAGCAATAACATTTGTACATATGCCTTATAAATGGTCTTGTGTGTGTGTAATTTATATCTAGTTAAAGCTGCAGTTACTTAAATGAGCTTTTTTTGAAAAAATTTCTATATAATTAAAAAGAAAAGTTATATAGTTTATATTATTTAACTTTTATAATATTTTATTTTTATGAAAGGGGAGTTAGAAAAATTTTTCTGCTAGGTCATACTAAAAGGATAATGTAAATTATAAGTTCTTATTTCATGATTCTATAAATTTTTTGTAAAATAAATTAAATCATTTCAAATATTTAATTGAACACTTGAATAAGTTATTCTGGAATTTAAAATAACTATTTGAATAATATACTGGAATTTAAAATAATATGGCATGTAATATAAATGTCAGATTATGTATTATAAATAAGATAAATTAAAATCAAAGAAAAAAATTAATTATATAAAATAATTTTTTTAATTCACTATTTCATTAATTTAGCATTTTGTTTCATAAAAAAAATGGCAATATCTATGAAAAACAAGCTTACATTTTTAAAAAAAAAAAGTATAATGTTTATATGCAAAAAACTTTTCAAGAACCCTTCATGTGCTTAGTTCTAAAATATAAAATATCTTTAATATTATCCAGATTAAAAATTTATCATAAGTCCTTCACTTACTTAATCATAAAAATAGAAAACTATCCCTCAGAATAATAATAGGCTCATTTCAGTATCTTGCAGCTTTAATTCAGTGTCTCCATCCTCAGCAAGTCATGCCCCGGTGTAAAGTTTTATGAGTATTATGTGTTACGGTGTTAACTCTTATGAGTGTGTCCATTGCTAAAGAAATTATTTTAGCTCATTTTTCTGTTGCATTATGTGATTGAACTAATGTTTTTAGTTTTTAAAACAACAAACCCTGTTTTAATGAAGTGAATCTATTTAATGCTCACCTATAAATCCAACTCATGAAAAAAAAAAAGAGATCTTTTTGCAGTGTTGTTTTTTAAAATAATGTTTGTTCATTTAAACTGTTGTTCAGACAATCATAACTATATTTAATGCTTGATGAATGCTCTCTAGTAGTGTAATCTCTTTTTTTGCTTTATTTTACAGTTGCAAAAATTTGTTCAATATAACAGTCATTGAAAATATTTTTAAATTATTTCATAAAGCTGGAAATTTATATTGCATCCATGTAATAAACCTCACTTCTATAATATAATTATTCGTTCATTTCTTTTGTGTGTTTTGCAGTGCGATTCAGAATTATCAGACCCACTTTAATACTCACTATCAGTGGTTGAAAGTAACGCACTACAAGTAGCGAAACTACTGTAGTTGCTACTTTTTTTCGTAGCTTGTAGTGTAGTGTGCTACTATTTTTTAAAAAGTAGTGTAGCGAGTAGTGCGATACAAAAAAAAAATATTAGTTTGGAGCGATTTCAGGCAATTACTTTTAACGTAAGGAAACAGTTCTAACGCGACTCATTTTTTGAATTTGATGGGTACAAATTCACGTTTCCATCAACGTATGCAATGAAAATAAATCTATAGCTGCCGCTGAGCGTTAACTAAAATTACGTGTAACTAATATTTAAACTAGCCGTAATGAAAAATAGATAATTTATAACTTTGGTCACACTTTCACATGCACACTCGTGAAACATTGTTATTTCAAAGTAAGAAAACCTATTTTCGGTACTTCATTTCTTAGAGGAAATAAAAGAGCATAAAGCAATTAAAAAATCGCAATTATTTGATAATTTCGCATTTCTTAAATTAAGTATTCGCTGTCGAAAAAGTTGAAAGTTAAATAAACAAATTCGAAAGAAAAATGTTTTGGAATAACAAACTGGCTAATGAAAATACAAATAAATATTCCTTATATTTAATGTTAGCCATTTTCTTATTCAGAAACCATTTTGAACATAAAGTGTAAATTAAGTTCCTCTCCTTAGTGGTAGTGAAGTAGTTACTAAACTCCAAAATAGTTTGTACTCACTACATTTTTAAAAAAGAAGTAGTTTACATTTTTAATAATGTAGTTGTTAACTACAAAAATAATGCAGTTTTTTCTACCACCGATTGAAATATATAACAAAAACTCTATCAGTGCAATATCTCTTAGAAGAGAGAAGGCGTTGCCATAAACACGAAATTTAATCCTTTAGTAGTCCAAACGTAGTGACATCTTTCTTATTTAACCTCCACCGCGCAGTTTATGTTCGTGACGTCGGAGTACTAAATTGATTCATGATTATGAAATTTGAAATGTAACGCTATTAAAAAGGATTATTAATCTTAGTAATCTTTTAAGAGATTTCAGACTTCATATCTTTATTATCTATTTGTTTAAAATAAAATGAAACAAATAATACTTTAATAGTACCTTTGCTTTGTTTAATGCTCAAATTGTATGAAAGCATATTCTTTAATAGTAAAAATTTAGAAAAAAAATGAATATAAATTCTTGTATAAAGATGTTATCAATTTGATCTAAAACGGAGTTTCTTAAATCGCGGGACCTGCAGCAGGGGTTGCCACAAAGTTTAGCAATTTTGATATTTAAATTTACCAATTAGATAAAATAATACAATTGTATTATATTTTTTAACTTTGTTACTAATTTAAAAGTTTAAAATGTTTCTATAACTTATAATTAAAAATTAAAGTTTATGACTTATAACTACAATATATTAGGACCGTGTGTAGGATTTGCGCAGTGCTTACGAGGTCCCAACAAAATTTTCGTAAATATTTTTGGGGTCCCCACACCAAAAAATTTAAGAAATCCTAAAAAAGATGACATCGTGCACAATTCTTTATGTGCCAATTCTAAATGCCTGGTAGCTTAAATCAAGTTTAAAGTATGTAGCATTAGATGGCATTCGAATCAGAATCACGGTCTAATTTATACAATGTTTCATCAAATCTTACAAACCTATATCTTCCGAGGTAGTCTAAGAACTGTAATCCTATTCTCTTTTCAAATAATAATAAAGCACTTATTATTTTTCATGCTAATGGATACTCTCTTATTGAATGTTAAGATGAATATAAATAATAACGATGGCTTCATTTGGTGAGATGAGACAAAATAAAAGGAAAATGGAATGCTTGGCATTGAAGTTTTTCCTTTTGTTTAGAATGAAAACTCAAAAATCTGAAACGCAACATTAACCACAACTCTACAATTTTGTACATTACATAAACCTCTAAATCAAATCTTATAACTCTTTAAGTGATTATTATGACATTAAAATATTAAGTGAAATACTATGCTTTTAAATCTGTCATCGAAGAAGGATTTTCTATTTTTATTCCATGCGCTGTTTATTTCTAATTCATCAAGTCTGCAAACGATTTTATTACTGTTTCTTTTACTTAGCGGGATACAGTTTAGAATCCGGTTTTTCAATTCGGATTCGATTTTGTTTTACCGTCACGCACCAGTTTACCGATACCGGACGGGAATTGTGAGATTTTAAGGGCTTTATTTAGAAGAGTGTTGAGGCTAAAAGAAAAAAAATTCCTCATTTGCTTCTTTAGTTACATTTCTTTGTCTCGAGGTAAACGAATGAAGAACTTGGGTCAAACCTTTTCGCGCTCTGTTTGGAAAATAATAGAAGGGGAATGGCGCCGAGTTTATGCATGATTTTGGTAAAGATTAATGTATACGTGAATAAATAAATAGATTTGAAAATATAAATACTCTTATAAGTGCGCAACTCAGTGGTTGAATTCCAATAATTTAAGAGCCTGCACGCTTAAACAGTTTTTTTTAGGGAGAAAAAAGAACTAAATCAAAGTTAAAAAAAATATAACACGCATCAAGGAATTACATATGAAGACTTCTCCAAGTTTAAACATATACATTCCTAAATACAACTGGATACCTGCAAGTGATGTCATCGTTGGTAAATCGATTGTCGATTCAGAAGCCAATTAGGCTTGAGACACGCGTGACGTTGCTTATAGGTATAAATTAAATCTCATTTAAATCACATGGTTAGGCCTAATCACTTCACTTCTTCTCGAGTTGCAAGCATCCGATTCTCTACTCCAGTGTTTCCCAAAGTGTGGTACGCGTACCCCCAGGGGTACGGGAACTGTTTAGCGGGGGTACGCGTTCTTCTGCGAAATATCTTGCAGCACACGAAAATTTAAAAAAATTTTTATTTGAAAACAAAGCTAGCCATGAAAATTTACGATTACGTATTTTTCTATTGACTATTTTTTGCAGAATTAACAGTTAATAATTTGCGGTGTCAGCAGCCAGCTGTGATTTTTAACTTTTGTGCAATTTTTTGTAGTGAAAAATACATTCATTTTTAATTAGTGGTACACAGCGTAACGAAAAATTTAGAAAGGGTACACAAAAATCATAAGTTTGGGAGACACTGCTCTACTCAATCACTGCAGGTTACCGCTTGAATCAACTGGCTCCCTCTCTCATTAATCAGCATCAACTTTAATTCATTCTTTTAAACAATAATTAGATATTTAAAAAAATGTTAGTCTGTTATGGAAACCACGTATTGTGTTGGCGTGTGTTTTTTCGAGTTTTCACTTGACTCAAAAGTACGAACTTTAGTATAGCGATCAAAAATATAGTTAAAATAAAGGCTTTTAACTATATAGCTCGATAATTTTTATGATAATTCAGCTAATTTATATTATTTTTATATTGGATGATATTTTTATTACCCAACTAAAATTTAACGGTATCGCTATATATATAATATTATTGATATTATCTATTTGATATGTTATTGCTAATGATCAAGATGTTATCGCAGTAGATAACTACATCGAAAATGATCTTGAAATCGAATTACCTATATCTATTATTGGTTCCAGGGGACCTGTGTAAATCAGCATTTGGCGTTGTTCCTATGTGTTGGCGAACTTAGTTGAGTTCCATATTCTCTAAAACTTTACAATAGTAACGTTATACCTCCATCCACTTCTGTTTATTTTTTTCTTTTACAAGACGAGTTTTTTTTTTTTTTTTTTTTTGCTCATGAACAATAATTTTGTTTAGTTTTACATATATTTACTGCTTGAATACCATTAAAATACATATATTAACTGCATTCTGAATCATTTAACATGATGCTGTTACTAGAGACCTGGCATTAATTCCTTTAGAGGATTTTTAAAAAAAAATCCTCTTTTTACACTTTCTATATTAAAGCTTCCCAGTATGTGAGCAGTTTTGATAGGTATCAAATATACTAATATTGGTATCAAATAATGGTAATAACAGGTATCAAATATACATTGCATCGATATTTGTACAGTGCGCAAAACAAAAAACGAACTACCCCAATTAACTTTTGATCTAATGATCGGATCTTCTCGTAATATGGATTTTAATTTACAAATTTGTTTATCGAACTTTATCTGCAATACCGCAATACTGCCGATATTGCAGTTGATATCGATAATACCATTATGATTAGTTCGATCGATAACTATGTAAACACTTCACGTCAACAATACAACAACAATGAATCAAGATCATTTGGCATCGCTCGCACTTATGTCTATTGAATACGACATTTTGCGTAGTTTGGAATTCGACAGCATAATACAAGATTTCGTTTTATCCAAAAATCGCAAAAAAAGTAATATATTAGATCATAAGATTCTGCAAAATAATTTATTACCGAAAAATATTATATTTTTATTTGTATCTTCATAATTTTGTGCAAAATACACTTGTTTTTAAAGTCGAGTTTGTTGTAAAAATTATTTTTGACTTTTTTGACTTGTCGAGTTTGTTCTAAAAATTATTTTTGTCAACAAATTTTTTTCTCCCAAGTTTTTCGTAGGCCCCTGAATTTCGTAGGCCCTAGGCACGTGCCTAGTGTGCCTATAGGTTAATCCGGCCCTGATTAAGATCTATTAGTGAACATAAATCATTTTTTAAGTAATCATATTTTGAAATAACATTTAAAATTTTAAGTATAGTGTTAATACAAATTCGGTGAGTTCTCAACTGTCATTTAATATTTGAGCTTACCAAACGAACAGATGTGTATTTTAAATACGATTTGATCACTTTTGTGTATGAAGCTGAAAGTTAAGTTCATTTAACGAATTTCTTTAACCTTCATTCATAATAGTACATTAATGTCATTTGCATCAGAGAATAATAATTGCAAAACGTTTAATAATAAAATACATCGATTTAAATAACTTTTATATTAAAATGTAACGTGGAATGACGTTATTTTAACAATAATAACAATAAAAATAATCCGCTTAAACTCTTAATTTAGAAAACAAACAAAATCAAAAACGTAATAATAACGGTACAGGTAAATACCTTTAAATTAGGGATGCAAATATTTATAGGCTTATATCAATTTTATGCTGGTGGTAACCAAACCAATATGATGAAAATGAATGTGGGAAAACTGATTTTCCGGCCAATAAAAATGTGTTGCCAACAATGGAAACCATCAGTAGATATATAATAAGATATCAGGAAGAAATTTTAATACTTCCTATTACACTTACGGTCGTTTGTGTGATTTAATGGCTATCGAACAGATATTATATTATTCTAAAATTCAATACATAAAAAACAAAATGGTTGGCATGTCTTGAAAACAGTTAAAATTGAAATCAAAGTACTTACGCGCGGGTACGAGCTAGACGGTGAAAAAAAATTGGGATAGAATAGGAAAAACATATTAATCTTAGAAAAATAATCTTCAATTGTCTACTTTCAAAATTTCGTAGAATGTTTGTCTTGAATCATGCAGTTCAATAGAATCTTTTCTATTGTTAGGACTAATTACTCAAAATATTACGTTAATTTCAGTAATTTAATTTCAAAATATTTTGCAAGGGGCCCGAAGAATTTGCTGGGCCTTGGGCCTGAATTTGTCTTGATCGGTCTCTGCCTCTAGGGCATGGATAAGCAACACACGGACCGCGGGCCGCTTGTGGCCCGTTAATCATGTTTATGCGGCCCGCCAAGCATTTCTAAAATTGAATTTATTTTATCGACTTTCTCCCATCGTATTGTTATAAAATTAATTATTATAAAATGGTAGTACATACTAAACCGAAAAATTTTTTTGTGAAGAGTTTCTCACTTGTCGGCGACTTGTTGTTGATCGGCGCTGCGTCTGTGCTTGTTTGTGTTTGCTTCTGTCACACAATCAGTCATACTGGTAAGCTGTTAACTAGCAATTTTAGCAATTCTTGTGTTTCTTGAAAGGCGTGAGTGCAATATTAGTGCAATCCATAATAGCATGTCGGAAAAGCAAACAACAAAAACGGAAGGTTGCGGATGAGCACAGGCATTTCCAAGAAAAGAGGAAATGTGATTATTTTTTCACTTTCGTTAAAGATAAAACTGTATGCTTAATATGCTCAGAGACTGTGTCGACATTAAAAGAATATAGCATGAAAGGCATTACGATACGAAACATGAACAACAATATAAAAACTTAACAGGACAAACTCCGGATAGATAAGTTTAATCAAATGGAGAAAAAATTGAAAAACCAATAGGCTATTTTTAAAAATCAAGCTATTTTATAAAATACGGCAGTAAAGGCTAGCTTTGTTGTCAGTCAAATACTGGCAAAAAAAGAAAAAAAAAAAAAAAAAAAAAAAAAATGAAACCCTTTGCGAATGGAGAGATGATAAAAGAATGTCTGACGGCTGTTGCAGAAATAGCATTTCCTGTTTAAAATAAATATTATTTCAAACATTAGTTTATCAAGATTCACCATTGCAAGGAGAATTGAAGACTTGTCCGAGAACATAGTAACAATGCTTCGTGAACGCATTGCAAAATTCGAATACTGTTCTTTGGCACTTGATGAGAGTTGCGATATTAGCGATACAGCACAACTGGCTATATTTTCTCGTGGTATTGACACCAAATTTAATATAACCAAAGAATTGTGTTCACTGATTCCAATGCACACCGGCAAACAACCGGATTACAACCGGCTAAGAACCGGTACGATGAACTAAAGTCTGTGTTGGAAAAATTTTCAATTTCATTAGAAAAGATTATTGGTAAATCGACAGATGGAGCACGAGCAATGCAATGTCAAGCATGAAGGTAGGAGTATCGGGAAGGCTATTTCAGGACATTAAGAAGGTCACAGGAAGGAAAATATTCGTTAACCACTGCATAATTCACTAGGATAATTTATGTGCGAAAAGATTGAGTTTGCCAAATGTCACAGTACCAATAATAAAACTAATCAATTTTATAAAGTCGCGCGCGTTAAATCACCGTGAATTTAAAGAATTCCTGAAAGACTGAATATGGCGACGTGGTATTTAATATCGAAGTACGTTGGCTTAGTAGAGTTGCAATGCTAAAAAGAGTATACAACTTAAAAAGCGAAATACAACTGTTCGCGGATATGAAGGGAATGCCTTTCCTCATTTTGGTAATAAAGAATGGATGTGCGATTTTGGGTTTCTTATCGACATGACTCAGCATCACAATGATCTTATTGTGGAACTTCAAGGCAAAGGACAGTTTATTCACAATTTGTATGATAAAATTCAGGGCTTTGAGCGCAAATTAAAATTGTGGAAACAGCATCTTTAGCAGAATACTTTCCACATTTAGAAAAAGAAAACGCTACTACTTCTCAAACATACACAATGTATAGACATTTTAATCAACGAATTTCAATTACGATTCCAAATGTTCAAAGCTGAGAAGACAGCGGTTTCCATGAAAATATTTTACTCGCCATTTAATATCGATGTGGATACAGTTCCCGAAGACTTTCAAATGGAAGTAAGTGATTGACATGCAGAATAATACCGATTTAAAAAATTTATTTTTCGTAGTAAAGATCGAAATTTTTTATAAATCGTATGTGAGCCCTGAGAAATGTCCGCTTTTGACGAAAAATGCAAAGCAAATGATGTCTCTGTTCGGAAGTACGTATGTTTGCGAACAATTATTTTTAACCATAAAATTTATCAAAAATGACCACCGATCAAGACTGAGTGATGCACGATTAGAAATCTGCGTACGTGTATATATTATTCCGGCTGCAGCCTTATATATTCCGGCTGATATTGATCAGTTTGTATCATAAAAACAGTGCCAAATTTCTCATTAAAAATTTCAAGTAAATTCGTTTTATTGTTCTTTTCTTGTTTGTTTTTATTCTGCATTAAAATTTTTATATGAAATCTTTACTTTTTTTAAAAAATTAATATTTTTTTATTCTAATGTTTATTATAAATAAAGTTTTGTAAATTATTAATAAGTGTTACTTTATGTGCGGCCCGCCAAAAAAATTTTAATTGGCCCGTTGATTAAAAAGGTTGCTCACCCCTGCTCTAGGGAATGTTGGTAAAGCTAAGCGCAGATGGCGCTAGGGATTAAAATTAATCGTAAGATTTCCGGGTTACTATTTCCGGCTGATTTTTACGCCTAAGCTTTAAAAAACGCGCCATCCAATATTATTATTATACTTGCAGTATTTTCAACTAACACATTCTTTTAATCTAACTTTCAACGAAACAAACAACAAATGAATTCGGAAGACTCTGTATATGATACTACCCGAAAAAATAACAAATGGTGCTACTTCACACAAATGTAGCCAAATAGGAATAACTCTCAAAACTTGGCTAACTTTACGCTTTATTTATGTTGCGTTATTAATTTTGTTAAATTATTTTTAAGGCTCACGACCTGTTAGGATTTATAAATTACAGGAAACTCTTATGGATGGTAAAACTACGCGTAAGTTTAAACACAAATCACAATAATAAAACTTCAATATTAAGCCTGTTCACACATCGCCTCGTAAGCATAACATAAGTGGAGGAATACACCAGAAGTATTCAAAATTTCTTCCGGATTTAGGAAGCTTGTTATTGTTTACATTCGGTCAACCATCCATGTTTATCAAAAAAGAAAACAAAAACATACATCATATAAGTTAAGGTATAATAAATCAATAAGAAGTTTCTCGAATCAAACGAATTTCTAGCTTATTTTTATAAATCGGTCTTTTTACTAATGCTTGCTAAAAACTAACTAAAAATAAAAATTCAAGTTTAAAAAGTAAGATTGTGACATGGAATGTCACCGTTATAAAATGTCTTAGTGACTTAATTCGGAATTGTTATGACACCCAAACTTTTCTTTAAGAAAATACGTATAAAAAATATTTAGGTCACAAAGGTTCACATAGAATGTAGTTTATTTCATCGTTTCACGAAATATAAGGAACTGCTGTTTAATTTTTCTCCTACTCTCAACGACCTTGATGAAGGTGAGATGATGGGAGTGATAGGTAGAATTGTTACACGTTTGACCTTTCATATAATTTCCGTTTTAAAAATGTGTTCAGTTGATTCAGATTATCCAGTTTTTAATATTACTATACACCATGAATTCTAATTTCATGTTCCTTCGTCAATCATTTTGGAAACTTTCAACTTCAACTGTATAGTATTTAATTATAAATTTTTAAAAAAATCCGTGCCTAATTTGTGTTCCTGATTATATCTTTTAAAAACTGTGGCAGCTGTATAAAGTCTAAATGGATTTTTTTTTAAATTTATAATTTGTATTAAATATTTTTGAAAAACTATTAAAATAAAAAGTGGATTAGTTCTGACGCAAAAACAATTTTAGTCAAATGATTTTATGGTTTTAGTTGAATAGCGCAGGAGCCGGTTGCGGCGACACTGTGCCAAAAACAAGCTTTAAAACTTACGATGTAACGTACCCAAGATAACGATAGGTGCTATAAATTATTGATTTTCAAAAAATATTAGTTACTTAAGTTGAAAAAAAAATTGAGGAAAAAAATTTAAACGGGAAAAATTCTTATAGAAATTCTCGAAAACAAATAAGCGAATAACCATTTATTTTTACAAGAATATCAGTTTTTAACATTAGGGCCATTACAATATTAAGTAATGGAGAGAGTTGGCATATTTTTTCCTACCAAAAGGAGGAAAAGTGGGCCCATAATAAAAATACGCCGCCGGTAGTATTTAAACGGATAGAATCCTAACTGAACTAGTATTATAAAAAATGTAACTGTCGCAAACATCGTTCGCATATTCTCATTGGACAAAAAACTCACGTGACACGATATTCAATAAGACAATGAAGATCAAGACATCTTTGGCTATCATTTGCATAAAATTGACGAAATTTATAATGGTGTTTATAAGTAAAAAGATATTATCCAGTATTATTTATGTATTTATGCAATATCCAATCATTATTCTGTGTTGTTATTACGTTTTTTATTTTTATTAGCATTCCAAATTAAAGACTTAAAACTAAAAGACGCAATTCTTTTATTCTAAAATAATCGAATGATATTAACTTGTTACTGCAACATTCTACGATAACGATGTTAAGTTACCGTTTTACAATCATTAAACGATGAGCCGTGGTGGATCAGGGGATAAAGTGTTCACCTTCAAATGAGGTAAACGCATTCGAATCTCAGCAATGGCTGGTCTATAAGAATTCTGCACCCGGCTCGCACCGACCATAGTGCTGACGTAAATTATCCTCAGTAGTAGACGAATTATGTGTTAGAGTCTATTCGCCGTCTGACTAACCGTGAGAAATTTTCGTGGTTTTCCTCTTTCTGAAACGCAAACGTGGGTTAGTTCCATCAAAAAATCCTCCGCGAAGGCAAATTTCTCCCGTCCCGATACTTGATCCAGGAGTTCCCTTATCTTCTGGATTGGGTTCAAATTTACAAGTCTACGTAGTTCAACATTAGTAGTCGTTAACTCAAAATTGGGTCGGCTGTTCAACGACGGTTATAAATCATTAAACGGTAAATAACTCATATTTACATTTATAATAAATTCTATATAAAACTGTGTTCATTCAAGGTAAGTAATTAAAATAATAAATACAAAATAATTCATTTAATATCTAAAGCACAATTAAAAAAGAAGTCCCTATGTTATTTGATGTTACATTATTTTTTTTCTCAAGAAGCTCACAAAATAATCGTTATAAACTTGTAAAATCTTAAATTTAATATAAAATTTTAAAATCTAGAACCCAACCTACATGAGGCCTGGGGCCGCAATTAAAAGCATCAGTTAAATGGCGGGCCGCAACTTTATCAAAATTTTATGTAGGACTCTTTTATGTTTGAAGGAACATTAAATATTGCTCTCAGATTTTTTTTCAAGCTGTACAAAACAAAAGTATTGAATTGCAAATTAAAATAAGAAGTAGCTTTTTAAAAATATTTAACTGCATATTAAAAAATTCTGGCTACAGTAACTTTAATGTGTACCTCGGTATTAAACAATTAATGTGCAACAGATATCAAATTGTTAAGATATAAAACTTAAAAGGATTTAAAACCCATATAGATTTTTTACGAAAATTGTTCGCAAAAAAGAGAACTGATATATTTTAGTTCGCGGGCCAAAAAAAAATGGCATCGCAGGCCGCCAGTTGGTAACCAATGCTCTAGAAAATAGAGACAGAATTAAAATTCTATTACTTATCTTTTTATTCGTATGGAAAGCGAAATTTAACAGAAATATATTTTATTACTGCGCATAACAATATTCCTTTTTCTTTTTTTTTTTCCTTTTTATCTGTTAATACATACCCCTAAATGTTGTTTTATAATAAAAATGAACGCAAACTATGTAAAAAACTCGAACCGCTGTTATATCTGTAGTTCGAGTTGTTATTTCAAGAAAAGAAATTTATTAGGCGGAAGATACAATAAATAAATCCTTTACACGAAAACACAGAAAAAAAAGGTTGACTTCTTTTTATTTTCTCTTCGCGGTCATTAAGCAATTGAAGGTCAAGGTTTCATAGGAATGTGGTCGAATGCCATGGCATCAAATATCTCTACTTCGCGAACTCACACTGAGAAAAATATCGGGGACATTAAAAACAACAGAAAGAAAAGTGATGTTTTTCTCCAAATACTTTAGTCCGATTAAACTAAACAGAAATTATAAATTCGAGTTCATCAACCCTTTGAAATAAAAAAACACTCTTTGAACATTAACAAAAATTAATTTGCATAGTTGAAAACATAATTCTACTACCACGGCTTTATTTAGGCAGGTAAAATAAACAATCTCTTTGTTTAAGTTTTACAACTGTTCTAGTTAAGTTAATTGTTTTTAGGTAGTTCGTAAATTGAATTGCTGCAAAATTCTCTTTTTTTTTTTTTTTTTTTCGTATGAATTTTTAAAGATAGGTTTTCGCACTGATTACTCGAACATTCTTTTTAAAATTGTTTATAAGCGTTTTATTAGAGACGTTTGTTTTGATGAAGGCTGTTTTTCTAAGACTCCGTAGCGAATAATATGCTATTTTGTTGCTTTTTTTTGTTGCAAATAATATGCTATTTTCATAACTGGTGTGAGTTTGCAACAGTTACTCATGACTGTTAAATTGAGTTTAGCCTATCTAAAGCCAGCGTTGTCTACGCTTATTCTGAAAATGGCGCAAAATGTGTAGAAACTCAGTCACAGTTTTTTTTTTTTTTTTAAATGAAAAGAGCAGTTTAATTTTTTAATATTTAAAAACTGACTCCAATGGTGCATTATCTGGGCTCATAAAACATTGCCAAAACTGAGAATACGGCCGTGATTGTGAGAATTTTAACCTAGGGGGGGAAATGCCGTCAAATTTGCGATTTTTAAAACGTTTAATAACTTTTAAAATATTTTAGTAATTTCTCCGTTCTACAGCCCTTAAAATTGTTCACGGGAAGATAATATATTTAGTTTAAAATCATCACTTTGCTTTGAGTGTTAAGGTACTTAAACTGTGGCTTTTTGATTTCCTTTGGCGACAGATCTTCGAAAAACCTTGTTAAATGTCTCGTTTAGAAAAAGTAGTAGAAATTTCGTAGGAGCAATTAAATTTGATTTCGAGTAATTGTTTTTAGAGTTTTGAAACGAGATAAAGTCAGTGACATCGTAGATTTAAGTAAATTGAAAATAAAAAATATGTATTTTGAGAAGATATAGTTTGATGCGTTGATCAGGTGGTACTTTAAATCAGTGTTCGACAACCTATAACTCAGGGGCTGCAGAACCGGGAGGGGGGAGGAGAAGGAGCTTGCTTTAATCCCCTCACATTTTATAATGAAATAAAACAAAAGCGCGAAAAATCAAAATTTAGTTAAAATAATAATAATAAAATCCGAGAATTCGTTATTTTAAAAGGAAATTATCGGAAATATATTAAACAATTGATGATTTTGTTTCATTTTATGACCTTTGTTGAACAGCTGATCCAATTTTGACTTTACCACTCCCAATGTTCAACTCCGTAGCCTTTGAATCCAACGCAGAAGACAAGAGAACTCCGAGATCAAGTATTGGGAGAAAGTTAGCCTTCGTGGAGCCGTCTTAATAGCATGCAGGGCCTGCGGGGAAAGAAATGTTTTGGACCCTTATAACAGGTCATACTGCTTAAAATCGATCTAAAAAATTTGAACAAATTTAAATACATTTTGATTTAAATTTGTTTTTAGTAGACCCAAAAAAACTGAATTCACATAAAAATTTCATTGGAACTGCCCGGGTGTGCCCATGTTAAAAGACGGTACTGTCGTGAAGAACGTTTTGATGAAACTAACTCTTATTTGCGTTACATGGAGAGGGAAACCACGAAAACCTTTTACAATTTGACGGCAAGGGGGCTATAACCCATGAGCTGTCTACCACTGAAGATATATTTACGTCAGCACTGTGGTCGTTGCGAGTCGAGTGCGGAATTCGTATCAACCAGCCATCGCTGGGATTCGAACACGATTCATTTCATTGAAAGGCGAACGCCGTATTCCCTGAGCTACGGCGCTAAGAATAAAAGATTAAAGGAAAAAGGGGTTCATCTCGATAAAAGCTGATTCTGAGAAAAAACGAATCTCAAGACGGGCAGGAACCGTTTAAATAATAGCCTGGCCTATCTTTACTGGGTAACAACTCTCGAGGAGTTCCCCCCTTTATGAATTTGCCAACACTTAGTAATACACAAAATGCAACAGGCAGTGTTTGATAAGTCATTTTTTTGTGAAAAATGAATAAAAACCGTTTTTCCCTTTTTGATATTCAATTGTCATGGGATTGACAATAAATAAATATTATTAATAATGCATGCTTTTGAAATTAAACTTTTTGTGTTCACACCCTGATTGTATGAATTTTCGACCAGGTACTTCGGAATACCTTACTCATAATTAACAAGCCAAAGTAATTATTAAGAAGTATGAAATTTCTTGAACAAAACGCTTTTTTTTTAATAAAATAAAGTTTTTTTTATATTTTTTTTTATATTTTTTTTAATTTTTTATAATTAAAAACAGAAAGAAATACCGCCATAATAGAAAACTGTTAGTAAACAATACCTTAATAGTCTGTCGGTGGGGACGCGATCCGAAAGAAAATATTTCAGAGTTATTTCAATTAAATTAAATTGAATGCATTTAAGTAGATTAAATTGAATACTGAAAGGAAAATATTTGTTTCTAAAAACTATCTTGTTTGAAGAAAATAGATAAAATATGAAATAGGAGTTTAACAACAAATTTGTATTAAAGTGTTGAAAAATATTATAAAACATTCGAGTTATTTCTGCGAATATTCAAATATTATTCATTTGCAATATTTTTAATATAAAAAGGTCGAACTCCGTTGAGTTTAGTCGATACGATTCTCGTTATATCTCATCAATTGGGTTGTAAAATTAGTATTTATTTACTAATTGAATAATTCCAAGAAACTGACGTGGTAAGATATTATCTGAATAAAAACTTCATTCGCTTCAAAATTATACAAAAAAAAAAAAAATAAATAAATAAAAAAAATAAATAAATAAAAAAAATAAATAAATAAATAATAAAAAAATAAATAAATGTTTTCATGCATTTTAAAAATCTATCCTTGGATGCACTGCAAGCTCTTTACTTCCGGGTTACTGTTTCCGGTGTATATTGAAGCCGTTTGGCTTACAACGTGTCATTGTGTTTTAAGACTCTCTTGAGTAGTATATCTTGCATAATTGTATTTCTTACCTAATTTATTATTTGGGTTTAAAAAAAGAATCCCTTTTTGAAACCTGTCATTTCAAGACGTAAGAATCGTCATTTGAAAGAAGAAAAAAAAAGAAAAAAAAAAAAAGAAAAAAGAAACTTTATAAAACATTTTTCACCATGTCAACACTATACCAACTTCGAAATAACTAAACCTAACTAAACCAAACTAAACCTAAATGATAATTTGTAAAATGAACTTATCTTGCGTCTCGAATAATATGCTTTCTAAATCTAGCAGCCATGTCACGTTTTTTTTTAACAATACATCAATAAGTTACTAAATCAAATTTTCACTTCAAGCTGACGATTTTTTTGAAGATATTAATTTTATTAATATCTTCCGAAATACAACAGACTTGAGCTAAGAAATAACGTATTTCTTTTATTTACATCTTTTGGATGATATCACCTCGCAGAATAAGCTGTAGTAAGCAGCTGTATACTTTCTAACCGGAAGTAGATCAGGTCAAGAGCTCGAGATTGTTGTTTACATTTATATTGAAAACACCATCCATTTGGCACATACTTTCAAAACTTGCCAGACGGGGATGTGAAAAAACAAAAATAATTCCAACAAAAATGGCAAAAATAAAGGTGATGAACAAAACTAGAAAAACTAGAGTAGCCAAAAGAGGAAAAAAAAAAAAAAAATAGAACAAGGAAAACCACAGTGGCCGAGAGGGGCAAATCAAGATAAAATGCGTTATGGTGAGGAACTAAAATCGTTAATAAAGAAATCAGTATTCATATGAATAAATCAAGATTTCAGGACATCAAGTTGTGACTGGGGCGGAAATAATTTTAGCATTGTTGAAATTGAATTTATTAATAAAACCATAGTTTATACAAGAAATAAATTTTAAAATAAATTTGGTTTTAAAACAATTGTTTCATTATTTTATTTTATAACCGGCGTTGAACATTTTTGGGTTTTCGACTATCAATGTTCAATTCCGTCATTTCCCTCCAATTTTGAGTCCAACCAAGAAGACTCCTAAATCACGCATTGAGACAAAGCTTTAGTGGAAGTTTGATGGTACAAACCCGATATTCCGTTACATGGAGTGGAAAAACAAGAAAACCTCCCGGAGTTAGTTCGACGTCAAGGGTATCGCATTTTACGTCAGCCCTGTGGTCGGCGGAATTCGAATCGACCCACCACCACCGTGATTCGAACCTGCGCTCCAATTAAGTTGTGAATTCTTTTAACATACCCATTTTTTTTTTTTTACAAAATGTAAAAGACATTTTTAAAAAATCCAAAAACAGCCAAATACTAATCCACCGTTCTGGAAATGGTGATTGTATAATTTTATCAGAAAAAATACAATAAAATTCTAGAATAATACCTGTTCTTTAATTGGGAAGATAATGTATTATACATATTTCGAAAGGTACTGTCAAGTGCAGTAACTATCCGCAGTGCCTGATTTATCATAAGACCAGAAAGGCCGGGGCCTCATATTCTAAGGTCCCTCTAAAAATTAAACATTTTTTTCTTCTTAAGAATTGTCAATTAGAATTATAGTTTAAAGATTTGAGAGATTTACAAGCTTCTATTGGGTACCGTTGAAGAGTCCCTCTCAATAATTAGAAATCTTTAAAAGTTTCCCTCAGTATTTCAGATGAATAAATTTTCGTGAATTATCATCGATTTCAATTCTGTTAGGTTGATGGCAAGAAAGTGATAAAAATAATGAACCTCTTTGCTGATAGTTAATACATTTCAGAATTTTTTTTCTTATGGTTGAAATATAGAGAACTATTGTGACTGTGTTATTTCATTTCATAGATACAAACATATCATAATTTACTTACGTTATAAGCAATTTAAAAGTATTTATTTACATGAACACACAGTAGGGCACCCGAATTTTCTACGTCAAAAGCCTCTAGACTGACTGTAGCCCTGACCTGACTATGCAACACTGGGTCATTTTAATTTATTTTATATTATTTTATAACAGTCGTTAAACAAACCGACCCCATTTTGAGTTTACGGCTACCAATGTTCAACTCCGTAGCCTTGTCATTTTGAGCTCAACCCAGATGACAAGGGAACTCTTGGATCAAGTATTGGGAGAAATTTTTTCTTCGTGGATGACTTTTTGATGGAACTAACCCGCATTTGCTTTACAAGAAGAGGAAAACCACAAAAACCTCCCATGGTTAGCTAGACAGCAAGGGGATTCTAACCCATGATCCGTTTACTACTGAGGATATATTTACGTCAGCACGGTGGTCGGTGCGAGTGTTTGCGGAATTCGTACCGACCAGCCATCACTTTGATTCGAATTCGGTTCACCTCATTGGGAGGCGAAGGCTGTATGCCCTGAGCCACGACAGTTCATCATTGAGGAAAATTAAAGGAAGATGATTAAAATCCTATTTAGCATTTCCCTCTACACCCTTTAGAACAGTTGTGTTCAATCGCGAAAAAGATGCCTAAAAATTACGAATTGTGCTTTTTGTACGCAACTTTTCTCATTTCTGCGTATTTCCGCCCCCCCCCCCTGCTAATTCATTTAATTTTCTCCACGAATTACCCTTCTTATGTTTCACAAAAAAAGAAGAAAATCGGGCGTATTCCTCTCATTTTCACAAACTCGTACTCCCCAAAGAATACGCAGACGATTTCTCAAATACCCACCCTCCTCCCTCTTCAATATCATACAGCTTTCTCTTCTTCAAGAGGGTCACGCTTCCGTAGTCATTGGTGCCGGTATGTAGGGCAAATCCGGGTATAACCTCTACCACACACATCCTCTGTACCTACTTCATAGAAGAGGGTCGTTTTCTTCTGTTTTCACTGATCGGCCGAATCCAGACGATTTCAGACTGAACTACCGATGGATCAGCAGCAAAAAAGCTGCGAAACCCACGCCAAGAGAAATACGCATCTGATCGTCTGAAGTTGTTGACACACTGACCTTGTATGGATAGCTTTGAATGGCAGGTGCTGCTCCATAATGATCCACTAATAATGTCTCCCATTGTTGCATGCCTAAATATTAACTGCCCATTAACGGATAATTGATCTAGACTTCCAAGTTGTTTAACGCGCTTCCATTCTTTCACTTGTATGGAATTTTTTTTAAAATCTTCTTTGTTTTATTATTATCGTGGAACATTTATTTTGACTTGTTAAGATGCCTGAAATTAATCTTATAGTACAAAGGAATGGTAAAGCAAGGAAATCGATCATGATTTAAATTGTCAATCATTAACTGTTGGCTTCAGTTTCTGTGGCCCAATTCCAATATAGGAGTATTTTGTTACATATAGTTTTTAATGATTGTAGTTATTGTAAAGCGATTTTGGTATGACAGTTTTTTAGAACCCAGGACTTTTAAGTTTTTTTTTCTTCCTAAGAGCGGGTACCTGTTTAATATATATATCTCTACATAAAATGTGGATATTTTATTATTGGGAAAGAAGACGCGATTAGTAATAGATTCGGTAATAATAATTAAACAAAGAATTAAAACTAAAATTTTTATATCAACTCAAAATTAGGCACAGATGATTTTTTTTCTTCATACAGAAATTTTTAAAGGTTAGCTTAATTTTGAACGAATAAATCTTCTCGTGCACTATTTATTATTATTATTTTATTATTTTTATTTTCAGCGGCGAGCTACGCGTACCAGGTGCGGTCCATAAGCTTTTTTTAGCGGCAACTTCTTTTTAATCCTACGACTATATCACGTAAGCAGATACAACACGCAATATCATGCTATACGCGCTATATCACATAAGCGGGATCGCTATGTATTTCGTGACACGAAATGCAATCGATTTTCATAATTAAAAAAATTATTCTTATCACTTAATAAACACATTTAAAGAAGCTCTTTAAAAATGTTTTATAACACCGAACTTGAAATTAAGATAAAATTTTATTTCGAAAAGTTTCTGATATTTTTAGCCACTAAATAAAGGATATAAAAAAATTGCTCCTATTTTCATTTGACTTTAAAAATCAGTACTCAACATGGTAGATTTTGTCACAAAACAAACTTTAGGATGTTACATTAAAAAAAAAAATTCATTTTAAGCAACAGCAACAAAAAAAACTTTTAAAAAAATTATTATAGGTTTAAAAAATAACTTTACAATTTACAAAATTTGAACCACGAAACTTAGATTTGTTTGATGTCCCAAATGTAGTGTAAATTTGCACTACGAGGCATATTTATTGTTTCTACCAGTGTCTTAGCGTAAAAGCATTCTTCATACTATGTTGGAACTGATCTTCAATATTTTCAAACATGGGTAGTCAGTGAAAATAAGGCTACATATTAAAGGTTACATGGGACAGTTTGCAGATTAATTTTACAAATTTGCACCACGAAACCTATAGTTTGTCTAAGGTAAGAAACCCCCCCCCCCCACCATCACCACAAAGTCTGAGGGCATCTGCTGCTATGGAAACAAGAATAGCGCATTTCAGGGAGGGTAGCTTAAGATTCCCTTTCTCTCACCCACCCGAGCCAAAACCTGCCCTAAACAGTGACCCCACACCCCTACTTAAAATAGTTATACCTCGTTACCATAGTCACCGCCACGGGTCCAGGCGAATGTCTAGTGGAGTTCTTACTTTAGACAAACTATATACTTTTTAGACATTAGTTTCAACGAATGTCATTCCGAAAAATAGAGCTTCATACACAGGATCTGATCTTAAATTTTGTTTAAAATTGGTAGTCGTAACTCGCACGTTTTTTTCTTCTTCTCTGTTTTGAAAATATGCCTACATATTTAACGTTAAAGGAACAATTTAGAAATTCTTTGAGAATTTGTATTGAGAAACCGATTTTTTCCCTCATAAGTAGTCTATATTATTATGTAAATGTTTCATAATATATAATTTTGATATTCGTGAGCTGAGGTTTTTACTGTTTTGTCATTTTTGAAAGTTTCGCTTTTTCAACCTATATTTTTTGGGAAATAGTTTTTAAGTTTGTCATTCTTTAAAATGGTGCTTCCTTTAAAAGCGTGCTTTAATTTTTCTAAAACTGACCGTCCGTCCAATCTCGCGTTACATGAAAAATATGGCTACAAGATTAAAGTTACAAATGGCACTTAACAATATAATTTTACAAGTTAGCACGCGAAATCTATATTTTTTGATCGTAAATAGTTTTTTAAAAAGTCATTCTTTAAAATTGTGCTTCAAACTTAAAGTCAAAGCTTCAATTTTTTTCCAGCATCGGCAGTCAAACCTGCATTCGTTTAAAAAAATTATAGCTACACCCTGATGTCGGAAGTAGTGAAACTAGTGTAGTCGCTATTTTTTTTCGTACTTTGTAGTGTAGTGCGCTACTTTTTTTTCTAAAAAAAAAAGTAGTGTAGTGAGTAGTGCGATACAAAAAAAATAGTAGTTTGTAGTGATTCCCGGTAACTATTTACGCTAGTTTAGTATCTGAAGAGGGTTCCAGCATAACAAATTTTTCGAATTTGATGAATCTTCGCGATTTGTGAAATAACGCAATTTGAAATGACTGTGAGTTAACAAGAATTGTGTATTTAGGTTGACGTATAACTAATATTTAAGCTAGCCATTCTGAATAATAGATAATTTATCACACTTTCACATGTGAATGTAAACTCGTAAAACATTGATGTTATTTCAAAGGAAGAAAACATATTTTTGATGTACTTAATTTCTTAGAGGAAATAGAAGAGCATTCATCACTTAACGAAACTGCAAGTATTTAATAATTTCCTAGCATTTTTTAAATTATATATTCGCTGTTAAGAAGGTCATAAAAAATTGAAGACTAAATGAACAAATTCGAAAAAAATGTTTTAGAATAACAAACTGGTTCATGTACACATGAATAAATATTTCTAAATAATTCTTCATGTTAAATATAAGCCAATTTTTTATTCAAAACTATTTTGAGCATAATGTTTAAATTAATTTCTCGAACAAAGTTCGGTTCCTACGAAAATTCGGCTACATTAGTAGCGATGTAGTAGTCATTACAATTCCAAAGTAGTTGGTTAAATAAAAGTAGTTTTAGTTAACTACATTTGTAACAAAGTAGTTGTAAAAGTAGTGAACTACAAAAATAATGTAGTTTTTCCGACTACTGCCTACACCATTAATGTAACTTTTGGCAGATAATTAACTATTTTAAAAAATTTGCACGATTAAACTTAATTTTTATCCATATTTGACAAGTGGCGAAATTTCCTAGAGCGAACTGTCCCAAAACGAAGTCATGGGTTGAAATGTCCAAAAACAAAGAAATATAATCGAATTATCTGTAAATCGTGTGGTCCACTCTAGCTCCTAGTTGAGTAATACAGTGGGTAAAAAAAGTCTCCGTACGCAGATACGAATGCAAATCAAAGTTTAATTTGTCACACAAAATTCATAATGATAAAAATGAAAACTTAAAAATGTGTTAAAACTAATATTATTTAATATTTATTCATATTAAAAGGATGATAATACTGACAAAATTAAATAATAAATCTTAAAAACTCAAAAAATGCCGTAAACATGGAACAAAAAAGTCTCCGTACGGTGCCCTAGCACACGAAAAAAGTTTACAAAAATGCGAAATACATTCACAAAAATGCATTTAATGATCAGTGGGCTCTCCTTTGGCCTTTATCACCTCTCTTAGACGTTTTGGCATTACCCTTACAAGTTTTTTTGTTGTTTCTGGAGAAATATTACACCAAATGCTACTAATGGCACTTTTGAGTTCAACTTTGTTTTTTATGTCATATTTTTTAAGTTGTCGGGCAATTTATTTCCACAAATGTTCGATGGGGTTTAAATCGGGTGACTGGGGAGGGCTATGAAGTTGTTGTTTAAGATGGTAAAGGCACCACTCTTAGGATCGTTGTCCTGCTGAAAAGTAAATCCAGTTCCAAGAGATAGTTTCTCTGCGCTGGATAACACATTTTGTTTAAGAATATCCAGATATCCAAATCGATCCATAGTTCCCTCGATGAATTGCAAATTTCCTACTCCAGAAGCACTCATACACCCCCACACCGCCACCACCGTGCTTCACAGTTCCGCATAAATTTGCTTGTTTGGTTTTCTCCACACCATAATTCGGCCATCTGACCCATGAATGTTAAATTTTGATTCATCACTAAAAAGAATGGATCCCCAAAAAGTTAATGGCTTGCTTACATGCTTCTTTGCAAATTCGAGGCGCTTTTTCCTGTTGCACAAACTTATATAGGGTTTCTTCCGGGCCGCACGTCCACGATAACCACTTTTTTTAATGACATTTCTCACGGTTTGAGTTGAGACTTTAACTAACCATTAAATCAGCTGCCAACCGCGGTGCACTCATTCGTGGATTTTCTTGAACTTTGCGTTTCTTTTATGCAAGCGATTTAATTTGGACGGCCTCCCGTATCGATCTCTATGCTCAAGTGAATGAAGTTTACGATATCTTTCAATGATATATTGCACAGTAGACTTCGGTTTTTTGGTCATTTCACTAATCCTTTTCATGGATAATCCATCTTTTCGCAATTTAATCACTAATTCCCGAATAGCTATGGGAACTTCCATTTTGAGACGATCAACTTTCTAACGTCAAAGATTTACTGCGGGCCTGTTTTAAACACGTCAGAAAGAATTTGCAAACTTTTTTTGCTCTGCAATTTTCAATTGACCTTAGATATTGCAAATAATATGCTTTTCTCGTTTTTTAAGAATGAAAATTTATAAAAATCTCTTTCTATAGAGTTATACTAAACACATATAGACAGTATTTAAAGAAAAAATACAATACTTTAAAAATTACATGCTTATTTATTCTTAAATTTAGTGACCGTACGGAAACTTTTTTTACCCACTGTATATTCACTAACTTAATAACATATGCCTCTTTACCACGACATAGAATTTTTATCTGACATCCTTATAAAAAAAAAAAAAATTTCCTCTAAAGTTGAAATTCCGGATTTCTATATTTCTCTTCGAGCAATTCGGAATTCATAAAGAAGCCAAAAATTACGAAATCGTAACAAGTAGGAAATGGTATTTCGTCTCCGCATTCTTCATAATCAAAATAAGTTCTTTTTTGAGGAAACGTTAACAAACAAGGCTGCAACAGGTTATTGACTACGATTATTCAATCGATTAAAAACTTTTATTCAAACTTTTTTTTTTCAAAGATGAAAAGTTTCTGAGCAAAATATTTTAAAACGATCTATTATCGCTAAAGAATAATCATTTTTTTTTATTTCCGAAAACGTGTTTTTATAAGTCTCATTTTACTAAACAACAAATATTTTCCGAACGACTTAACATTTTATTCAACAGCAAACGATTCCGAGAAGCAGTCGTTTTTTTTAGAATCGTTTTCTCCAAACCATTTCTCACTTATTTTTTCTGGAAAATTTTCTTATTTTCTCATTTTAAAATATTTTATATATAAAATAGATGTATTTAAGCATTTATTAAAATTATTATAAGGTACATAAAAAAAAAAGTTTTTGGTTTATAAATTATTCTACCATACTATATATTGTAATATGCTCAAAATTTGAAATTACATCTTAATGTATTTCTTACAACAAAAAAATAAATAAATAAATAAATAAATAAAGAAAGAAAGAAAGAAAAGAAAAAGAAAAAAGAAAGAAAGAAAGAAAAAGAAAAAATGAATGCAGGGTTTTCATAATACTACTACACATAGAAAACTACGTTTTCAAAATCCTGAAAGCAAATAAAAATAACGTTGTAATGATGCATAAATGTTTCTGTAATGGTGTCCCTCAGCCCGATATCCCAAATGTTTTCATAATGATGTTATATGCTAAATTACTTAATGTTTATGCAGTGAGAGCGGGTAGAAAAGATATTTTTAGCAAACTTTTATAGCTTGAAATACCACAGGCGTTTGGAATATGATTTTGTTACGGAATTCCATTGTGAAGTTTTAGATCGTATCTGTTGGGCTGGATGCCATATTTGCATAGCCACCATGACATAGATATATTCTAAAAAATTGTTGTGTTACTTCTCTGTTTTATTTTATAAGAGGCTGTATAGCGTTTAACAGCAAATATATTTTGTGTTTATTCCTTGTTCACATCACCCAACCATGGTCTCTCCCAAGCCCTTTTTTATATTGCTATGGTAAGAATGTCACGTAATTTTGGTCCCAGTCAGAAGACGTGGACAGTGGAAGCTGGCACCCCTCTCTCCTAATTTCCGCACCAAAACCAACGAGAGTACTTACAGACACGACAGATTTAACGGGCACCTTGCTAGGATCGACTTCTTTTTTTTCAACATGCGGTGTGAGTGATGTCACCGAACCGCTTATTCGTTGTTCATACAACCCATCCGTAAATTAATCATATATTTTTGTTAAAGTCAATACGCTTAATACATACGTAGTATTAGCGGAATGATATTATCATTGAGATATTTGGTAAAAAAGATAATAGATCTTACCTACAACTCTTCAGTAAGATTGATTTCGTATATTTTACGAAAGATTCACGAAAGAATATTTATTATTTAGATTTAGTAAAAATGATTTTATTGACAAAGAAAATTTACCAATACTCCTTAAAATTGGCTTTTCACTAGTGACAAAATGGCATAAGACCAGAACATATAACTAACCCTACTTAATCTAGGTATTTTTTTATAAATGGAATTATTGATAAGTTATCAATATCATACTTTAAAAACAAAATTTTTTACCATGCTAATTGCTTAAATGGCTTTAGAACTGAAAGTTTAATAAGCGGAAAAATTATCGGTTCAAATTATATATTAAACGAGTTCTTGTTGACATTTAATTCTTAAGATAGTAAACAAATTCCGGTTTTATTGATTTTATTTTCGAATAAGTTCAAAATACCGATCAAAATTTTTTTCTTTAAATTAAGAATTTAGGAATACTTACTTTGCACTTCCAAATAATCAATAATAAGTAACAAACAATCGATTAATAATAAATAATAAAAACGATAAATCAATAATAAATAACAATAAATCAATAATAAATAACAATAAATCAATAATAAATAACAACTAGTAACAAACTTATTACAAACAAACTAAAAACCATTATGTAGTGCTAGATGGTATAGGAATAATAATATTTCGATATTTTTCAAATTAAACAAATTTGCAGGGTACTTATTTCCATTTTATTTCATAACCGTCGTTGAACAGCCGACCCAATATTTTTTGGTTTACGACTACTTATATTAAACTCCGTAGCCTTGTCATTTTGAACCCAATCCAGAAGACAAGGGAACTCCAGGGAATTGGGAGAAATTTGGAAGATGGATTGATGGAACTAACCCTTATTTGCGTTACATGGAGAGAAAAGCGATAAAAACCTTCCACGGTTAGCCTTACGGCAGACAAGGAGACTTTAATCCATGATCCATCTACCACTTAGGATATTTTACGTGATCACTATGGTCAGTGAGAGCCGGGTGCGAAATTCCTATCGACCAGCCATCGTTGGGGTGCGAACCCGATTCACCTCATTGGAAGGCGAACGCTTTATCCTCTGAGCCATCATGACTCTTCCATTTTTTTAATAACTGTAGTTTGAGCCGCGATAGATCAGGGGATAGAGCGTTTGCCTTCCAATGAGGTGAACCGGGGTTCGATCCCGGCGATGGCTGGTCGATACGAATTTTGCATCCTGCTTGCACCGACCTCAGTGCTGACGTGAAATATCCCAGATCATAAGTTAGAGTCACATTGCCATCAGGCTAACCGTGGGAGGTTCTCGTGGTCTACCTCACCATGTAACGCAAATGCGGGTTAGTTCCATCAAAAAGTCCCCCACGAAGGCAAATATCTCCCAATACTTGATCCTGTCTACTGGATCGGGCTCAAAATTACAAGGAGTTGAACATTAGTTGTCGTGAACCCAAAATCTGGGTCAGCTGTTCAACGGTGGTTATAAACAATAACTGTCGTTTACAAGCTGACCGAATTTTCAGCTCACTACTACCAATGTTCCGTATCTTTTTAACTTTAAATCCAATCCAGAAGACAAGGGAACTCATGGCATTGGGAGAAATTAAGTCTTCGTGGAGGACTCTTTGATAGAACTAAACCGCATTTGTGTTACTTGGAGAGGTTTAATAAAAGTCACTCAAATGGTTCTTTATTTTTTGTTTCTTCTCTCTCAAAAGCAAATAAAGCAAAACTTCCTTTTTACATTTTCACAGGTCCGGCTTCTTTTTCAAATTTTACTTCTGAAACATTTATGAATATCACTATAAACATGAAAGAAAACTCACACTTTACGGTTTTTTATGAGGAAAAATATTTTTAACATATATTTTTGTATTCTAAACCAAAACGTAATTTCATGGTCTGTTGGCGACCATTCTACTTTGTTCCGCTCTTTGCTTCTTCTTTAAAAGGTTCTAAATGCTTTCGCTTCGTTTTTTTTTTTTTTTTTTTTCTTCTTCTGCTTGTTTAAGATTTTTCCCACCAAAATGTCAATTTAAGAAACATCGAGTTGAAGAAACGAATTCATAAAAGTAGCAATATTAAAATGAAGCTCAAATAGCGTGAAATCTCTGAAATGTAGAAGAAAAAAAAAAGAGATGGAATTTTTATTCTCTGGAAATTTAGTAATCTGCGAAAATTATTCATTAAGGTCATCATCCTTATAGTTATTAATCCTTATAGTGTAGAACTTCATTAAGGTTATTGTCCTTATAGTTAAGTTCTATAAAAATAAATTAAAACAAAACTCTGATTTTTAGACAAATCGGAGACTACTGATGACAAACTATTTGTATTTTTTTTTCCTGAAATTTATTTAATTTGAAAGAACAGGGAAGTAGAATTCCGGAGAGAAGATTTCGCAACAAAAGCGAATTCATCAAGATTAAGATATGAATTAGTGCACAAAAGTATAGTTACAGAACTTTATTAAGGTTCTTATAATTACTTTCTATAAAAATAAATTAAAACAACTATAAAAATAAATTAAACTGGTTCTTAGACAAATTGGGGACTACTGATTAATTATTGACTACTACTACTGATAAATTATTTATGTAATTTCTTTTGTATTTACTTTGTAAAAACTAGCATGTAGAATTATGGATGGATTATTGAAGATTTCGCAACAAAAGTAAATTTGTCAAGATTAAGAAATAACCTAGCAAACAAAAGTAATGAAACAAAATTTTAAAATTCGCAAAATATCATCTATATATAGATCGCAGTGGAATAATTCGTATATTTTTGCATTTCTTTCTTTTGTTATATTCTTAATGAATTGTGGATGAATTTCTAATTCGTATTTACTGACTTGGCAAACCAGCATTTGCCAAGTGTTAACGAATCGAAGAAAAGAAGTAGTAAAAATAAGGTGAAGCCCTTAATTAGCATAAAATTTCCTCTAAGTAAAGAGAGTATTTGAAATTTTTGCTTATTTGAAAAAATTCTTATCTCATTTGAAAACTTCATCAAGACTATAGTTTTCATTAAGATTAATTTCTTAGTAATACGCCTATTCTTTAAGAAATGGACACACAGTAGTAGTAAAACTAAAATAAAACTCATGAAATCTCATCCCTCTATAGACAGTATTGCAATAATATTTAATATGCACTTAAATTTTTTTCTTTTGTAACATTTGAATGGGTTTTGGACGATTGCTGAATTCGTATTCATTTAATGCTGGTGAATTGACGCCAATTCGTTAAGTTTTAGAAATAGATGCACAAAACAATAAAACTATTAAACTATAAATTCATAAAAATCTCATCTAAGTAAAGTTTGTTTCTTTTTTTTTTTTTTTTTTGAGCGAGAGAGAGAGAGATAAAGATTAATCTACACGTAGAACTTATATAAATATTTCATTAAGCTTATCATCCTTGTTTTTTTTTTCCTCTGTAAAATGTAGTGAATTAGAAAGAGAAAAAACTTGATGAAAGACAATAACTCATGAAAAGTTATCTGTTATACATTTTATTGTAAGTTAATAGACGTATTTTTTGTTACATTAAAAGAATATCTTTTAATTGGAATCTTTTATTTGGATTTCCCGATAATTCACATTCGTGAAGTTTAAGGAAGGGAATTAAATTAGTAAAAATTCATGAACTCTCATCTAGATAGTAATTGGATTAATTTATATTTTTTGTAGTTCATACATATTTGTAGAATTCTGAATGGATTACAGTAAGTTTCCTAATTCTCAAAGTATACAAATTTCTAATTTAGAAGAATATAGTCTCAAAAAAAGTTAGAAAACAATTTATTTAATACATTTATTAAAATCAAATTCCATACTTTAAAATTCAATTTTATGCATATACATATCGAAATTATTGTATCGTAAGAAAATATTTCGTACAAAATATTCCTATTTTTATCCCAAATGCCTAGAAGGTTAATCGTTTAGTTATCTGAGCCTTCATTTTTACATTTATTTGAAAATCATATTTTATTCTTTATAAAATTATTTTCTTGCGCAAACTGTAAAAATATTTAATCTATTAATAAAAATCAATAAATTTAGAGTTCCCTGTTGTCAATTGCATGATCAGTGTTTTGCTGCAACAATATTTCGTCAAGAGCCGTGGTGCCCCCCTCCTTTTACGGGGTAACGCAGGATCGAATCCTATCTGTGATGACTGGCCGGTACGAATTACGAAAATACCGATCACAGCGATAAATGGATCATGGGTTAAAATGCTTCTCGTCGTCAGGCTAACCGTGGGAGGTTTCCGTGGTCTCTTGCCCATATAACGCTATGCCGGTTAGTCTCATTTAAAGTCCACTACGGAGGATAGTTTGACCCAATACATGATCTATGACCTCCCTTTTTATTTTTGGAACGAACCAATTTTTGGAATTTTTGACCATCAGTGTTCAACTCCGTAGCCGTGTAATTTTGAACCCAACTCAGGAGACAAAAGCACTCCCGAATTAAGCATTGGGATGCCTTCGTGAAACATTTTTTTGATGGAACTAAACCGCATTTGCTTTACATGGAAGAAAAAAAACTACAAAATCCTCTCTGAGTCAACCTGATGGGAAGGGGATTCTAATGCATACTCCGTCTATCGTTGGAGATATTTTACGTCAGTTCTCTGGTTGGTGCGAAATTCATATCAACCAGTTGCGGAATTCATATCAACCAGCCACTGCTAGGTTTCGACCCTGACTCACCTCATAGGAAGGCGAACACTTTATTCTCTGAGCCACAGCGGCTTTCATGAGTTCCCTTTTCTTCTAGGTATTGATCCATTATTACAAAGCTGAAGAATTGAAGATTGATAGTTATAAACTCAAAAAATTATTCTGTCGTGGAGGCCCAGGGGATAGAAAATTCGCCTTTCAATGAGGTGAACCGGGTTCGAATCTCAGCTATGACTAGGTGATACGAATTCCGCACCTGACTTGCACCGACCACAGTTCTGTCGTAAAATATCCTCAGTGTGAAACGGATCATGGGTTAGAGTCCCCTTGCCGTCGGGCTAACTATAGGAAGTTTTTGTGGTTTTTCCTCGCCATGTAACGCAAATGCGGGTTAGTTCCAACAAAAAGTCTTCCATATGAAGGCGAATTTCTCCCACTACTTTATCCAGGAGTTTCCTTGTCTTCTGCATTGGGTTCAAAATGACAAGACTACGGAGTTGAACCTCAGTAACCATAAACCCGAGATTGGGTCGGCTGTTCAACGACGGTTATTAAATATAACTTTTTTTTAATGATTCAGTTGTACAACCACCATGTTAAATAAACTAAGATATAGAATTAAAGTTGGGCCATTTCGTATGGAAACCACGTATGCTTTTTTTTCTTCTACTAAATTTAATGTTAAAATTTTAATAAGACAAAGAATTCAAAAAATTGCAAAGAAATTTCTTTTCCTTAATAGTTTCTCAACAAATCGTTGCCCTCTTAGGGAAAAAAAGACAAAACAAATTGGAATACAGTTAAAATGAAAATTATTAATCTGCTACATTAATTGCTGAATAAAAGGAGGGAAAAAAACTGGAGTTCAGGTCAACAAACGAGAAGAAAAAATTTTTCAATGGTCTCAGACGAATACTCTTGCAAACAATAAAATAATCGCCTAAACTGGTTTATAATATTAATTTAGTCTGAAGAAAAAAATCGTTTTTTTTTTAACACGTATTGGTTTACTCAATGAAATAAACATCAGGTCTCAAAATAGCAATTCTTTCATTCATTTATTAATACTTGAAATGTAAAATTAAACTAAAATGCATATTTTCAGTACTGCGATTTTCTTTTAAAAAAGGCTCTATTTTAAGTATATTTAGATATAACATCGGTATTAAAAAAATAAATTCCTTCACTGTACTTCATGTTTTGAACTAAATTTAAGCAATTTATAAAATGAGGACACTCTACAAATATTGGAAAATTTTGTTTTTTCTTTCTTTAGTAAAATATTCCTTAACACTTTGCACTTAAATGGTGTCTCTTTTACATCCCTTTTTCACCTGTAAATTAAATAACGCTATAAATGTTAAAATTTTTACGCCCTACTATTTAGTGAAATCAATATTACTATCTAAAAGAAATACCAATTGCAAAGTATCGATACTTCTTTAATGCAATGGAATACCTGCAAGTGACGTAGCGTGGGTATCCCGATCCTGATTGGTTGTTGAAAAGGGACAATTGTTCTCTCCATTCTACACTTGTGGACAAAATTAAGAGAAAATCAGAAATTAATCAGAATTGGACACAGCTACAATGGGCTAATTTTCTCTTCACCGATGAGTCCAGATTCAGTCTACAACCTGATTCTGAACGGTTATTGATGTGGAGGGAACCTGGAACCCGATACCATCCCAGCAACATTGACGAAAGGGACCATTATGCTGGTGGAAAACTCATGGTTTGGGCAGGGATCATGCAAGATACCCGCACACCGCTCCATGTGTTTGACAATGTTTCCGTGAATGCCCAGAGGAACAGGCAGGAGGTCCCTATGTGCGTCTTTTCAGGGGCGCTGTTGGCCCTGAGTTCATTTTTATGGACGACAATGCGCGACCACATAGGGCTCTCATGGTTGATGAGTATCTGGAAAGCGAGGATATTCAACAAATGGATTGGCCAGCCAAATCCCCTGACCTGAATCCTATTGAACATGCTCGAGATGCTCTTGGGAGAGCTATTGCAATGCGCCAACCTCCCCCCAGAACCATTCTGGAGTTAAAAATTGCTCTGGCGGAAGAATGGGAGGGTCTTCCACAAATCCTCCTTTAACTCCCTTATTAACACCATGCATACTCGTTGTGCATGCTGTCTGTCTGTCAGGGGTGACCATACACCATACTAGAGGCAACACACACTGTACAAGCCTCACTTTTATAGTCATCTTTTATACTTAAGTTCAGACTACATTGGATTTATTGGCAATAGGTCTTGCCAGTGAATGGCACTTTCATTTTTGTTTTGCATACTTTATTATCATGGAATAAGCTATATCTATACCAAATTTCAATTATTTATATTCAGTATTTTTTGAGATAATTGGGAAAATGTCTTCCATCTCTTAATTTTGTCCACCAGTGTATTTCGAGTAAGCCAAGCCAGTCAAGCATCGATTATCTTAAGTGACATCTTCTATATCCTTTCGCAAAGATTCCAATTCTTGCACTGGCAAGAAGCCACGTAGAACATAAACAAACTATTCATTCATCGAAGTTGCCAGGCTCACAAAACAAAAAGGTTCTAATAAAATATATATACAAATATTAAATCTATGTTAAATAAAAGACGTAGACGAGAAAGAATTATATTTCAACAAATTCAATGTGCTATACTGCGTTGTAATTAATTAACATCAAGTTAATAAAAATTCTTACTTAGATATTCTGGAGAAACTTAGCTCAACTTTAACATGCCATCTTGTTTTAAAAAGATCAGCTCTAGCTGAGGTCATAGGTCACGTGTTTATGTATCAGTAATCGTCTCGAATTGCAAGTACCCGATTATTGAGTAGCCATTTTTAAGTGTATGTGAACTTTTACTTGTGAACATGCATGTTTAAGCATTCTTTTTTGCTTTATAATTCATTCAGTAGTTAAAACCTTTTCCTCATCTTTAATTATTAATTTGAATTAAAGCTTATTTTTCTGTAAGTTTTAAAAACCCTATTTTATTTCCTCTCTTATGAAACACATTCTAAAATTTAAAACATATTTGATCGCAAGAAAGACGAGTTCTATTTGCATACAAAATATAGTCTTTTTTTTTTTATCAAAATCATCGCCATTGAATTGTCTCATATTAGGCATTATGTTAATGAGCAAAGTAACTTAACACTGTAATTTAGAACTTATTCAAGTTAAAAGACAATTATGCATTGAATTATGAGTATCATTATTATGGTATTATTCATTGCATTCTTTAATGATAAGTTGAATGAATGAACTATTGACTAAAGACTAAATCGATTTTCAATAATTACTGGACTGGATTAGTTGTAATGACCCACGAGTTTGTTTTTTTTTCTTTCAAGGCTAGATAAAAAGAGATAATATAAAGCCCTTCATGAGATTTTAATAGATTATTAACGAATGATTGTGTATGAATCTTCATAAGTGTGAAATAAACGATACATTAATGACCGTTTTAGTTATCAAATTTATCTTCATTAACGGATGAAATAGTATCACAGCTATCATAGTTGAACATTGTAGAATATTGATGCTTGCTGATTTATGACATTTGAGAGAAATAGTTTCGTTTCGTTTTTTATTATTATTTTTTTTTTATTTTTTTTTTTTTTATGTGAAATAATGGTATTTTTAGAATTTCTTACTCCTACCATTAAAAAGAAATGGTTTTAATTTATTTTATGCTGAATATTGGTACTGTTAGCACTTGCTCACTTATGTCATCTAAACGAAGCTACTTAACATTATTTTCATGCCGAATTTAGATGGTTTTAGTACATGCTCATTTATGGCATTTAAGCAAAGCTACTTAACATTAGTTTCATGTTTGATTTAGATGGTTTTAGCACATGCTCATTTACGGCATTTAAACAAAGCTTACCTAACATTAGTTTCATGTCGAATTTAGATGGTTTTAACACATGCTCATTTCTGACATTTAAACAAAGCTTACCTAACATTAGTTTCATGTTTAATTTAGATGGTTTTAGCACATGCTCATTTACGGCATTTAAACAAACCTACTTAACATTAGTTTCATGTTTAATTTAGATGGTTTTAGCACATGCTCATTTACGGCATTTAAACAAAGCTACTTAACATTAGTTTCATGTTTAATTTAGATGATTTTAGCACATGCTCATTTACGGCATTTAAACAAATCTACTTAACATTAGTTTCATGTTTAATTTAGATGGTTTTAGCACATGCTCATTTACGGCATTTAAACAAAGCTTACCTAATATTAGTTTCATGCCAAATTTATATGGTTTTAGCAATTGCTCATTTATGGCATTTAAATGAAGTAATTTTAATTTATTTCAAGTAGAACATTGATGTCTTTAGCCACTTAAACGAAATGAATTTATTTCTTGCGCAGTATGGATGCTCTTTAGCACTTGCCCATTTATGCTATTTTTCACTGATAGGATTTTATAACTCTAATATTTATTTTTGATAACTTGTTTTAATTATCGTATTAAATAATAAGACTTTAAAAGAAATTTTTATTCATCATTTTAACTAATAAGAGTTTAAAACGATATATTATATGAAAAAATACACTGATTATTTGCGTAAATTGCAGACAATTTTACTACATATAAAGCGTAGCACTTACCTGGTTTCTTCCTATTTTTATGACTAGGCTTATTTTCATGTTTATAGGCAACCAGCGTAACTTGACGTTCATGAGTAATTTCTTCGAAATCTATAAATTTTTTTCTAAATAATTCTAACTGAAACAATATTTTTTTTAAAAAATATAATATTGTTTTATAATGTTAAGCATTGAAAGATGAATGAATGCTGAAATTTTCGATGTACGCAATAAGTTATTACGAGAAATAAAATAAATAAAAAGTCTTATTATTAAAGTCTTATTAATATTATTCATAATGAATGATTAAAAAATTAATTAGTTCCGAGTTACTATACAGAGTGAATCATAATAATCACATTTCACCTAATAACGTAATTCACGTTTAATATATATTTTCAGACTCCTTGTTAATAATGAAGTAAAAAAAAGTACACACACTAGGGGGTCACAAATTAGTATTTAAGGATGGAAAAAAAAACGATATTGAAACTCTATAATAAACGATATTGAAATCTGATGAAACACTACTGAGAAGAGCGAGATGAAAAACATTAAAATTCATATAATGAGTGGCATAGGTTAGTTCACCCCGGATTTAAACTCTGGGGGTGACAAAAGATTTTATGTTGTGTTTCAGATAATTAAATTTTTATACTTAAATAACGCCAAACTTTAATTTAAGCTGTATTAAATTTCATTATAATTTTATTCCCAGGTATCAACTCTAAGGTGTGGTGATAAATAATATTATTTCCTGGTATCAACTCTAAGGTGTGGTGATAAATAATTTTATTCCCATGCATCAATTCTAAGGTGCGGTGATAAATAACTTTATTCCCTGGTATAAACTCTAAGGCGTGGTATTAAATAATTTTTCCCTGATACCAACTGCAAAGTGTGAGGATAAATAATTTTATTCCCATGAATCAACTCTAAGGTGTGGTAATAAATAATTTTATTTTCAGGTGCCAACCTTTAAGGTCTGGTGATCCGGATTCCCAGTATCCAGACCCCAAATGGTATGGTCTCTGAAAATCCTGCCTAACGCGTATACTGAATATAATGTTGTTCTTCCTTTAGCATCTGTGACAGACTGGGATCACGGATTAGCCCTCTCACCACATATTATAAATAGGCACAATTCCTTTGAAAATTACTATTTTCAAGTGCAATTAAAAAATATTGATAATTTTTTTTGTCTGAGTTCTAAAAAATTGACCGCAAGGTAAGAATTAACAGACTTGGGAAGTGGAATGGTAGTTGGAGCTAAACGTATGGAACATTTTACTTCAGAAATTGTTAGAGATTTCAATATTCTTAGAATGAATTCTGTAGAATGACTAATAAAAACTTACAGGCGTTCTATACAATGACTAGGCAAATTAAATTAATGATTATCATATTATATACTTTGCCTAAGATCATTTGTGAATGGATAGGATGCCTAAGTATTCTTAGACTATGATGACTAGCAGTGTCTAGGCACTCTATATAGTGTCTAGGCATTCAATACAATGTCTAAGCATTCTATGAAATGCCTAGTCGTATATATTGACGGTAACATACAAATCTGAATTATTAAACGCTTAAAACTTATAAAAGGAACTTGAAACATTTCTTAAACAACAAGAACACGTGATATAATTTTAATGAGTTGTTTTCTGTGACTGTGACAAGCGTGTCGGGAAACTTGTCAATGGTCGAAAAGTCAGTTCTCAAATATGCGAATTTGAAAGGGAAAAAGAAAAAAACAGTGTATCGACTAAAAATCAGAATCAATGGTCCAAAAAATATTCCTTTCTAATCACTGAAATCGGAATAGAAAGGAAAACGTTCTAAATTCACTCCATTGTTTCTCTCTCTTCTGACTGTGTGTTTAAGTTAAATTCCATCATCTCCCAGTGTGAACCCTCTTTTTTTCTACGTACCCAACCAGTAAACAAGACGTAAAACGTCGGCATCAGATTCGATCCGGGAGTTCTGAATCTGACCTCTTTTTCACGACGACCCGGTTCCTAAAGAACGTGCTTCAAAAACATCGTTCCTGAGAGGAGATTGAACAAAACAAGTATCGACATTGAACTTGGTGGCTCGGGTTATACGAAAAAGGTGACTGCTGATTTCATTTTGGAAGCAGACACACAAGAAGCAACATGCATTTCTCTTCGCTTAAGGTGAGCCCACTGTTACCTCTTTTTATGACTACACATAATCTATGTTGTGGATTTTAAACTCGACATGAAATGATATATTTCAAAGAAATTTTTTCTGCGTTCAACATTTAAAGAAACTTTCTTTTTACAATTTTATTGTGAAATTAAATTCTTTATTTAAAGGAATAATTTTTTGGATGCAATTTTCTGTGGAATAATATAATAAAATATTTTCATTGGAATTAAGTTCATCGTTGTAGGATAACGTTCTTTCTTTTTTCTTCTTCTTATTTTTTAAAATAATGTTTCGGAATTTAAGGTTCCATTTTAAGTAACTGTTTTTGAGAGTTTAATTGTAGAATAATATAAATTATTGGAGGAAATTGTTTTTAAATAATTTCATTGTTGAATTAAACCAATTAACGTCATTAAACTATTTATTTTTTAAATTCTGAATTGATGAATTGAATTTATATGAATTTTTCTGTGGAATGATATAGAAAACTATTTTTATTGGAATTAAATGCATCATTGCAGAATTACTTCTTTTTTTAAAAAAATATTGAGGAATAAAGTTTCCTTTTAAGTAAAATTTTTGCAAGAGTTTTATTGTTGAATAATATAAATCACTATCTATAGAATTGAGTTATTGAAGGAAATTGTTTTCAAACAAATTTATTGTTGAATTAGACCCATTAGAGTCAGTAAATGAAATATTTTTTAATGAATATCTCTGTGGAATTATATAGAAAACTATTTTTTTTTTAATTAAGTTCATTATTGCAGAATAACAATTTTTTATATAGTACTGCAGAATTAAGTTTTTATTTAAATAAAATTAGTTTTTAAAAAGTTTTATTGCGAAATAATATAAATGATTTTCTGTAGAATTAAGAGTTTTTGGGAAATTATTTTTAAACAATTTTATTGGGAGATTAAATGAGTTAATTTTATTAAACGAAATGCTGTTTTTAATGAAATTTTTTGGTAGAATATTATAAAAAATATTTTCAATTGAAAATGTATTATTCTATAATGATGAAAGGAAAAGATATTTTCATTTAATCACTACAGAATAATTTTTTAAAGTAATTAAGTTCCACTTTAAATAAAATTCTTTTTTAAAAAGTTTTATTGTTGAATAATATAAATAATTTTGTTTGGAATTAATTTATTAGAGGAAATTGTTTTTAAATAAATTTATTATGGAATTAAGTTTTTCATTAAATGAAATATTTTATATGAAATTAATAGTTTAAAAAAATATTTTCATTCTAATTAAGTTTACCGTTGCAGAATAATCTTTTATAAGTCATAGAGTGGAATTAAATTTCTCTTTATATGAAATTCTCTTTTATAAGTACTAATGTGGAACCATTTTCCATAAAAGAAATTTTTTTTAAATTATATTTATTGTGGATTTATGTGTTCTTTATTAAATGTAATTGTTTTTAGAAGTTTTTACTGTGGAATGATATGGGCGTAGGATAATGTAATGTTCACAATAAAACACCAATTTTCAAACTATATCTTGGAATTATGTTACACAAAGTAAAAATCTTTTCTCTCAAGAATTCTACTACGAAATGACAAAAAAATTTCATTGCTGTTAAATTCTTCATTAAAGGAAACTATTTTAAACAACTTTGCCATGGAATTAGCTTCTTCATTAAGCGAAATATTTAATTAAAAAAAAAACAATTGCATTGGAGAAATATATACACAAAAGTTTGAGTGGAATAAAGTTCTTTAAGAAAAATTCCTTTTAAGAATTTACAATGGAATATTATTAATTTCGCGGTGGAATAATATTTACTGTTTTTCTACGAAATTAAGTTACGAAAGAAAATAAGCTGTGGCAGAACGAAACAGATTTAGTTACATTGATTGTTCTTTCAAATTTCATTACTTTAAGAAGACAAAAAAAAAATAGAAATAGCACCTATTTACATGTTACATGCATTCTTCATACAAAACACTTTCACAAATGTTAAAATTTCAATCATTAATTCAATCTTTAACAACTTAATTATTTCAAATACATTGAAAATAATTGTTTTCCGCATGAATAAATCAATTTTATTTGTTTTCTTTCGATAAAATTTATGCTTGGAATTATCTATTTGAATTCATACATATTTTTAAATATTATTGGGGAAAAAATAGTCAACTTAAGTAAATGACATTGATAAAAAGTTTTAAAAAAATATAATAAAAAAGCAAGATTTATTAAATTTTATAAATAGATTTATTATACAGTATCCTATAGTTTAATAAATTAATTATGATAATCTTAAAACTAAAATTGAAATAGTGTTGTAAGTGCAAAATCCCTGAGTAATAAAATATTACTAATAAACGTGTTTTATTTTTAGTTACTACTTAATTTTTGATATTTAATTTTTGATCAAACTTGTAAACTAATTTGAACTATTCACACTTCAAATATTTTTCTTCTAACTTTACTTCTGAATTTTATTCGAACATTTTATTTTTATTTCTAGAAGTGAAAGTTAACGGAAAATTTATTTATTAATATGTAAAAATACATAGTGTAACGCAGATTATGTGGGAATACAGAAATAATTTAAAACTATCTATTGTTAAATTACTTTTATATTATGTATTTCGAATTTTCCAAAAGAATGTTTACGATTTAAAAACAGGAAAAATATTTGAATAAAGTATTATGTATCATCAAAGTATAATACTTTATTTACAACTAACTTTCTAAATTAAAGTGCATTTAATTTCTGTTAATTTTAGTAGTATGACATGATCATCGTAGTAAAAAGTTGTTAGAATCGACAGCCTATTAAAGGTGAACAAAATTAGGATCATAAATTTCATTATCAATAATAGATCTAACGGTACATCTCCTACTTATGTTCCAAAAAAAAAAAAAAAAGGAATACTACTTTAAAAATGCTTAAAATCTAATACACGTTTTCTTTTAACAATTTCAAAGGTAATATGATTTGCGCATATCAGATTGTTATTACTTAAATTACTTATTGTTATTAATTATTACTTATTGTTATTAATTATTACTTATTGTTATTAATAATTACTTTACAAGATATTACATTTAATAAGGCTTTTAGATAAATAATAATCACATTTATTCCTTAATGAAAAATCTTTCGAATATTCTTTTATTTTATGGAATTACTCATGCAAAAGCTTTGGATAAGAAATTATTTGTTACTAATAAAAGTGTTATTAGTATTTATGATTTATTGCTTTATTGAGTATTAGTAGTTTAATAATTCTTTTAACCACATTTCTCGAAGTAAATCGTTAAAATTTAATTGTTATCTGGCACACAAAGCGTCTATTTTCGCCGATAAATCTTGAAGTAGTGTGAAATATGATTGGTCTAACAATAATGTAAGTTTCATTTCTGTGAAAGGGATATTGAATACTGGAAAAAATTTTCTTCGTTTTTCTTTAATCAGCATTGATTTAGTGCTCACCGATGGATTAATCATTTGATTATAAAAATCAGGAGGTGAACTAACACTACCTACCTGATGAAAGCACAGTTTAATTTTTTCTCCGTTAAGACGATCAAAAAAAAGGAAGTATTGCCCGGAAATATCTGCAGAAAATTATCAAACTACGTCGTCTAAATAAATGGATTATTGAATTTAAGAAATAATCTTAGTTTGATTTATACGAAAAAAATATTAAGTATAAACTTATATATTACCGTTGAAAGTGTTTTTTTATATTATTTTAATCAGTAACGGTAAATAATAAAACGAAGAGTTAACGAAAAATCTCAAAGTTAATTTCCGAAAACAGGTTAGGGCAGGAAATTTTTTTTCCCGGCATGACAATGAAAAAATGAAGCTTTGCAGAGAAAATTCGCTTCGAAATGGCCAAACTGCGACGTTACTTTCATGAATTGATCTAATGAACATAAGAAGTATTATGAATTTTATGTATCGGAAAGATTTATGAATCGAAAACTTAACATTCTATTGACAGAAGTCGTCTGATTTAAAACTTATTTATTATAATCAGTATTTGTAATAGATTTGATTATCATAGCTAAAAACCCCGAAGTACGGTGCGCATTTTCTTTTCTTTTTTTTTTTAAATTCGCTCTAAAAAGTTCTCGAGATGGGGTGAAATACTTAAAAAAATAAAAATAATATGAATAGGTCCAAGCTTTGGATCGCTCTCCCGACCCATCTATGGGGACCCTATTTCCTAGACTACGATTGCCACATGCATTTTAAGGAACAGAAATCCATATCCGTCAAATAAAGAAAAAGTATGTTTATCTGGAGGAAGTAAGTTTTTGTGTCTGATTTCTTAACTTAAAATATCGTTTGTACTTATTAATAAGTATATTTTAAGTCACCCCCTCGAGCCATTAAGATTGAGTCCTATAACGTGAAAATCGGATTATTAGATCAAAAGTTATTCTGGGTAACTGTTTATCATTTAGCTTTTTTTTTCTTTCTTCTTTTTTCTTCTTTTTTCTTTTGAGCACTGCGCAGATGGATTTTCTAAAGCGAGTCGAAAATGAAGCATTTCAGAGAAAATTCTACGCTATTTTAATTGCGGAACTGCCACGTTTTATTTATTTAATTGTTTATTTTTTCGGTAGATTGATCTATTGAATATACAAAATATTATAAGTTTTATAAGTTGGATAGAACTATTATTCGAAAACTTACATTTTAGTGACAAAAGTCGTCATAGTCCGTTTTGGTTTACAATAATTAGATATTATAACTAAAAATCCTGAAATAAGTTTTGCAAATCGGTCAGATTAAAATTCCCGAAAAATCTATGCAAAGAATAAAACATTGCAGAAAAAATTCCTTAACGAGATTGCCAAACTGCGACGGCCTATTTAATAGATTTATTTATTGTATCTATGACATAATCTGAGAATTTAAAAACAAAATAAATATTGAACGTAAACTTATTTGTTATTCGAGAAGGAAGTCTTATTTAGAATTTATTATTTCAAACAGTATTGTTTTATTTTCCTTTTGATTTTCTTTTATTATGAATATAAAAATTATGTTATTTTAACTTTTATTTAAGTATAAAGAAGGCATTGTTCTTTTTTGTATATTATTAAATGACGGATTAAATAATAAATTAAAGAACAATAACTTTTATCAGACGTTTAAAATCCCGAGTTATATTCATGCAGCTTTATGGGTTTTTGATATCTAAATCCGTCTTACTTTGATAAGTCGATGAAAAATAGGAAGCATTACGGAGCGAAATTCAATACCAGTTTGAATAATGGCACCATTTTTTAATGAATTGGGCCGAATACAAATTCAAATGAACTTAGTTCGTGAAGACAATGATAGAGATGAAAATTTGTTATAGAAGGAAGTAATTATTTAAACTATCTTTTTTAATGAATGTATTTTGTTGTCTTTGCCTTTAAGAAACCTGGATGCAAAGTTTAAAATTTAGCATTCTTACCTACTAAATCTTTCTTTTTTTTAAAAATATTCAGAGTTATTTTGGAAAACTTAAGTGTAAGCAAATCATAAACATTTATGAAAAAGCTGACCCCCTCCCTGTTTTTGTTTTCATGCTCACAAATGCTGAGACATTAAAATAAAAACTAATCAACAATATAATTTTATGTCAGATCCATAATGTTTTCGTTTGTAAATCTTTTTTTTTTAAAAATGTTTAAGCGAAATTTCTCATCATTAGAATTAATAAAGTTAGCCAATAAACTGCAATCAATCGGATACTTGCAAGGCGAGAAAAGAAACACTGGTGAAATCACGTGGTTGTGCTTGGCGTATAAACGTTTCAGCGATTAGGCTTGGTTTATTATCACGCTGAATAAATTTTTCAATTAGATTTAATTGGATACTTGCAAGCGTCGTTACACGTGTGCGTCAAACCTGATAGGCTGCTGAATCATGGCATGAACAAATGCCGCGATTCCCCCACGTGTGACGTTGCTTGCACGTGTCCAATTGTAACCAGATTTTGCCCTTTTTTATTAAAATTATGATATGACTTATTCTTACTATACTATTTTAAAAATGTAAAGTAAGTTCAAATTATAAATATTGTATTCATTAGGTATTCACTATTCGAATGTTTTTAAAAATGTTGAATGACATTTGGTACGTTTATGTGTTAATGTTAAACTAAAGCTACACTAATGGGATACTCGTGTAAAATGAAATAAGGAAAGGAACTCTTGAATTAAAATGGAAAAAATACAGCAAAATTAGGAAATAAATTTTATTATTGCGAGATTCTTTACTAAAATAGAAAAATATTTAGTCGAGAATTTCCGAATTCTTTTACTTGTCACAAAACTAAATAATTGAATCAAAAACAATTTAAGCAGGCTAATTTTTTCTATTAACCAAAAACTGGATTGTTTTATCCATAGTTTTGAACCTGTGAAATTTTACTTACAAAAGTTTTATTCCTCACTTTTTCATTCATTCAATTCTTTCTAATTTAATTATGTCTATTTTAAATGTTTGTTTTTTTAAATCGTATCTGAAAGATTAAATATTAACGCGTACCCTCTTGCATAAAAAAATTCGTCATTCCACAATCAATCACCTATAACCAAAAGATAAAAATTCATCATTTCGGTATCAATCACCCGTAACCAAATGATGAAAATTCGTCGTTGGTATTTTGCAGTAAATGATTGATTTTCTTTTTTAAAAAAAAATGCCGTTATTCTATTCGGACAATCATGGTGCAAATAATATCATGCGGATACATGTTAATATTTAATCTTCGTTGGATTAAGATTGTGTGTACATGTTTAAGTAATACATGTTATTATTTGTGTAAATTGATCGTTTAAATTTTAAATTCATTTTAAATATAATTTACAAAGATACAAATTGAAAAAACCTTTCTGGAAGAGAAACTATTTTTGTTTGTTTACAAGGAGGTAAGAAATAACAATAGATTTAACACAAAGAAGAATAAATATGTTACCAAAACATAATACTAAAATAAAATAAATGAAAAAAAAAATCCATCTGATAATGACCTTAGTTATCCATATTGCAGCCAACGATCCAAGTTTTAAATTTTTCAAAATGTATTAGATTTGTATAAATTTTAACATTTTTGAGGAAAAACTATATTTATTCGAATGTATATTATGAAGCAATAATTATAAATTATAATATTAAATTATAGCTTTTTCAAATTTTCACTGTTCTTGTAAATATTTTTGTAGCTATGTATATTCTATCTTATCGCTACCAGCCGGTGACGAGGAAACACTGTTTCAAGTTTTAGGTGTGATATAGCCATAATCATTAGATCTTCCGCCTATCAATAGGCATTATTTTGATCAGGATCTTAGTTTTATTGTTATCAGGAATAACTTTTCTTATTAGATAATCAACGGTAAAACCTCTGAAATTGGCTGAAACTTTCAAGTAAAAGTTTAGACAGATATTAAGTTATGAAACACACTTTCAAGTTTGATATATCTATAATTGGATCTTCATCCATTAGTGATCACCATAGCGTTATTTTCCTCAACATTGTTATTCGTAATATTTTTTCAGTATTTATCCTAATTGTTATCAGGAATATTTTTTTCTTACTAAAAAAACAATGGTAAATTCTCTAAAATGTTTGAAACTGTCATTTTTTTTTTTTGTCGAAAAAAAATTCTTTTTTAATACTTTTTTAAAGAAATTAGTGATGCGAGATAGGCGCAGAATTGAAATGTGAATTGTTATTATAAACAATGCATGCAGTTTCTCATGCAGTTAAAAATACTGAATAAAAAGTTCTGATCTATTTCTCACGAACTTCTACATATTTACTTTAGTTCAAACTGTTTTCAATTAACGATTTTCACGAAAAATTTCGCTTACAGAGGACACTAAATTATTCGGTCTAGTGGATGTTTTATTGAATTCTTATCTTATTCTTAGTGCAAAATTATTTCGTTTGCAATTGCTCTTTCATGTTTTCTCAGATTTTTTAGAAATATCCTTTTAAGTGATAAATAATAACTTAACTTTTGATTATTAGAATTAATAAATAATTATGTAAGTTACGATTATACAGATAAACAATTAATTTGATTTTTGAATATAAACCTCATTGTATATTAACTATAACTGTAAACCATTATATTAAAAGAAACTAAACTTTATTAAGGGAAAAAACTAAATTTAATTTAATTTTTGAAACTTGATAATTTTTCTAAAAAATACTGGGAAGCATTAAATAAACAATTAAATTTAAAAGCATCTAATATAATATAAACCAATTAAATAATTTCAAATTTTTAGCCCTTGCACTAAGTAGATATAGGGAAAATTTTCGCATCCATTTTTTTCTCAATCAGATAAAAAAATATAGATTGCAAATAAAAGTATCTTATGTTTGAATTTTTCTTACACTAATATCTTTTTTTTTTCTGTCTAAGAGTTAAACTCCTTTGTAAGTTATGAAAAGAACATTGCGGTATAGGATTTAAGTTATCATCCGCAACTGCATATAGTTCCCCTTTTACTTCGTAATGAAATTACACAAATATGTTTGCAAAAACTAAATAAAAGCTTTTAAAAGTTAAGCAGGTCAGATAGAAATTTAAGTTGTTCTATCTTTTACAATATATCATAAAACTATTTAAAAATAAATAAATAAATAAAGGTTATAGTTTCGTAGTTATACTGGAATCCTAGACTTGGCGATATATTTCGATAAATAAGGAGAACATTCGTTCGTGAAAAAGAAACAAATATATATGCCGCTGCAAGAGTATTGGATTTGATTGGACTACTAAAAATGGCGCTTTTTATGGTGACATGCTCTTAAGAAATCAAATACGAGATAAAGAACTATTATTTTTGTTTCGCTGTAGAAGAGAATCGTCTGCAAGAGACAATGTATATTATTCTTTCATCAGTTTCTTTAAATGAGAGATGGCGATGTTGAGATAGTTTTTCGCTGGGACCTTGCTATCCGTTCACTTTTATACAAGTAGTCTCTCTCCATAAGAATAATGTTTTTTTTTTTTTTTTTTTTTTTTTTTTTCTCCTTAACTTGCAACAGTAAATAATTCACCCAATTCAATTAATATGGAAAGCATTAAGCAACTAAATATTTTTAATCGAATATTTTTTCCAGTTTTGTTCTAGATTAAATAAAATGCTGTCGTGCTGGTTGGTTTTTTTAATAATTGAAGAAAATCAACATTTTAAATTTGCACAGTTTATTAAATAAATTAAAAGTATGTATTTATTTTTTAACAAAAAAATGTAAATGCAAAATACAGAATTTATAAATTAAACAAAAGTACACATTTATAGTTATTTTTTTTTTTACCAAAAATGTAATTTTTAAAATTTTTAGCAAAGAGATAAAAGTAAATTTAAATAATGGAACAAAACTATAAAAATTTTGAATTAAATACGTTTTTAATATAAATATGCATATACATGTAAATATTTATTCTAATAGAGGAATTTCCAGGTTTTATGAACCTCGCTTATGTTTATTTTTATGAAAATATGTGACAATAAATGAAATTTTATAATTTTTGTAATGCTGCTCACCGTTTTTCAAATTGAAAAAGATATCACAATTTTATAAATGCTGTAAATAAATCAATTATACATTTATATGCATATTTATATTATATATTATATAATATTTATATTATATATTATATAATATTTATATTAGATATTATATTATATTATATATTATAAATATTTATATTATATAATATAAATATTTATGTTTATATTATTTCGTTAAATAAATTTTATTTAAAACAGTATTCAAACAAAATATTAAATTAAAATAAGTTGTACGAAATAAATAAGAATTTGCAAACTTTTGCGGTATAATCTTTTTTTCAAAAAAGAAGAAAAAAAGCTTTCAACGTGTTCTGACAGTAAACGAAAAATAAATAAGTTAATAAATAAATTATGAATATTTAAATAGTTTAATCAGAGAGCTTCATGTATCCACTGCCCTATATTTAGAATCTTTGTCAAAAATGAATTCAAACTAATATTAGACGGAATTGGAGCAACACTATTGTAAAATGCAAAATATAAAAAGATCAAAACCAGATTCAATTCCGGAAAAAAAAAATTCGGCAGTTCTTCATTTCATAATAATTCATATAATTCTTCATTCATATAGTTCTTTCATTTTACTCGGGGAAATGAAAAAGATTTTGATGTTTCTAATGTGAGCATCCTCAATAATAATTCGTTAGAATTTCATGAAAAAAATTTCTTTCCATAAATATAGATTTGCATATTTTTTTAACAATTTGTGAACTATTAATAACGATGTGACATTTTTCATTCATTAGCAAAAACTTAAACTGAAAGTTAAATTTGATCATTAACTTCGGAAGAAAATGATCATTAACTTCGCTTTTTACAGGGTCGTTTTAAAACAACTTTACTCTTTTTGATTTCTTTTTTTAAAGCATTATTTTTAATTAAACAAAGCAAATAAAGATAATTTTGAGGTTACATAGTAAATTACATCAATAATCAGTTGTGTAAAATATGCTAAGTCCTATAGAGTTAAAGTGTCAGTTTAGTTGTATTAAAGTTGGAAAGTTTCAACGTGCTTCTTATAGAACGTGTTCGAAATATGTTTCTTATAAGAGCAAAGTTTTCCGACACTTACAGTCGACAGCGGTATGCCCTGACAAGTTTTAATATTTTTTTTTCAATTATTTTATGATGGATTATAAAGATTTAATTATTGAAAAGTGTTTTTCATTTGTTTGATATCTGTATTATTATGAAATTAACACTTATTTTATAAACGAGAACTAGTGCATGAACTTCACGCGTTTAATTAAGAAACAAAAATTGGAGCAAACTATTAATGTTTTTAATCATTTTGGTGAAAATGAAAAAGGCATAATAAAGGCAATCATGAATTATCTAAAGAAATATATAACTTCAGTTAAAAATTCTCGTTACATGTCGTTTTCAACATAGAAATAGTAGTTAATGGTTGCGAATAATAAATTTGTCGTTATTTTTTTACAAATTCATATTGTTCCATCATAAAACTTCTAATACATTGAGGGCAATAATTAACTTGAGAGAGTATGGCCATTGATGGCAATTTATCCTTACATGAGTAATTTCGTCTTGTAGCGACTAATATAAAGATCTAATTCTTAAAAAGAAGAAAAAAAGCCTCAAAACATATTTTACTCACACAAGCAAATTTGAAGGACACATTTTTAATAATTTCAGTACATTATTTTATAAAGCATTTTGAGCCCTTTAAGTTAATCAAACCTAAATCCTTTAAAGTTAATTATCTTTATACCTATGTTTTACTTTTTTGAAAAACAGTACTTTCAGGAGGAAAAAAAAGTACAAATTTTTGAACAAACGATTACATATATGACTCGTTTTCGAAATCGTTTTCTAATTTTCTATTAAGAGCTTAAATAGATATGAAAAGTATTTGTGGATAATAGGTAGCTTAATATTTTTGCCACATTTTACCGATAAATTTACCACATTTCTTACAGAAATTGTGAGTGCTACTTTTTCAGTGTCTTAATTTCAAAAATCATCGCCATTGGGGAACAATAGCTTTCAGCTACTAAAAGTCCAATTTTTAGTTAAGATCAAATTATGACAATTGGAGGTTGAGAACAATAAAAACGGGCTTCTAAACTGTTGAAAAAACGTGTCAATGTTATTTATTTTTCAAACTTTATACTCAAGTAAGAAAAGAGTGGGAAAAAAATATAGTTGCGCATGAGAAGCTTACCTCATTAAACGCGCATATTAACTATTGATGGCCAAACGATAAGAAAGGAAAATAAAAAAGATGGCAGAAGCAATTAGTGGAGTTCGCCAAGCATGTAAAAATATCGTCTGCCGGTAAGAAAAGAAACGGTGGGTGTGTGGAAGATGCGTTAAACTAGATTGGAATGCTGTCCTCCTGACATCATAACCCAGAGACGGATGGACTTACAGAAGGACAAGGAAGATCATTCACCTCGGTTCCGGTTCTTAAAGATCGCGAAGTTAAATATAAAAAAGGAGGCGACTTTTAATAATTCAATCAATATAAAGGTCAAGAATTAAAATAAGATTATATCGACCTTGACCTGAGCTACGAGGCTCTCGTGGGTCTCACAGGAATGTCACACAAAACTTACGAAAAAGAGGTTAAAAATGCTGTTTGTGAGCTTAGAAGCACCCTCGGGATCGAACTTCCGCTGATTAATATTCCAATCCATGATTTGTAACTATGTCGTGTGACGATTTTTAGGTTACTAATAGGAGTTAAAATTAGAACTCATTCTTGTAAAGGTGAGGGAGCCCTCGTGGGGCAAATTAGCTGGACAAGAATGAATGATTCCACTCGAATCAGGTTTGGTGAAAGGACAATCAAGAATTTCATTGAGAAAGTATGGGAAATAGGTTAGGCAGGTTTATGAATAAATCTTCATTTCAGATCTAACTTAAGGTTGGGTTTTTTTCCCCCCAACAAAAAGGACCTACCAATTGGAATTCAGGTGTCAGATTTATGAATCCGCTATCATTATTTTATTATTCAGAAACTTACCCTCAAACAATTTTATATCCCAGAGTTGCAAAGAAGAGGAAAGAAGTATTTATTTCAGGAGATTATTTATAAAAAAATTTTTCATGAGGATGACATGACTTATGTAAAATTAAAGAATTTCACTTAAGCTAAATTTTAACAACGCCAGTACAGGGCTCTTATATGAGTTCGTAAAATAGTACAATTGTTGTAAAACTAGAACTAATTGGTATAAAATACGTTTATATTTGAATTATATATTTTGCACGAAAAAAAAATACGTTCAAATTGTTCATTAACTGATAAAAGCTATTTTTCCCCCTATCTCTGTCATTGAAACGTGTTCCTCAATTTTGAGAAAAGATAAAGTTTAAACAGAGTTCCATTTCGTGTTGTTTCCAAGACACGTAATTTTTCCGGATTCTTCAAAATACCCTTTATAGTTTAATACTATTTTTTTATTTAATTTATTTAATTTACAGGGCATTTTTCCATTGGTTCCGACGTACATTTGCCAATAAAAAAATACTTAAAAAATTATCGTTTAAAAGGTGTTTTGTGTCATCAGCAGATTTCAATTTAATTTTTTTTTGTTGATTTTTCGTTTATTTATTAAAAAAAATACTTGTAAAAATTGCCTGAATCAAGAAGTATATATTTTTTTTTATTTATGTAAAAGAACTTGAAGTAAAAAAGAAAATGAGAAGAAAAAATGAATGAGAGTTAATATTGACATTAATTTCCATTGCATTAATTGGAAAACATTAAAATGTAAATTTTAAAAAAAAATCTGATTATTTTTGATTTTTTAAGAATTTTTTTTAAATTATTATTTTTACTGAATCGCATTACGTACCCTGAAATAGCATGGAATATTCTAAAACTGTAAAATATTATCTACGAGTTTTGATTTGGACTCTCTTGTTTAAATTATGATATGGACGGAAAAACTTGATACTCGGCATCTTCGACATTTTTGGTTTAAAATAATATTTCGAGCCAAATTTTGCAGTATTAACAAGTTTAGATTATTATAAATCCCGAATCTCAATTTCTTTTTTTTGTGAAAGCAAATCAAGTATGAAATAAAGCGTGACTGCACAGTTAGAGAACTTTTATTTATAATGCATATTTCTGTTTAATAGTGTCGTAGCTTATTTTATAAACTATTGCGTATTTATAATTTTATAATCTCTATACATTATAATTTGTTGTAAAGTAAACAAAAAATAATTATTGGGATTGGCGAGTGATAGCGACCAGGGGGTTGAGCCCTCTAGTCAAGCGCATACTTCTGATAGCTCCCTTGTATTCATATACTCATAATTTTATTCATAATTTTATTTTATTAATTTATATATTCATAATTTTTTTAAAATTTTTTTAAAGGTTTTACTGACAATTTGCATGTGGGCAATTGCACTAGTGGCAACTCATGCTCAAGAATTAAACCTGACTGACACAGAGGACGCAGAATTCCGACAGGGTGGAATGGCGCAACTGATGTCTTCTGGCATGGGAGGAATTTATGGTGGTAGCGGTGGATATCAAATGTTAAATTCAGGAAGCACTGGAGGTGGGTACTCAAACATGATAAGAAACCTATACAGACCACCTTCCCTCGGTTTAACAGACAAAGTCAAACACTGGGTCAAGTCCTTCATGAACAGGAGACAATTCGTCAAGCCCGCATACAACCCATCCATGGCCGGATTGTCTTATACCGGTGAATATGGATCCAAACCCATGTTCATGAGTCCTAATGGTTACAAAGCTATTTCAGTACCTCTGAGACAACTGCAGAAATATTACAAACCTTATTACGGAACAGAAGGAGGAAGTCCACAATATTTGCAAGCCGCTGGTAACACTGTCCCAGGGTCATCTGGAGCGGCAAGCTCTTTTGGCAGCTACAGCCCAAATGCAGTGTCATCCAATGGTGGTCTTTACGCTAGCGAAAGCGCCAGCTCTGGTCACTTTACAGGCTCTGGTAGCAATCTTTATGGCTCATCCGACAGCAGTGCTCTATTTGGATCGGGAGGTATCTCTGGAAGTAACATATTCTCATCTGGCGGCAACCCGACCAGTGGATTATTCTCATCTGGCGGTAGCCCCGGAAGTGGCTTATTCGGCTCACAGGCAGGTTCAAGTGGACTTTTCACTGGCAGTGAAAGCGGTAGCAGCTTATACAATATTCCGAGCTTTGGAAATGGTGGAATTTATGGATCTAGTGGTAGCCCTGCTAGTGGCTTTTATCCTGGCTCCAGTGGAAGTGGCGCCTCTTTTGATCTGGGCAGCAGTGGTATTTATGGTTCTGATGGTAGCTCGTTTGGATCCAGCAATGGTGGATTCGGAAACAGTGCAGCAGCAAGCAGTATTTTGTCGGTTAATTCAGGTCCCGGCAGTGGCAGCAGTTATGGAGACCTTTATGCCAGTGCCGCTAACCAAGCCACCAGTTTATACAATCCTTCAGTGAATGAAAATGGAAGGCAATACAATGGTGGATCTGGCAGCAAATCTTCTTATGGAGGAAGTAGCTCTTCTCTATACATACCATCAGCATCCGGAGACAGAAATGGTGACTCTTCGTACAGCCAGCAATCACCAAAAGAAAACAGTTACAATGTAGAGTCTGTGAGGGGTGGCCAACCTGAAACCTCATACTCTGTATCATTCCAACCTGCTCAATCAAAATCATACAGCTCATCTTTTGAAGGCGCGAGTTTCCAACCAGTTTCTTACTCATCTGACGGCAATTCCGCTCAATTCCAAGAAAAAAGTTCTTCATAAAGAACTTTTATCGAACATTGGACATAAACAATTGTCAGTTATTTTAACAAAGAGAGGTGGCTCAATGTATAGTTTGAGGAAAGTCCTATATCTTTAATAATGTTATTGCTAAATGGAAGTTTGCAGGAAGCAAACTTAAGGCGCACAACAGTATGAAGAGCGCTATAAATATTCCTTAAGGCCAATATTTTTTATTAAATGAAGCAGGGTTACTAGGTGGTCAGCTGGACTGACCAACGGTGTATTTAACTTGAACTGTAAACAACTGTCTTTTTTTATTGTCTCTTTTCTATGAAAAGAAATAAACTTTGTATGTCAAAATGAAAATTTTTAACCTCACTTTCTTTCATCAGTATTTAAATGTATGTATTTTCAAGGTATAATTGAAAATGCTCAATGTTATTAAGCAATATTACTCTCTGTGTATTATATTAGTGTTACTAAGTATAAATTTTAAAATAATATGTCATAAAAAAGGCACACAAGTGCATAATGATATTATTGGCAAGGAAAAAAAACTTAAATTATATAATTATTGTGAAGGTTTTATTTATTTATTTATGTCTCCATTTATGTTGTTTATGTTTTTTATTTAAAAGATAAATTTTAATATAAGTATGTGCTTGTTTGTAAATAAAGATATTCTTTAGATACTCTGAATTGATTAATACTTAAGCAACCAGGGTGTATCGTTAGTACTACTCTGAATGTATGATTTTCGAATCTTCTCTAAATAAAACCAAAAAAGTACACACATTATGGGTAACAAATTAACAATCAGCTGAGAGGGCAACATATATACCGTTAGCGAGAAAGGCAAAATGAAATTGACAGCCTGGTGGAATTTTTAAAACCGTCGTTGAACAGCCGACCTAATTTGTGAGTTTACGACTACGTATAAATTTGAACCCAATCCAGAAGACAAGGGAACTCTTAGATCACGTATTGGAGTGCTTTTTAATGGAAATCCACATTTTCGATGTATGGAGAAGACCTCCCACCGTTAGCCTAACAGCAATGGAATTCTAACCGCCTACCACTGAGGATATTTTAAGTTAGCCGGCCTCTTCAGAAGTAAAATCTGCCCACACCTCCTGTCAAAAATTTAATATCTTAAAGGGTGCAAATGTAAAGTGACCTCTAAAATTTAACGACTGTATTACGCTCAGTTGAAAGTATAAGACATTAATTCATTTTGCCAAGTTTATAAATAAGGTTATTTTCAAACAAAAGAAAACGTTTACAAATAACTTCCTGATTTTCAGGGACGAACTGAATAATTAGACACCGAGGTTATCGTCATTGAATTTACAGCATTATTAGTTTAATTTTTTATTTTAAACGAATTTTGCAACACTCTGGATCATAGCCATTTTTGACAACTGTAAATAAAAGACTGTATTAGAAGAACGGAAATAACACCAAATTTCGGATATTTTTAATAAATAAATAAATAAAGTTTTACATCAGCAGGCACAACTATTCGTGAAATTATTTAAAATCCATCACATTTCATTTTACATAAAAGATTTCAAAGGACAAAACAGAAAAGCATTCATATTGAGTAATTGATTAATAGGCCTGGCTGGTAGGGCGCTGGAACGAGAGTTCGAATCCAGTAGACTTCTCCGTGTAGTAAATGGTGACTGGTGCACGTTAAATCTGTCGGGTCACAAAGTTCACACAACAAATCAATACCTCTGGGGGTACTGAATTGGAGATGAATCGTTCTCTAGTTCAGGTCAATTACGATCTGTGAACGAATAAATGGATGTATGAATGGGTCTGCCCTATAAACGGGTATGATAGAAGTCAAATTCTTGGCCATAGATGGCGCCACTGGAAAACAAGAACAATCGCACCCCCTCTGCCTTTATGGCCGACGACAACAATTGATTAATAATTTTAGATTCTAAAATAAGGTCAAGTTCATAAAAAAGCAAGTTTCAGTCCAATTCATCCAAATTCTGCAAATATATACTCAAATCAAATTTTTAAATATTTGTTAAAACATCATAAAAGGAAGCGGATTTGAGTTAAAAGAAACTCTTCAAATATTCAATCCAAATTGATGTTGCTATTGGTAAAAATATTAAACGATCTTCGTTTCTTTAACTTCCAAGTTTATATTTTTGAACCTAAAATAACAAGAAAGATAAAGTTAAGTCAAGAAATAACAACCATTAACTGTAAGTTTAGTCAAGAATAATTCTGTTCTAGAATAAGCAAATTTATAACGCGTATAATTTTTTTTTCGAAACTGAATTCTGAAATTTAAATGAAAGAAATTGAATGTATGCATGGTTTCAAGTGCCACATAGGGAGGATTGATTCATTAAAGATACTAAATTGTTAAAAGTCTGTTGTAGATAGAGGAAAAAAGAAACTTTAATTAAATTAATATCATAATTAAAAATTAGCAAATGAACTTTCTACTATACTCTTTTTAAATTGAAGGCTCCGCGATTTTCCCTCTCTCCACACCTTCCCAATCTCCATTACATGTTTTTTCCACGCCAGTACAGTAAGCGACTTTATTGGATACCGTGGTAGAGGAGAAGGGGTAAATGTGGAGAGTATGATGAATCTGAAACCTTCTGATAACTTTTCTATTAAAAAAAAAAAAAAAAAAAAGAGTATAGCAGTTTCTAAATTCCATTATTTGTTGAACTCTAAATTCAATTCATTTCTTATGAAAACCCATTCTGAACATTTAATATTCTATTAAAATCAATGGTCGGAATGAACGCACTACAAGTAGTGAAACTACTGTAGTCGCTACATTTTTTCGTAGTTTGTAGTGTAGTGTGCTACTTTTTTTTATTTTTTAAAAAAGTAGTGTTGTGAGTATTACGGAACAAGAAATAGTAGTTTGTAGCGATTCCTGGAAACTACTTTTAACGTTAGTTTAGTAAAGAAACACGGCTATAGCGCGACTCATTTTTTGAATTTGATGGGTACAAATCTTCGCGGGTCCTTCAATGGACGCAATGAAAATGACCCCCCCCCCCTGTGGCTGTAGCTGAGCGTTAACAAGAATGATGTATTTAGAATCACGTATAACTAATATTTAAACTAATTATGAAAAATAGATAATGAATCACTTTAGTCACACTTTCACATTCGAACGTACAGTCCGCAAAAAAAAAAAAAAAAAAACGAATCACCCTGAATAACTTTCGTTCTAATGATCGGATTTTCACAAACTAAGTGTCAATCTTAATGGTTCCTGGGGGTGACCTCAAATAGGCTAATTAATTAGTGCTAACTATTAATTAAGTTATGAAATCAGACACAAAAACGTACTTTCTCTGAATAAACATATATTTTTTTTTGCATATTTGGCTCCTAAACTTTCAAAATATAGGGGGTAGCCGCAATCTGGAAAATATGGTCCCCATAGTTTGGTCAGGAGAGCGATCCAAAGTTCGTACCCCTTAATGTTAATTTCTCTTTTTACGTTTTTAGTCATATTTTTAAAACTAATAAAGCAATTCAAAGAAAATTGCACCCACTCATAAAACTCATTTACCCAAAGATAATTTCAGGAAAAAAAGAATTTTTAATAATTATTAATTATTTTTTATTATTTAATTAAATTGAAGATGAAAAAATTTTGAATTATAAGGTATGAATTTTTTTATACCATATTAATCTACATATTTTTCAATTGAAAAATCTAAAGTTTCAACTGTTTTTATTTATTAGAAGCTGAGAAAAATCAAAATTAATTATTTTTTAAAAAATAATTTGGCGACAATAAAGCAATAATTAAATGGGGCGATTAATATTAAAATGTGATTAACTTGCGAAGAAATTCATTCAGAAAATTTCATTCATATTTTTTTCGCTAATAATCGTTTGCCAATCTTTTTATTTTTATTTTTTTAAAACTATAAAATACGATGTTTCTTTTTTAGTCGTCTAAAAATTTATTTACAATTTAGTAAAAAAATTTGAATAAAACATTTTGAATAAAAAACACTTTATTCAACGAATGTCTAGTTTTATAAAAGCGTGCTGATAGAATATGATTATACACCAGATTGTGCTTACTTAATGTGATTATTTTTTATTTTTTGATCTTGTTTTTCAATAACTGAAACAATGTCAATAATATACATACGCATGCATAGATTTGGAATAATATATTTATCAATTTCTTGAATATATATTTTATAAATATTAATAAAAATGCGTAGTCAGCAATTTTAATGATCTTAAAACTTCTTTACATCTTATATATCGCCTTAATCTTAAAATAAATTTGTAAATTATCTGTCGGCGCTTGTTACGCAGAATTATTTTTCCTACTTTTTAATTAAATTTTAACGCAAAATCTTATTTTTTATGCTACCATCTATACTATTTTCAAATAATATACTAATCAATCGTTTTAGTATTTTAATTTATGTTTTCCTTTAAAATAAAATTGCTTTTTAAATTATTGCTAAGTTCTTTTTGAAAGAAAACTTAGAATTATTGCCAGCTATCTGAGAATTAAATCTTGTTAAGAAATTAAAAATATTCTGATCACACACAATATCATTCAATGCAGAGCAGCTGACTATTTACTAAGAATACTATTGTTTACGAAAAATGAAGATAAATTATTAATTTTCTTTTTTTTATTGTTTATTATTTATTTAAGTAATGAAAAGTAAAAGCGTATGTGACCACAGCAAAACATACAACAGATTGTTTTTTTTTAAATGAACAAAAAACTATGGACATAAAATTTTATTTTGACGTTCAAAGTTATTCTTGCCCGCTAACTTAAAGAAAGTTACCCTTTTTTTAAAAAAATATGAAAATATCTGCTTAAAAAGTTGTTTATATTATTTCTCAACTTTTGCTTTTGCACAGTTCAAAAAAATATTGCTATATCAGGAAAATGTTTGATATGCCTTGTTTCGTTAAACAACTACTGAAATAAAAAATTGTAAAAAGATTCGAAAAACGTGCTATTTTTAGAATCATCATCTCAAAAATTGTTCTTTTTCTAGCATTTTCTACTTAAATAACCTATAATAATAGTTTTAATACACGTTTTGAAGAAATAATGAATGCAAATTTGGATCTAATATTTCGTAATAAAGAAACAAGAATATTAATAATTCATTGATAATTGTTTCATTGCACCGAAGTAGTTAATTCTTTTCGAAACAATCGGCCTTGCAACTATTTAACTTTGACTCTTTGAAATAGGGGACATTTCATGCATGTCATTCAAGTTTAAAATTTCAAATATAAAATGTAAAAATTACAAGAATACGTAAGCTGACTTTAATTAATAATAAAAAACTGACTAAATCGTCGGCAAAAGAAGTTATCTCATGAAAAGAATGTCAGAGTTAAAAACTTTACTCTTGTTTAATTTTGGGTATTATAAATCTAAATTTTCTTTTCTTTTAATTTCTTAAATTATATTTTTAATAAACTAACCAAATGAGTATGTAAATAATATCCATTCGTTTTACTAGAAACCAAGTCTACTTAGTATCATTCGGAAATCATATGAAGTGCAAATTCTTGACCTCAGGTGTAGGGTAGTACGATATTTCATGCATGATCAGTAGTTTCAGGAGTAAACTCTTATATTAGAAGGCACCTAACTTCTTTGAATATTCTAATTCGGAAAAATACTTGCTATTTTACAAATGTTATAAAGAATGTGTATTTTTTAAATGGTTATTTACATTGACCATTAGTTTTCCGTTGATGAAGCAAAAACGAAGACAAAATATTGGCAATTTTTATATTTTTTACAATTTACATGCATCAACATAATTCAAGAAATTAAAATTTGTAAAAATTTGAACTCATTTTTTCAGAGAGCGAATCTCTAACAATACTTCAACGAATCACAATTTCTGAGTTAGTTTATCCTCTAAATACTCCCCCCCCCCTTAATTTAAAATTCGATGATAAAATTGATTAGTTTTTGTAAAAAGAAACTGCTGCAAAGCAACTGAAATAAAAGAACTGATAGGAAAGATTACATAAAAGTTTGCTATACTACACTAAATAAATTATTTATATTAAATAATCAAAATTTAAATTTACAAAATATTTATTTGTTTTATATAATTTTTACATTTAAAAAGGAAAAACTTTATGGCATTCAGCTAATTTATGCTTTACAATATTTGCAATGTTCAAAATGCTTAAAAGGTATCCACTTAAATCCTATAGGAAGGAATTCAAACATTTTGATTCTATTTATAGTTTTCTATTTATTAAGCTACAGATTATTTAACCAAAGAATGTCACTGACTTATTGATTAAAAAGTTAAATTATTAATTTAACTCAGTAAAACTTAAAAGAGTTATCTGCCACATATGCATTTATGTTTCAGATAATTTCTTTTATTAAACATTTTTACCTTATATAAAGCGGTGGGTTGAATAGTTCCTACCAACAGCTTTAATTTTTAAAAATTGTTGCTAAGCTATTTTTTCATCTATAATTTCTGCGTCTATCTTCTAATAATTTCAGAAAATAAAAAATATCAATGAAAGGATTTGTTTGCATAAATGCTGGAAATAGTTAAGGGTGGAGGGATCTCATTATTTTCTCTAATTCAACAATTAAAACTAGTAAAATTCTAATTAAAATTAGCAAATCTCTAAATAATCTACAACTGCAAAATACAACGATAAACTCTAAGTAAAATTGACTCCAACTTCTGATGAATTTCAATTCTTTCAAAGATTTGAAACTCTTTTTCTTTTTTTTAGATTTTCCCTTTCATTTAAAAAGTCAAGAATCTAGTCCTTAATAAATTAAGGTATCAGTATCGATAGTAATTATAAAGTTATCATTAAATTTAAATTTTTTAAATATAAATATTGAATGTTGCGGTGAATATAAACATAATAAAATACATCTTTTTAGTTTGGCCCTCACATTTTTAACTTCTTAAGGACCTTACGAACTCTACTTAAAATGACGCTATCGTATAAGATAATGAGATTAGTAAAATAAGTCTTTTAATACAGAAATAAAACAAAGAAACTTTAGTAACCATATTTGGTGATAAATAAGTAACTGATCGCAATCGAAGAGCTTAGGGAAAAAACATGTTTGCAAAAGTCAGTTTCGGAATTTATACATAAGGATGCTATTTGCAAATCTTACTTATTTTAGAAAAACATGTAACCAAAATATTTGTCAGAATGAAATAACCTTTAACAATAAAATAAAAATGCAAGTAAAATTTACTATATATATATATATATATATATATATATATATATATATATATATATATACAAAAAACACGAAGAAAATTAAGAAAAACAATAAGTTTTATTTTTTGCGCATAAGCTGCAAGTAAATAGAACTCATAAAATAAGTTCAAAAGGTAGACAAAAAAAGGAAAAAATTACAGAGCAATGAATAAAGGGGAAAAAAGAAAAAATAATAAAAAAAGAAAAGTAACAAAAACCAGGAGGAAAAAAAAAGACAAAAAAATTTTTTGACAAAAATTTGGAAAATAAAAGATATAATCTTTTCATCAGCCCACACGATTATATCCGCAAAATAGAGTGCTTTCTAATATTGCGGATATAATCGTGTGGGCAGATGAAAAGATTATATCTTTATTTTCCGGATTTTCAAGAAAAAAATTTGTCAAAACTTTTTTCACCCGGTTCTTTGTTATTTATTTTTTTTTTTTTTCATTTTTCCCTAATTTTCCTTGTTCTGTAATTTTTCCCTTGTTTATGTGTTAATATATATATATATATATATATATATAATAACAGAGCTTCATCCCTGTTATCAGTGGTGTATTTAGCTTTAATAATGCAGTCGTAAGCCATGTTACACTCAAAAAATCTTTATTTATGGTAGTAGGCTGGTATCGATAACACTTCACATCCACACTCCGCAAGGGAGGGAGTGGACAAGACTTTGGACAATTCTGGAACAAATTACCAGGATCACAACATGATGGAAAAGCCATGCGAAAAGCATTGCTCTCGCTTTTATACTAACACATTTTGTAGTAAAAAGGCACTGTCTCTGACATTCTTGTATCCTTACGCATTAAGGAAAATCATTTCATGCTTCCTTATATGGAAGTGAAAGGGGGAGAGATTCTATAAATAACTCAATCGTATGTTTATCAGCCTTGAATTCCCAAAATAGAATCTCTCAACGCTTATTCTTTAACAAAGACATTTTATTAAAACGAGAGAGATTTAATTCTTTTATTAATACAAAAGTATTAAAATTTTTGTATTACATCCCCCCCAAAAAAGATTTTTGGCAAGCCAAAAAGAAATCATAATAAAATTTAGAATTCTCTGAACTTTTAAAATTTATGTTGGTACGACTGTTCCTGTTCACTACTATAAATAACATTTTTTTAAATTTTCTGTAAAAAAAAAACAACTATATACAATGATAACAATAAAAACATGATAATACAATTTGTCTGTTTAGGCAACTAAACAGAAAGAAAAATGAAACATATTTTTATAACTAATCTACTAAAATTTTCAAAAATTTTTCACACAAAAATATACAAACTTTTTATGGAAAAGAATTCAATTTCACTATTCATGATTTAATTTCAACATTTGTGGGTTGTGATATTTCCTAAGCTTTGATACATGAACTATTTCAAAATTTTGTTTACTTAAACTTTTCTTTTTTTTTCCTATTTTTTCGTCGATGTTAACCTGATAATGTATGCACCCATTACCTAGTTCTATCTTCAAATCATATGGCCTTTCTTTCTTTTTCCTGTACTTTTTGTTATTAACTTCTTGGTCATACTTTCTTTTTCCTATTTTTCCTGTTCTTTTTATTTTTGTTACCCCTCACATTATTTTTTTTTTTTCAAAATGTTTACTTTTACTGAAACATCTTAAAACTTTTTTCAAAATGTTTACTTTTGTTGAAACATCTTAAACTTCTATTTTTTTTTTTTTTTCAAAATGTTTACTTTTATTGAAACATCTTAAACTTCTATTTTTTTCCCCACAATTTTTGACCTTAACATATGAGAATTCTGTTGTCTAATGTGCAAGGATAAGTTGTCATTGTTAGAATTAGCAGAGATGATCAGTCTCTTACCAACTTGAGTAACAATTGGCCCGACACAATTAATAAACAAACAAAAATCTTTGCAAGTTTGCAACCCTACTAAAGCATACAGTATCTCAGTATCAAGTATAAAAAACTTAGCTGAGTTAACAATTTCGCCTATCGTAATAAGGGGAAACTCACACAATTTGTTAAGTGTGAAATGTCCTTTTGTTTGGGTAACATTTAATTTTTCACATTTTAATAGGAATATTTTGTTTTGACCAAGTCCGAAAAAGAAAAAACATTACAAATTTCTTTTAGTTTTGTTTTTGTTTGAAAAGCTGAAAAATTTTTAATTTTGTTTGCCGTCACAAATTTAATTGACGTTTGAAACACATTTATTTCTTTCAAAAACATTTTAAATGCACGATAAAAAACAATATTATATCATCATTTTAAAGAAAAGCAATATAAATACAAGAAATGCAATCTAACTATTCATAATAAAATATACTCAGTTATTCATAATGAAAATTTTAAAACACTACTCATCTCCGATATCGATAAACTATTCAAACATGCTAGTGAGAAAGAAACATAAGAGGATAAAAAAAAAATATATCTACAGTACTTTCTTTCCATTTTCCACACAGTGTCCTTTGACCTTCATGACTTTTTATGTAGAAGAGAAACAAAAAATATTATCATTTTTTGTTTTTAACGCGCACATTCACTTTTGTTTTCACAATCTGAGCACTACGGAACTGTAGGGTCATCGGTCATTTCCAGATTGGACACTGTAGGGTCATCTCGATCAACACTATGGGTTTCAGTGAGGCACGTGACGAGCTCGAGCCAACGTCAGCATTCTCACAGCGATGAAGGTACGGGTAGTTAAATCAATCCTTCCTTCCTTCATTCTTTTTTTCACTGCAGAATAGGCAACTTTCTTCTTTCGTCCTTCGTCCGGGATGGGCGATTCTCTTTTTTCGTTCCCCGGGGGATGATGGATGAGGTTTTCGAAACACTGGTTTCCTCGACCAAGCAAAAAATCCTGCTAGGCTTATAATAACAGAGCTTCATCCCTGTTATCAGTGGTGTATTTAGCTTTAATAATGCAGTCGTAAGCCATGTTACACTCAAAAAATCTTTATTTATGGTAGTAGGCTGGTATCGATAACACTTCACATCCACACTCCGCAAGGGAGGGGGTGGACAAGACTTTGGATAATTCTGGAACAAATTACCAGGATCACAACATGATGGAAAAGCCATGCGAAAAGCATTGCTCTCGCTTTTATACTAACACATTTTGTAGTAAAAAGGCACTGTCTCTGACATTCTTGTATCCTTACGCATTAAGGAAAATCATTTCATGCTTCCTTATATGGAAGTGAAAGGGGGAGAGATTCTATAAATAACTCAATCGTATGTTTATCAGCCTTGAATTCCCAAAATAGAATCTCTCAACGCTTATTCTTTAACAAAGACATTTAATTAAAACGAGAGAGATTTAATTCTTTTATTAATACAAAAGTATTAAAATTTTTGTATTACATATATATATATATATATATATATATATATATATGTTACGGCCAATGTCCGATATTTTCTTGATTTCATTTGCGACAAAGTAAAAAATTAAATTTCTTAAATTTTAATTTAAAAACTTGTCTATTTTTTTTATATTTTTAAGTTAGAAGATTTATATTTTTAAATTAAAAATGAAAACAAAAGGGGCAATAACAGGAAATAAACTTTTTAATAAAACACATATTAAAAAATTGTGTCCACCGTACCACCCGGTATGTGGATACCTTTAGGATACCTGACGATCGATTACATTTATTCGATATTTTAATACTTACTGACGATAGATTCGAAGATAAATACCGGGCAAATGCATACCGGGCAGTGGCACTGAACCTTAGAAAACATCAGTGTAGGATATACCGGGCAAATGTATACCGGGCAGTGTCACTGAACCTTCAAAAAACATCAGTGTAGGATATACCGGGCAAATGTATACCGGGCAGTGTCACTGAACCTTAAAAAAACATCAATGTAGGATATACCGGGCAAATGTATACCGGGAAGTGTCACTGAACCTTAAAAAAACATCAGTGTAGGATATACCAGGCAAATGTATACCGGGCAGTGTCACTGAACCTTAAAAAAACATCAGTGTAGGATATACCGGGCAAATGTATACCGGGCAGTGTCACTGAACCTTAAAAAAACATCAGTGTAAGATATACCGGGCAAATGTATACCAAGCAGTGTCACTGAACCTTAAAAAAACATCAATGTAGGATATACCGGGCAAATGTATACCGGGAAGTGTCACTGAACCTTAAAAAAACATCAGTGTAGGATATACCAGACAAATGTATACCGGGCAGTGTCACTGAACCTTAAAAAAACATCAGTGTAGGATATACCGGGCAAATGTATACCGGGCAGTGTCACTGAACCTTAAAAAAACATCAGTGTAAGATATACCGGGCAAATGTATACCGGGAAGTGTCACTGAACCTTTAAAAACATCAGTGTAGGATATACCGGGCAAATGTATACCGGGCAGTATCACTGAACCTTAAAAAAACATCAGTGTAGGATATACCGGGCAAATGTATACCGGGAAGTGGCACTTAACTAGACCTAGTATGACTAGACCTTTGGTGTATGTATGACTAGACAATTAAATATACAATTTAACAATGATTATTAAATTAATGATTATTTAATAGACAATTTATAAACTTCTTTTTTTATATTTTTAAATTAGAAGATTTATAAGAATTATTTATATAATTATAGAAAGCCGCGAAAGTAAAATATTCACTGATCGTTTCAATTATTTCGCACTTTGGCCGGAACATCGTGGCCACTTCGCGATCTGGCCGGGCAATTCCCGAAATCAAGAAAATTTCAGACTTTGGCCAAAAGTCCGACCAATTCGCGATTTGGCTGGACTTCGGGCTTTTGCCGAGACATATATATATTTCAATTTTTTCGAAAAGAAATACCGTGAATTTTATAAAACCTTCTGATTGCGCATCAGAATCATGTCCCAAATTTTTTTCAGGATCTCTTTTTTCTCTTCCTTACCTGAAAGACTTGAACTGAGGTGTAAAAGCAATTAGCCCTACAACCTACAACTCTTCATAAATCATAAGTTTATAATAACTTAAGTAAATTTGGTTTTAGTGCAACTTTTTTATTCAAATAACATCTTTAAAAAAATAAAAAATTTCAAACAATAAGTTCAACGTTTAAATTTTGAAGTATTGGAAAATCAAAAATAATTTCATTTCTTCATTTTAAATTCATATTTGATTTTCAAAGTATTAAAACGAATACTATTTTCTATGTCTAGAAATCAGATCCAAAATTTCTCTTCTTGGTTGCCTATAGCAACAGAGACACACAATATTATGACGTCTCGTCATTCATTCAGTTTCTTTATGGTTGTTTTAAATTGTTTCAGTTTATATGGCGAGGTAATTTGGCATTTTTTTAAACTTTCGCCATATATATAAATCTTTATTGCGACCCAATTTACGACCAAATTTTTTCAAAATTTTGTCTACCCCCCCTATTTCAAGGGTCAGGATTCCAAATATGTAAAAAAAAATATATGTTTATTCAGAGAAAGTACGTTTTTGTGTCTGATTTCGTAACTTAATTAATACTTAGCACTAATTAATTAGCATATTTGAGGTCACCCCCAAGAACCATTAAGATTGACACTTAGTTCGTGAAAATGCGACCATTAGAACGAAAGTTATTCAGCGTGATTCGTTTTTTTTTTTTTTTTTTTTTTGCGGACTGAACACTCGTGAAACAGTGATGTTATTTCAAAGAACGTATTTTCGATGTAGTTAATTTTTCCGAGGAAATATAAAAGCATTAAAGAATTAAAAAAAATTATAAGTATTTGATAATTTCGTGTTTTTTAAATTAAATATTCGCTGTCGAGAAAGACACAAAATGTTGAAGGTTAAATGAACACATTTGAAAAACAAATGTTTTGGAATAACAAACTGGCTCAAGTTAATATTTCTTAGTTATTCCTTAATATTTAATGTAAGCCAATTTCTTATTCAAAACCATTTTGAACATAAATATAAATTAAGTTCTCCAGAAAAGTTCGTCTCCTTAAAGTACTGAAGTTGTTACTAAATTTCGAAAGTAGTTCTGGTTACATTCGTAGCAAACTACAAAAATAATGTAGTTTCTCCGACCACTGGTTAAAATTAATTATAAATACTTCATAGCCAATACTTAATGTTTCTAAATATTGCTATAATAAAAAGTGTTTCAACAATTTCGAATACAGTCAATAAAACGTATATTAAAAAAAAAAAAAAAAAATTGCGAAAAAAATAAATTAAAAGGAAAGGATTTATCGAATAGTGTGAAACGATTCTCATACAAATTTTGTTTTCTTTACTGCATGTTCGAAAAATAGTCAAATGAGCAAACAGCTTAATTCATACAAAATTTCATGATTGGTATTTTTAACTGATAATTTTTTTTTAATATAAAATTATTCAAGAATCGTAAAAGTTTTGATTAAACAATTCCGATAAAATGGATAATTTACCTTTTCAGAACATTTTGTAGACGTTCTCACCGTTCACCCACAATTTTTTGTAGTTTTAGAATTGTAAATTAAATCGCGATTAAAAAAAAAAAAAAAAAAACGATTCGATGGAAATCCACCCTGTGGACAAAACATTGACACCTTAGCACAATTTACATGTTTAATTGAAAACAAAATAAAAATTACGAAAATTTCTGATAATTTTTTCAGAAGTATCGATTTCCCATACTACGGTATTGATTTTAATTTAAAAAGCACACTTAGCAAAACCAGTCAGAAAATGTTTGATGATTTACAGATTTGTTCAGTTTTTATACATTTTCTAGATTTCAAGAAGAAAACAAACCTACCGCAATATTTGTTTTAAATATTGATCACATTGAAACTTCTGCGGTCAGCGTGCGGGTGGGTGACCACTTGGATTAGTCTGCGTAGGGACCGAGAGAGTGCGGCACGGGTCCTCGTTAAACTGTTCTACCGTAAAGTACTCGACTTCGCGTGCAGGTTACCGGACTGCCGAAGCGGAGGTGCCATCCCCTCTGCAGAGGATCAAAATTGTGATGGCATGTCTTCGGATCATCCTCAGGGATGTTTCCCAGACCGTCGCCAATAGCCCATTGTGCAGCTCTAGAGCGACGCAAATCAAATACCATAGCATAGCTACCTATTCTGTGGCCTTCGACGAATAACGATTACGGGACAAACTTGGAGGGATGGTTGAGCATACTAAAACAGGCATGTTTTGTAGGGGGATTTAAGTGATGTTTAAAAGCACAAATTTAAAGAATCATAGGGGAGTTCATTTTGCATATTAGGCGTGATAGCCAAATTTATCCAGCTTGGATTTCTTTTTATAAGACTTCCACTGACTCAGAGGACCTTGTCGTACAACTATCCATAGTGGTTGCAAGCGTTTGCTTATTTTTCTAATTTTAAGGTGTTTGCTAATCCTTTCTGCAACACTACCAAGTTACTGCAGGTGGTCATATTTTTTAACATATAGCGAGATTATAAAGCTGCAAAGAAATACTTTGCATTTATTTTGTAAATAAACACATTTTTCGCTTCCGCACGTCACTTTAGACCTTACCTTTCAATACAAAAAATACAGTTATAGTACGCTCAACAACCCCTAAGTTTTTCCAAGGATTTTAGTTTGTCCTATAATCCCTGTATAAAAATTGAGTTCGTTTGGCAAGACAAGCTTGGCATATACAGAGGTTGTTTTTAAGTAAGGATGGTTTGAAAATAAAAACCAAAAGAAAGAAAATTTTCAAGGAACAAATTTCTTTTCAGATTCAACAAACGTTTTTCTTTTTTTCCCAGTATAGTTGCTACGTTTGTTTAAACACTTATCATACCTTACAACTAGATTTAGAATACCCTCTTTATACAAACTTGCTATCTGCTCGGTTAATCGATTGGTCACGGACATTTTCACATGTAATCGTTGTAGTGATTGCCGTCAAAATGTTTGAAGTTTTGGAAAAGATGAAAATCACTTAGCGCAAGGTCTGGGCAGTAGGGAGGGGTGGTCCAAAACTTCCCAACCAAAAAGAGTATAATAAATCAAGGATCCGAGTCATTGTCATAGAATAACTAAATTCCCTGTCAGCAAGGCAAGAAATTTTGCTACTTCACAAATCTGCCAGTGAATGCATGCAGCAGAGAGGTTTTTTTGCAGACTAAAAACGCATCATTGACCATATCTTGTGCATGGTAGGCGATACGTTAAATTGGAACATTTTAAAAACGCAAAACTGACGGCACAGTTTACCTACACAGCTTCAACCACACCAAATTGTTCCAAAGAAATGATGGGACATGTCACAAGCATTCGCTGCGGGGCACGCGTCACCTATTAGTGTACACAACAGATACTTGAAAGAACCACCCCCCCATATTTATTATTGGTATGTTAATTGTAAAAAATAAACATAACAATTTTTCAACACTTTTTTTATTAGTCCAATAAAAAAACACTTATGTATACTGAAATAATTGAAAATAATTTCTTAATAAACACATCCTTTCTTGTACAACAAACATAGAAGGTAAAAAATGGCATGAAAACTAATGACTAGAGCTTCAATTAATTCTGCTCAGCACTCTCTTCTCAGAAGCACAACTGAAGAACAGTTTTCCCCAAAAACACTTAACTTCTGCCTTCTTCTATTTACAACAAATTTTATTTTTTTTTTGTTAATTTTATTCATGTTTTACTTAACAAATGGCATTTTTTATTACAAACTGCGTTCACACACATGGAATGCAAAATTCTGTACATACCACAAAAATAATATTAGGACTACAAGTCACAATGAAGAATGTATGAAATGAGAGATGGTTTTCATGAATTGTAATGAACGATTTCAAAGTTGAGACACATAGAACAGCCGGATGAAAAATAGTTCTTCCTGAGAATTTGGGATATAAAAAAAGAACAGACACGTTCATTCCCTCCCTCATCACTGGACATGTTTAATCAGGCGAGAACTTTAATGACACTGGCAAGTGCACTTTATACGTTGGTTCCTATGCAATCTTTCAAAATTTCATAAATTTCGGCGAAAGTGGGTCTATCTTCAGCTCTAAAAGAAAAACCATACAAATTAAAACATAGTTATGAGCAAATATTTAAAATCTATTCTTAAATTAAATGCTAAATTTAAATACAAGTCTATAAATACATACATTTGCAAGAAGGAAAAAAACATGCCATGTGGAATTTTGGAAACATAAAACTTTCCAGTTTTTCTTAATGGTCCAGTTTTAAGAATTGAACATTAATTTCCTAAACAAAGTATTTTAATTCAGTAGATGTTTTTTACAATTTTTCAGAGCTTTCAAAAATGTGTTACATTAAAAAAATTAACATGTTAAACGGAACTTTGAAAATAAAACTTTCCAGTATTCTTAAAATTTTATAAGCAGTTTTAAAAAGTGAACATCAATATTTAGAGTAAAGTATTTTATTACAGCTGTTTTCAAGGAGAAAAGATATTTTGTAAATGTTCCATACATGTTAAAAAATGAACAGGTTAAGTGGGATTTTTTATCACACTTGATTTTCCAGTTCCCATAACATAGTTATTTTGAAGAATTAAAAATTATTCTTTTTAATAAACATTTTAATATAGCAGTTTTGAAAAGAAAAAAAAGATGCTTTGTAAATTTTTCCAAACATATAAAAATGCATTGCCTGAAAAATAAACATGCTAAGTGGAATTTTGAAAAAACTCTACTTTCCAGTTTTCATAACATGTAATGATCAGTGGTAAAAATTTGAACACTCATTTATTTCAATAAGTATTTGGGAGCCGCGATGGCTCAGGGGATAGAGCGTTCGCCTTCCAATGAGGCGAACCGGGTTCGAATCCCAGTCGATACGAATTCCGCATCCGGCTTGCACTGACCACAGTGCTGACGTGAAATATCCTCAGTGGTAGACGGATCATGGGTTAGAGTCCCCTTGCCGTCAGGCTAACCGTGGGAGGTTCTCGTGGTCTTCCTCTCCATGTAACGCAAATGCGGGTTAGCTCCATCAAAAAAGTCCTCCACGAAGGCAAATTTCTCCCAATACTCGATCCAGGAGTTCCCTTGTCTTCTGGATTGGGTTCAAAATTACAAGGCTACGGAGTTGAGCATTAGTAGCCGTAAACCCATTAAGTTGGGTCGGCTGTTCAACGACGGTTATAAAATAAAATAAAATAAGTATTTGAAAGTAGAATTTTTCAATGAGATATTATGCTATTTAAACTGAGAAATCTAGTTTTAAAATCTATGAAACAACTAAATTGTCAGTTAATTCAATATTTAGCTTCTTTCAGAAATTTATACAAAACTGTCTCAATAATTATTTTTTTATTGAAAAACTGATGGGTGAAGGAAAAAAAAAAAAGCTGATTAGTGGTTGACAGATATAACATACTTATGCATAGTGTCTCCTGTAATTACCACCTTTAATTAATACTTTTTAGAACCCAGGTAGAACAACAACATTTTTTAAATCTGATGAGTCACTGTCGCAAAATGCTATATTCAATACATCAAAACTCATTTGATTGCAAAAAGATATATGTAGATATTTCAACTAGTCTCAAATTTCCCCCTCTCAGTTTCCTCTGGGGAACAAACTGGTATTAACTTATTTATTGTCATCTTGTGACCCGCATAGTATAGATTATTTGACTTTTAGAATTCTTGGTCAAAAAGTAAGGACATATGCTTCAAAGTCATTATTATACAGTTAAAACTCTTCGGAGTGATCACTCTCCGTTTCACAGTAAATTGTTCGTTAATGGAGGTGGTCGTTCTTAGGGGTTATCTCCATTGACTTCAAGATGTTATCGAAGATACGTGAATTTAGGCAAACTATTTTAATTTTAGTCAGTGTCATTTTGTGCAGAAATGTCATCATGAAAACTCGACCGATGAATAAAACTTAGCATCAATAAAATGACCCTTAAAGTAAAAACAAATTTACCAATTATGAATGATCGAACTATTTTAAACGAATAAAGAATTATGTTTTTTGTTTTAGTTTGCATTTAGTTTTAGATCAGAAAAATTAGCTTTAAAAAGTGAGAAGTTTGTTTGCTCAAAATGCCTAGGAGTTTTTTAATTTAAATTTTAACTTTAAAAATAAATTATTCATAGTATCGTCTTTTTTAAAAATAAATTATTGATAGTGCCCTCTAATTGAAACATGTCGTTATCTTTCAGAGATCCTCAAAAGGAGCTCTCTAAATAACATTATTTTGAATACATTTGAATCTATTTATTTGTTTTGTTAATAATATTTCTTGTTTTGTTAATTTTTAGTGCTACCTTATTTGATCTTTTCCACAATGGGTGCAGAGACTTGCCTGATCGCTGGGGGTAGGTTTTAATGGTCTCTTCTAAAGGTTTTCTTCCATGCAAAGTCTACGGAAAAAATTATGTGCCTCTCAAAAGTGATTTTAAGAGCTGTGATCGTAAGATCGCTACACGGTCTTTCTTGGCTGTTTCATTGTATGCCATTTTTTGACAAGGAATTCCAAAAGTATTTATAAAGCTAACAAAGAACTAATATATATAATGACAAAGCTTTTTCCCCCTATTTTTATGAAAGAATTGTTGACTTACTTGTATTCCCAACACCTGCGCATTAAGTTGTAAGCTGATTCAGGGCAGGACTCTGGCTTCATTAAGCGTTCATTCCTTTCAAACATTTTTAAAATATCTCTGCCAATCATTCCCTAAAATATTATGGTTTAGTAAGTTCTTCAAAGAAATTAAGATGATTATTAAAAAAACACGACCATACAATCACTCTTTAAGTACCTCAAAAAAATAAAATTTCATTCATTTCAAAAAATAGATTGAATCACTTTGTAAGTACTTTAAAGAAATATATTTCATTAAATAAAATAAAAAAATCTAATTACTAATAAGTGTAATTAATTTTAGAAGATTATATATATTAAGATATATCTAGTTTACTTAACAAGCTAAAATTTTAAAATAATTTAGTTCAACTACAGATCTAATAGTATATACCCTCCAGCATGGCAGAGGGTGCTGTAGATTATTACAGCATCTGCAGATTATTTTTCCAATCAAATCAGGAAGAAAAAAAAAAACATTTCATTATTTGCAGAATATTTTTCACTGTTGAAAATAAGACAAAATAATCATTGAGTGGAAAAATAGGAAATCATAAGTAACTTAATAAAACTGAACTTAATTAATGTCTGTTTTGGTTTTCTTAACAAAAGTAGTTTACCAATCAGCAGATATATAGATGTAGAGAATTTAAAAGCAAAGAAAAATTTTAAAAATTCTAAAATTCTTACTCTCATTCAAGATCATTTCTATTTTTTAAAAATCTCAATGAATCCATTCAGTTAAAAGTGTATAAAAATATTAATTAAAATAAAATAAGTCACATTTTTTGGTTATAATATGTCCAAATTTTGCTGCACACATGATGGACTAAGCCTAATTTTTTTTAATAACAATCTTTGTTTGTATAATTCATGATGATTGTGTTGAAGATTAACTTTGTTAATTCTGCTACTGGGATCACAGACAAATTAATGTGGTTTCATGCAAAAACAGCTCATTTCAATGTCAGACAAATAATTAGGTAATTAAATTAAAAAAGTCCTCATTTTTATTAGCAAGAGGAACTTCAACTTTTTGTGGGGCAGAAAAAATTTGAATCAAAATTTTAGTAAAAAAGAGCCACTAGAATAAAGGTCACTGTATGTAGAATCAAAATAAAGTAATACACATTTTTTTTTTCTTTCAAAAATTATATTGGTTAATAGAAAACCAGATAGTGTAAGAGATAAAACTATTTCAATTTCAGGGGTTTATATTATTCTCAAAAATAAGTGTGACAAATTTAATCTCAATGTTCTTCAAAGGGTTGAAAGAGAGGACAAAAATACTTTCTTTCCCAATATTTATAACAAAAAGCACCATAAAACGTGACATTTTGTCGATTTTTTCCTTTATCGAGCAAAAGTCATATATTATGGCGGCAAATTATGTTCTTATAATACACAAAACAAGATAGATTATAAGAAAATAATAAATAAACCATTAAATAGTAAATGCACATTTATTTATAAAATATCCATATAAAAATAAACTCGATTAGAGAAGGTATATCAGGTAAATTCCAATGAAAATCTATACCATATCTTTTGTATACCACACAATTTATTATAATGTCAATATATTTACATTAATTATTATAATGCAATATATTTTATTTGTAATGTCAAATATTAGATTTTGTGAGCAAAAACTTATAATAGAATGAGAATGGAAACACCAAAAAGTTTCACTAAAAAGTTGAATTTTATAAAATAACTGTAGTAGATATTAGAATTCTTAATGTCAATGACCATATAATGTTATTATATCAAATATCATTTATGTCAATGACTATTATATCAATGACCATTATCTCAATAACTGACTACTGTTACTGACAATTTGAACACTAATTTTTTCCAGGTATGATATAGGAATTTTCCAGGTTTTTTGTAAAAAATTCAACTTTCCCTGACTTTTTAGAGTCAAAATAAAATTCACGGACAATTTCAAGTTTTCTTGGACTCGTGGGAGCCCTGGTTTCAGTAGGAAATCTTGATTAAATATAATTTATAAGAAGAAAGGGTAAAAAATTAATGACAAAAAACAAAATTCATAATTTTTGCATAAATTTTACCAATTACACATAAAAGTTCACAAGGTTAATGTCAATTGTATCACTTATATCAAAAACTAAAGAGAATGTATAGACGAACATACATGATAAGGCTTTTCTCCATAAGATACAGCTTCCCACAAAGTGACTCCAAAGCTCCACACATCAGATTTACTACTGAATTTGAAGTAATAAATGCACTCTGGAGCATACCACTTAAGAGGCCATTTACCAGCAGTTTCCGCCTGGGATAAAAACAAAATGTTTCATCAGATTGTGACTAAAATGATAACTTACATAAAATTGTATACAGGAAAACAGAAATATATATATTTAGTTGGATGACATAATAAAACGGCCATTATACGATTTATATGTTTATATTTTGAAATATCAAATAAATAAAAATGCTAATAAATTAATGAATAAATGAAAAAAAAAGACTTTAAATATTGCCTCAAGTATTACAAATAGATTCATCAAAAAGTAACCCTTTCTACGAACAATGTAGCCATAAACACTAAGAAAAACTTACTCAATTTAATCGGGCTCATTTTATGAACATTTTTGTGATTTTTGTAACTGACAGGATAAATTTCATAGTTAATTCAAGTTCATAAAAATATAATGCAAACTTTTTTCTTGCTATTTAAGTGAAAAGTAAATCACTTTCATTAAAAAAATATTATTATAAGCATAAACTAAACAAACATATTACGTGAAAAATTTCAGGTAAATAGCAGTAAAAATACATAATATAGAACACATACATTTTACTTTATGCTGTTAAATATGATAGATCAAGTGTAACTAAGAGCAACTTCAAGTTATTGCGGGAAACGTTATCTGTCAGTCAATGTTTAAGACAAAATTTTTTTTTATTTCAATTGTGTAATATATTTTAATAAATGTTAAATGTTCTTCTTTCTTAAAAAAATATTTTTTTAAATTTTTAAAATTATAAAAAATATAAATGCAACGATAAAAAAATCTTTTAGTAGATATTTAACTATGCAAATTGAACCGAAATCGAGCATCAAAAAATATGTCTCAAAATTTACCCTTACTTTTTAAGAAAAAAACAAAACTATTAGGTGCCTCAAACCAGAGTAATTCATTTTTGCTAACCTTTTCTTGATTTTTCCAGATTGATAAATTCTCCGACCTTTCCCTGCTTGACTTTTTTCTGCGTACTTTTTCTACCCTGATAAAACTCATACTAGTATTAGTATCTATTCTAATGATTTAGCAATACTCTGGTCTTCTTAATTTAGTAAAAATTTGGAAGGTTATAGGGGTAAATAATATGTTGGTAGATAGATACTTTATTTACGTCACACTAGAGCTGCACAATGGGCTATCGGTGACAGTCTGAGAAACATCCCTGGGAATGATCTGGAGACATGCCATGGCAATTTTGATCCTCTGCAGAGGAAATTGCTCCCGTTTTGGTAGTTTGACGACCTGCATGCTAAGTTGGGCACTTTAGGATAGAACAGTTTAACGGAGACCGATATCGCACACTCTCGTTCCCTACGCAGGCTGATCAACGAGATTACCCACCCGTTTACTGACTGTTATGCTTGACTTCAGTGTGCTAATGATCTTTACAATCAGTCCACTGCTGTACAAATAATATGTTGAAAATACCCTATAATGATTAGTCACTAATTCCAAGCGATGCCTCAATAAGTTAGTCTAAAATGTAAATTATATTTGTGTAATTTAAGCACATTATAAAATAAATGACATTAAAAACTCTGTAAGGATAAAATGTTGCTTAATAGAGATTGTTATATTCTGTTCATTTTGTGAAAACATATGTAAAATTGTTGAATTGTGATGTAATCTTGGTGTAGTAATCCAAGTAAGACACATAATAACTTAAAATGTAAATTTAATAAAACAACAAAACATAACAACTAACATGCTTGCAGCACGTAACAAGATTAGCGATGAACATCTATTAATAACGTGTTTATATGCTCTCTGGAAAGATAAGGCAGTGCCGCTATTCAGAAACTACAGGTTGTCGTCGTTGACTCGTAGTGATGACGGAAGGTGACGTCGGCTGACATCACAACACCCCTTTGCCCTAGGATAGAACAAAGTCTTTATACCTGTTTGGCCTGACGATTGTATGTCTGGGCCTCAAGGTTCTGGAAGTCTGTTCTGGAACTGGAACAGAAGACTCTTGTTTTGGTATTGTAGGTTCAACCACTTCACTCTGAGAATCAGCACTAGAAGGAATGGGAGATGGTACTTCTGTCTCAATACTCGGTGCTGGTGGAGATGCTACACTAGGATTAGACGGAACAGTCAACGGATCAGGAATACGCTTCCGCATTTGATCCACATGGCATTTAACTACCTCGCCTACTGTTGTCACAGCTTGGTAGGAAACTGGACCAGTGGGTTTAAGTACCGTTGCTGAAAACCACTTTGGACCCTGTCCATAGTTTCTCACAAATACTGGATCGTCGGAACTGAACGATCTTGGAAGAGAATCGCCATTTTTTCTATACGCATCTCGCTTTTGTCTCAACTTCCTCTCAGCCGTCAGATCTGGATGGAGTCTATCTAACACGGTCCTTAGCTTCCTCCCCATCAACAGTTCCGCAGGACTAGCACTTATTGTTGTGGATGTTGTGCAATGTATCTGGTTTTTCATTTGGCCATCCTCTCAAAACCCAATTTAGTACTCTTGACAAAATTGGATCACGCAATGTTAATTTTGCAATCTCTGCTGCCTGAAGCGGAGGATCTTGTAAATCCTCAGTAAACAATACCTCTAAAGGAGCGCGAACCTCAAATTTATCAGTCTCTTTTGGGAGTCTACTTAAAGAATCTGCGTTTTGAATCTTTTCCCCTGGTCTATGAATTAGAGTATACTCATATGCATTAAGTATTAAAGACCATCTCAGCATACGCGAAGACAAAATTTCTTTAGTAGGCTTATTTTTTGAAAAAATTCCTAGCAGAGGCTGATGATCAGTTATAATAGTAAATTTATGTCCATAAACAAAATGATGAAATTTTTTTTATACCGAACACAATTGCCAACGCCTCTTTGTCGATTTGCGCAGTTTCTTTCTGTCGACGTGAGCGCACGCGATGCGAAAGCTATAGGTACTTCGCAACCATTTTCAAGAACATGACTTAAGACAGCTATTACGCCAAACGGAGATGCATCGCAAACTAAAATTATCGGCAATTTTTCATCGAACGAAACCAAAACCGCTTTGGAACTTAATTCTTTTAAATATCGAAAGGCTTCATCGTGGACTTCAGACCAATTCCACACTGAATCCCTATCTAGAAGCCTATGTAATACTTCAACTTTAGTAGCTTTGCCCTTTAGAAAACTATTATAAAAGTTTATCAAACCCAAAAACGCTTGTAACTGAACTTTATTTTTAGGTACCGGAAAAGCATGAATCGCTTCTACTTTACTTTTGGACGGGTGGATGCCCTTCGCATCGATACGGTAGCCCAAAAAATCTACTTCCGTTTTCCCAAATAAGCATTTGTTTCCATTTGCCTTAAGTCCCGCTTTTCTCAAACGATCTAGTACTTGTTCCAAGCGAGCGGCTAACTCTTCTTCCGAACTTCCTCTGACAAGTACATTATCAAAATAAGGAACAACCCCTTCTAAATTTCAAAACAAATCTTCGATTAAGTTTTGAAATATTCCTGGGGCTACGTTAATTCCGAATTGAAGTCTTTTTACCTTATACGCACCCTTGTGCGTGATGATAGTCTGAGCTTCAGCGGAAGCATCATCAACCGGTAATTGTAAATATGCTTGAGCCAAATCTATCTTAGCATAATATCCCCCTCCTTTAAGATTAGAAAGAAGATGATTTACCGAGGGAATTGGATAAGGATGTGCGTTCATTGCTTTGTTTAACGTGATTTTATAATCACCGCACAAACGTACTTCACCTGACGGTTTAATCACTGGAACAACCGGTGTTGACCATTTTGGATTTGTAATTTCCTCAATTACTCCTTCTCTTTGAAGTTTTGCTAGGGCAGCATTTGAAAAAGTTATGCACAACTTCAACTTTACATACGCCAGCTAGTGAAATCCCATATTTAGAAAAGTCGCGCAGTTTAATTAAAGTTTTTTCGATCACGGGTTTCTTAGAACGGAAAACTTTATTCAACGTTTGCAAAGAAATAATCGAATAATAGGAACCCGAATCAATTTCCATTTCTAATTTTTCCTTATCAACCTCAACAATAACGTTTTTCTTAAACGGAGATTGAGAACTTAAAACATTCAAATATTCGGGTTGAACTTCAATTTCATTTGCACGCTGCTTTTCAAATTTATTTTTCTTCCGACAAACTTTTACAATGTGACCCTTAAGACCACAAGAATGGCATATTGCATTTTTGAATTTACACGTTGAACGTTCATGTTTACCACCGCAACCAAAACACACTTTAGAATTTTGAATTTGCTACTACCTGAAACATTAGAATTTTGTTTACTAAATCGCGCATGATTTCTTTTGTTCCGACCACATACAAAATCAACTACATCCAAATTCTCAGAATAAGAAGAACTTTGGGTATGAATATGCTTTGATTGGGAAGCCGCAACCTCAGATGCTACGGCAACAGAAATTGCATTTTCAAGAGTTAATTTGCGTTCAGCCAACAATCTTCTTTGAACCTCTTCATCACGAATACCGCAGACTAATTGATCTCGTAATCGTTCTGACAAAGTTTCTCCGAAATTACAATCTTCGGCCAGCTTTCTTAACTCGGTAACGTAAGCATTCACAGATTCTAATTTTGATTGAAATCGTTTATGAAACTTGAAACGTCGAAATATTTCTGAAGATTTAGGACAAAAATGTTCTTTTAAAAGTTTGATTAAATCTTGAAATTTAAATTCTGTAACTTCTTTTGGCGAAACTAAAGTCCGAATTATAGACAAAGTTTTAATTCTACAAACAGCTAAAAGAGTCGCACGCTTTTTATTATCATCTACGATAGAATTAGCCTCCAAAAAGTAAGTAATTTGATCAGCATATAACTCGAATGAATTTGGATTTGAAGTGTCAAATTCCTGAATAGAGCCTACTGTCGCCATCTGAGTGCGAAATTTAACTTAAGCCAGATGAAAATATCGCAAATAGAAAAAACGCATTTAAACACCTACCGGAAACATGAAATAATACCGGTATTGGATCACATCAACAATTCATGGCCCGCAGTCTTTAAGAAATTGCATCTTCAGAAATTGCATCCAATTAAAGTGGAACTTCTTCATGCCGTGAGGTAAGATTCCAATTTTCGGGAGTAAGATCAGTGGAATACTATCCCATTATTCGTCTCCACGTGTTGAATTGTGATGTAATCTTGGTGTAGTAATCCAAGTAAGACACATAATAACTTAAAATGTAAATTTAATAAAACAACAAAACATAACAACTAACATGCTTGCAGCACGTAACAAGATTAGCGATGAACATCTATTAATAACGTGTTTATATATTCTCTGGAAAGGTAAAGCAAGCCGCTATTCAGAAACTACAGGTTGTCGTCGTTGACTCGTAGTGATGACGGAAGGTGACGTCGGCTGACATCACAACAAAAATAAACTTGAAAAATCAACAGATCTATCAGTTGTTACCATCATATTTTGCATCCACAGATAAAAGAACTTTTTAATTACAACTTAAGAGCATTAACCATTGAGATGAATGTGCTATTTAGTTCAGAACCCTCCAAGATAGATGGCAGTATCATGCAACTGTGAAGCACACCTGCACAATTTAGACAAAGATCAGAAGGGGAAGGAAAATTTCTCTACATCTCTTTTTTATTTTGGTAAAGCTCGGCGACTGACCACATGACTTTCGATTCTACAGATTTTACGAGCATGCACACTGCATGCACTTGGTAGGTCTAGGCAGCATTGAACTTGCTTCTCTGACTGCATATTAATGCACTAACCACTGAGCAACCATGGCCCTTAACACAATACTTTTGTATATTTAAAAATATAAAATAAGCAAAAAATTTAGAAATTAAGCAAAATATTCTTCCCAACAAAAAAGAAAAAATAAATATTTACTGAGATCAAATAATCTGAGCTTAAAAATTAAAATTAAATAAAAAAAAAACTAAAAATCTTTAATTTTCAAAGCAAGTAAGAAAACTCAAACGATAACTGTCAGGTTATAGTTTTTTTTGCATTTTCAAACGCTTTTATTTAAGAAACCATTATTTTAAGGAGAAATAAAAGTTTTGAATTATGAAGTTAAAAAAAAGTAATAGCTGAAAAACTCAAATCAGTTACTGAATCTGCTTATTAATTTAAAAATGGTATGATACTTAAATACACAGTACATATACTTACTGACAATGTTTGTAAATTATATATGTTGTATCCCTTATTATATATGTTGTATCCCTTAAGTTAAGTGGAAGAGCCAGAAGTGGCTATGCTGGTACAAATGCAAACCTTTACTTTATATCCGAACCTGAGGCAGAAAGACAAATTTTCTTTTTAAGTTTAACCTCTTCACAAGTTTTTTATGGAGTATTTTAAAAGTACTCTTTAAGCTTCAAGAAAAATTAGTTTATTAACTGCATTAAAAAAATGGTCTATAGATGAACAAATACTATATAATAAAACTTAACTGCTTTAAGCAGAAGCCATTGGTTAAGTTCTGATTTCAATGAATGATAGAATAATCCATTAGAATAACAACTGATGTAACGAACTAATATTGTTGACTAACAATAAAGTTAAATTTTTGTGTAATTTTTCCAAAACAAAGTATTCCTTTAGAATGAAGAATTGCATGATTCTATGATTGCCTGACTACGAAAATTTTTCCAAAAGAAACTATTCCTTTAGAATGAAGAATTGCATGATTCTATGATTGCCTCACTATGGAAATTTTTCAAAAACAAACTATTCCTTCAGAATATGGAATTGCATGATTCTATAATTGACTCAAGCAATTGAAGAATTGATAAAAATCCGACAAACGAAAAAAAAAATTGTGGAAGAGTCCCTATTTATGAAAACGTCTTCTCAACGCGATTTAGCGAAGGCTTAAAAATTTACATTTTAGATTGTAGATTCTTACTTTAAATTTTAGATTGCAGTGAAAATGTCATCAGATTATAACTTTTAAATAGCAGACGAATCAATGGTCTTGAGAGATATGCCAAATTTTGCAAAAAAATCACATGTCCTGTAGTGTTTCTAGGCGTAGAGGGATGATATGAAAAACACAGAATACAATCATCCCCGCTTTCATTCACAAAATTTGCATTAGCTGTAAACACCAATCATGATTTAAAAGAAGAAGAAAAAAATCAATAATGAATTTACCCTGTAGTATTCTTTTCCAAGACCTAAAGCTCTCGACATTCCGAAGTCACTAATTTTGACAAAACTTTCATTAACTAAAAGAACATTTCTGGCTGCTAAATCTCGATGAACAAATTGTTTACTTTCTAAATACTCCATAGCAGATGCAACTTGAAGCATCAATAAAAGAATTTCACAAATGCTGATTTCTCTGAAAAGAAATTTAGGAACATAAAAATGGGTTTATTCTAGTTAATACAATGTTTAATAAAACATTACAGAAAAAATAAATTGAAATATTTTAAACGGGTCAGTTTGAAAATAATATTTCTGAGTAATAACTTAATAGAGTTTATATGTAGAGGGGGAGCTGTAGTGGCATAATCCACCTGCACTTTTTAGTGAGACAGAGCCAAGCAGATTGCAGTTCCACAACTTCAGCGTATTAACAGCGTTTTCATATTATAATAACTTTTTTTATTAATATGTACAAAAGTATTTTTTTGATTGACAGCTATACTAACAAATTAACAGCTAATTTCAAATCTGTGTTAATCATAAAACAATTGAGTTCGAGTAAGACAATTACCTCTATTGCAAAATTATCCATTTTCTTTTTATGAAATTTTATTCCCTCACAGGTTTTTAAAGAAACTTTGGTAGATAAAGAGGAAAAATAATAACGAAGTATGGAAACTTTTAAAATTGTTTTAATTAGCTCAATGTATTAGTTCCATTAACATACTAAGTACGGATGTAGAGCAATTTTATTAATATATCAAATAGTCAGGCATTCATTGATGCACTCCATCCTCAGTATGTTAATAAATTATTCTTAAATATTATAAGACAAAATTTTAGTTTTTATTTTGTTTATTTCATAACGGGAACTTTTGGTTTCTACAACTTCCAGTAAGAGTAGATAATTCATTGATGCACGCCACCCTCAGCATGTTAATAAATTAAAAAATATTGTCTTAAATATTTTAAGACAAAATGTTAGTTTTTTATTATTATTTTAAAGCGGCAACTTCTGGTTTCTATGACTTCCGACAAAAAATAAATAATTTACTGCATTTATATTATTTTCATTATTTATTCCCATGCAATATATAGGGCATTTTTACAAGATGATTTGAGACAGATTGTCTTAAGAGATTTGCAGGAAAATTTCAAACATATAGTATATTAATTTTAATATATCAGCATTAACACAAACTGCTTTTCACACATAAATTTTAATGCCGCAAAAGCTGGGTCGAAAAGGTTAAGTAAATAAAACTTTAATTTCAGATGAATTGATAATTGGGGATCAAAAATTTGATAATTAAAGATTTCACCCTCACTCCTCAGGGTGTAATGATTTGCATTCTGGTAAATATTTTGTTAATACTTTAACAACGATAAGTAGTAGAGAGATTTTGCCTCACTCTTCACCTGGTTAACTTCTTTCTTTTTCATTTGGTTATAATTACTGAGTAAAATTACACAGTTGTGATCTAGTTTTGCGGAAGGATGAAGATAACTGGCAGGAGGAGAGTGCAAAATCTTTCTAATACATAAATAGAAAATAGTAATGTATTTATACCTATGGATTTTCAGGTATTTGCTAAGTGGACCTAATGGAGCAAGCTCCATTACTAACATAAAACAGCTGCTTTCAGATACACCTACAATCATAAAATTTATGAGTTTTAATGGAAAAAAAATAGTGACAAATTAAAAACTGTTTTACAGCTGACACAATTTTAAAATAAAAATTCGTGCAACTTTTAGGTTAACAAATTATGTAAGAAAAATGAACTATTTAAAGTTCTTTTTTCTTTTCAAAACTCACACACAGATACAAGGGTCACTCTGAAATTTTTGAGATACAACTATGTTTTTAAAGTTACACTTACAAAATTTTAGGTGTGTTCAAAGTAGTCTCCCCCAGCATCAATGCACTTTTGAAGTCGAATTTTCCATAGATTAAATGCCTCAAGCCATTCATTTCTTAGAATAGATGAAAAAAGTGCATTTATAGCCACATCAATCTCTTCTTTTGAATGAAAACGACGTCCACGTAAGTTCTTTTTTAGATTAAAGAATGACCAAAAGTCACACATGGCTAGATCAGGTGAATAAGGGGGATGTTCTATCACTTTAATTTTGTTTTTGTTTAAGAAACTCAACTGTTAATCCGGCTCTTGTGAAGATGCATTGTCATGGTGAAGCATTAGTCCCCTAACATTCACTTCTTGTAGAATTTCTGGAAGAAATTTAGTGGTATACCAGTTTTCTGTTACTGTCTTCTGTCCTTCCAGCTTGATGGCTTTGGCCAATTCTGTACTTCTGAAGAAAGCGGCATACATCTCTTTTTTCAGTGCGCATTGTCTTTTCACCATTGTCGGCGTGGGATCTTCTTCAAAAGCCCATACTTTGCTTTCTTGACGCGTTGAAACGTCAAAAAACGGTATGTACATTTCATCACCCATTACAATTTTAGAAATGATGCGGTAGCCACCCATCATTTAGCAATTTAAGAGTTTCTTTACTGATTCTGACATGCTCCTCTTTTTGGTGCTCAGTTAGATTATGGGAAACCCAACGGCAAACTACATTTTCATATGTAATTCTCCATGAATAATTTTGCGTATGGCTGCGGATCCAATGTTAAGTTCCTTCTGTATAATTTGATAGGTACAGCAATTATCACCCTTTAAAATTTTTCGTATGGCCGATACATTATCCGGGATTACTGCCGACGGCAGCCTTCCTGTGTGTTCTTTATCCTGAAGAAAATTGCGACCCCTGCTAAATTCTTTAAACGATCTGAATACAGTAGCATGAGCTGGAGATTCATCACCAAATGCTAATTGCAACCGTTGAACGCATTCTTCTTGATTTAATCCTGCTTTAAAATCGTTGAAAATCATAGCGCAAAAATGTTCTCGAGTCAACTCCATTTTCTCTTCTGTTTAAAATTTATTCTACTCTAAACAAGTTGAAGTAAGTCAGTAAAAAATCGTCTGCCGTGTTAAAATACTTTGGATTTTAAAATTAAACCGTTATTTTTATTTTGTAAATTCTCGTCTGCGTGTATCTCAAAAATTTCATAGTAACTCTTGAATATATATATATATATGATGAATATATATGTGTTCAAAATGAAGATAAAACAAAGGAAAATTACAGACATATGAAAAAAAAGGGCGAAAAAGAAAATTAATAATAATAAAAAAAACAACAACTGGGGGGAAAAAAGGACAAAAGTTTTTTAAAAAATCCGGAAAAAAAAAGATATAATCTTTTCATCAGCCCAAATGATTATATCCGCAAAAAAAGAGTGCTTTCTAATATTGTATCAATATAGCCAAAGCAAAATATATCAATACAATAGTGTGAGGAGCACTCAAAAATTTTTTTACAAAAATTACAACAAACAAAATAGAACACAATAAGTAAAAATAATACGTAAAGACATAAAATAAAATAAAAAGAAAAAACAGAATAAAATATAAAACATAATCTATAAAGCGAGTAGCTAATTCACATGAACTTACATAAACGGGAATTTTTTCAAGAATGATTTAAAATATTTTCGTAACAAGATTGCCAGATTGTAAAATATGAAAACAAAAGCGCAAATTGAACGTAATTGCCTGTTTTGCACATAATTTTAGCCACGGATTTGTCCGAAATGGACTTGCACATGGAAAAATTATATAAATTAACAAAGAAATCTTTTTAGTAAATAATTTTAGCTACGGATTTGCCCAAAATGGATTTGCACGTGGAAAAATTATTCAAATAAACAAAGAAACTTTTTAGTAAATAATTTTGGCCACGGATTTACCTGAAATGGATTTGTACATGGGAAAATTATATAAATTAACAAAGAAAATTTTTAGTAAATATATCTACAATAATATACGATACTTTAGTTGGGTATCCATTGTTTTTTTATCAAATTTTGAAAGAGTTTAGCGATTTGTTTTTTGGATAAATAAATATTACTACATATTCTTTTAATTCTATTCATTTCATTAAAAGTGGTACTTAAATAGATGCTCTTAGAAACATTAGAATTCCAAGTAATTAGTTCATTTATATTAAAATTAAAATAATTTCTTTTATCGTATAAATCAACAAAGCAGATATTTTCTTATTTTATAATACCCAAATCCAAAAAATTTAAATTAATATTATCATCATGATTACGAAGCAAGATTAATTCCTCGGGGTAAATATCATTTAATAAAATAGTATAATCCTGAAAATTAAAGATAATTAAGTCATCAATATATCTAAAAACAAATTTAATACTAAGAGTATAATTTTTTTCACAATAATGCAAAAAAAAAGTTAGCTAAGAGAGATGAATAATTAGATCCTTGTGGTATTCCATCAATTTGAAGAAAAATATCTCTTCCATTGTAAAGATAATTATTTAAAAGACAAAAATTAATCAGAATTTCCCAATAATCAAAATCGCAACAAAAGATATTTTTAAAATCATAGTAATAATTCAAAAGGACATCTTTTAGTTTAGAAAGGGGAATGCTATTGAAAAGATCTTGGAAATCAAAAGTCACAATAGAATGAATTTTATTATGTTTAATGAATTCTAAAATCGGTTGAATATTAAAGATAAATCAAGATAAACCTTCTTCAGAAATGTTGTTAATAATTTTATTTAAGTAGTTAGAGAAAATGGTGCCAGGTTTAGTTAGGTAAGTATTAGATCCACATGTGATAGTTCTAAATTTTACAGGAATTTTATGAAATTAAGAACTGATAATTAAGTAAGGAAATTGTATATTGCTAATTTTAGTTTTTAATCTCTTATGCAAAGCTAAAATTTTTTTAATGACAATATTATTATTGAAATTATTAAGTTTAAAATTTTTACTATTTTTTAATTCCGTATTTAAAAGTTCAACATAGAATTTTTTTTTACAGAAGATTGCATAATTATTGTTAGCTATGCCTATGGGAGTAATTAAAAATTTTTTTTGAAGTTGCTTAATTGATTGAACAATATTAAAAAAATTTGTTTGATTGTTACTGTTATTTAAATTATCCTTATTATTAAAAACAAAGTTTTTAAAGTAATAATAAACACCCCATTTCCATTCTGTTAGCATACCTAAAGGTAAAGAGAATCTATTTGATATCTTTAAACAAAAACTATTGAGATCATTAAGAAAGTATTTTAGAATTTTATTGATTGATATATGGTAAATGGGTCTAAATTTTGTGCCTTTTATCGTTAAATTCCTAAGTTCTCTATAATATTTAAATTACCAGTAATAATATGTTTATGATGTTTATCAGCAAAATCAAAATATTTCTCTTCCTCACAGTGACATTCATAATCGGATATATTAATCCTCCCTAAATTTTTGCTTATATCATTATAATTAAATATAGTTCTACCAAGAGATTTTTTATATTTAAAGCTTTCAATTATGTTAAAATCTTTTAATGGAAATAAAGTTTTAAAATTTTCAAAAATATTATGAACTTGGATCTTATCGAAAATAGGATTTTGAAAGTTAATAACAAAATATAAATTATCTAAATTTTTATTTGGCCAAATTTTACTCATTTTGGCTTTTATAAGATCGAAACAAAGAATTTTGAAGTGTAAATTAATAAAAGAAAAGTTAATAATAAGATCATAGAGCTTATAAACATCATAATTCTTAAGGGAGAAAACAAAATCTTTAATTGGTATAATATTATAATGTTTATTAAAATCTTTTTCCATATTAGAAAGAAAATTTATATTTAATTTGTCACTATTAAGAGAGTTTTTATTACTTCTTGATCCCCATTTACCTCGATTTGTACGCTTATCTTTAATATGAAAAAGTGAATAAGTTAAGGAGTTATTAAAGTTAATCTGTGTATGTTGGAAGGTATCGTTTAGCCCATACGGCAAAATTGTTTTGTATAAAAGCATGTAGTAATTTTCTCTTTGTAGTCTTTAATCTAAATCTTTTACAATATCTAAGATATTAATTTTGGCACTGTTAAATTTAGTACTCTAAAATTATTCAATTCCAGGTTATTAATAGTTTTATTACTGTTTATATCAGAATGGTGTTGATTAATTTGAATGTTAAGTGAGTACTTATGCGCAATAAATGAAACTTATTGTTTTTCTTAATTTTCTTCGTGTTTTTTTATTATGATATATATATATATATATATATATATATATATATATATATATATATATAAATAATATTAAAAAAAATTTGAAAGCTGTTCATTCTTACACATAAAAATCTAACATTCTAACATATTATTTTTAATATAAAAATTTCAATTTTAAGGTGCTTCTAAATATATCATACAAATTAGTAAATAAAAAAATAAGGAATTTTTTATTAAATTTTGAAATTATTTTATTAAATTTTTAAAAATCTATTAAAATTTTAAAATTAAAGTGAGTAACAAATTTAGGAAAGAAAAAAAAAAAAAAAAAAACAATTTCAATAAATAAATTAAAAACATGCTAATAAAGCTATTTTTCCATGGTTTCTTTTTAAAATATTTTTTAATTAAAGAACTTGTTTCATAGAGATGGCCAAAGTTAAAAAGTCTGCTTAAAAAATAGAGAGCTTTATCCAATTAACTAAAATTAAGTTTTAGTATAATATTTATTTATTAGCAAGAAAAAATATATTCAAATTAATTCTTAGTGGCAATTAAGCCATTTTTAAAGAATATTTATGAAAAAAAGCCTTATTTCGAGATACAATGCAGGCAATGATAAAAATAATAAGCAAATCAACAATAACAATAGTACAATTGCCATAATTTTTTTCATAAATAAAGAAAACAATAAGCTTATTTATTTTGGATTGTTAACTTACCAATCAATCTCACTATATGTGGATGGTCAAGAGCAATCATTGTTTGAGCTTCTTTCAAAATTTCACTCTATTAAAACAAAATGAAGTACATTGCTTCAATATAAGCATCAAACAAGAAAGTAAATACTTTATAACCACTAAAAGTAACCAACCAAATGATTTATCAGTCTTATAACAGGGTGCTTAGCCAGATTTTGTAACAAAAAATAAGTACCTTTCAAGCACTCAAAAATATTTGTAAGCACTTTCCAAAAAAAACAAAAAAAAAACAACATAATTAGGATCTGTGCACAGAGTGTGTAGCCAAATCTTTCAACCAAAAATAAGCACCTTTTAAGAACTTTTTAAGCAACCAAAAAATATTTTTAAGCACTATATACATAAACAAAGGGCAAAATAATATTTAAAGATTTTAGATGATCATGAGAAAATAACTAGTTTCTGACAAAGAACTCTTTTCTTGATTATATTAGCTGCTATAAAATGATCAAGAGATTTTTCGGTTTGATATCAGAGAGTGGAAAATGAAGTCTGAAATTGAGAATATCTTGCAAAATGCAGCTGAGTTGCACACGAGGAGGCAATAATCTAATCGAACCCAGCTCAGTCGACGAACATACTCGCAAGTATTTCATCAAACTTGCAAAATAATTGGCGCTTTCCTACGTTATGGACCGATGGTACTACGAGATGAATTGTGAAAACGTTGAATAGAACAATGTTAGACTTAGATGTTGGGCAGCTCTAACGAGCAGGGCACATCGGCCAGAGGTATATTGTACCCAAACCCTAAATCGTGATTAGCATGAAAGCCCTATAGCTGAAATTCATAAAATTCAGCAGACACCTTACAGGAACATCTTGCAGCTCCCAGGCATTGACGCAATGCTGCCCTAAATGCTCAAATCTTTGAGCAGAATAGACCTCACAATCACAGAGTATGTGTCGTGATGTCTCTTCTTCAAGATGACAATCCCGACAAAGATAATTGGGTTCTATTCCCATTATGTATAGGTGCCTCCGGAGGATGCAGTGTCCAGTAAGAAGACCAATGGTATTCCTTCAACTGTTTCTATTAAGCTTTAAAAGTTCCTTTTGACGTACACTAGGACAGTCATGATATAGCTCCTTAGCTTGTCTCTGACCGGCAACAGCGCGCTATTGCGCATGGGCAATTTTGCCATAGAGCTTGAATATGGATGCCTCAAATAAGGCGGGAGAAATTCCCAGTGCAGGTTCATGGCACCAGAAAATTGCATTAGAGCCAGCCTGTGCCGCTTCATCAGTTAGCTCATTTCCACCGATACCCATATGTCCAGGTACCCAATGCAGGGATGAACCGAGAAGCATTCTCACACTAACAAAGAGGTGAATTTACACCTTGACAGTGATAGGAGAGCAGCTTGACTGTCAGAACTGATGCGGATAGTCGTATTTTGATATCCCTTGTCTAAGCATATCTTGCAGCACAAGATAATGGCATATACCTCAGCCTGAAAAACAGTGGCATAGTTTCTCAAGGGAAAGTGAAGTTTGGTAGCGTCATTGGAGCAATAAATTCCTGCTCCTGATTTGGCACCAATCTTTGAACCATCAGTGTATCATATTAGACATTTGCCTTTAAGCCACTGAGGAGAATTAAACCATTCATCTCTAGTAGGAAAATGGATATTGAAAGGCTTGTGAAAAGCATATCTTAATGACATATAGTCACTAGGCATAATAAAAGAGGGTACATCCATCACTTGTGAAACAAGGTGACCCCATGACAAGTGTCTGGAATACTCTTTCCATAGGTCAAGGTACATAAGACGCTTTATGTCTGTCTGAGCTTCAACTTCAATGCGTAAGTTCAATGGAAGAAGCCCAAGTAAGCTCTCTAGAGCAGCTGTAGGAGTGGTCCTAAGACAGCCTGATAGGGCTACACAGATCATTCTTTGTAGTCTATTAAGATTAGAACTTGCGGAGCTCAATCTAGTCCTCGACCACCAGACGATTGCGCCATCTGTGATGATAGAACTAATAATCATTGAGTAATAAAACAATGTTAAAAGCACGCTTTTGCATATTACGTGGCAAAAATAGACATGGTAATGAAAGAAAAAGGGGATAACCTTTGAAAAGGGAAAATTAAGCACTTTTTAAATACACCCAATGAAAAAAGCACCTTTAAGGGCTTTTAAATAAGCACCTTTAAGCTCTCTAGAGCAGCTGTAGGAGTCGTCCTAAGACAGCCTGACAGGGCTACACAGATCATTCTTTGTAGTCTATTAAGATTAGAACTTGCGGATCTCAATCTAGTCCTTGACCACCAGACGATTGCGCCATATGTGATGATAGGACTAATAATCACCAGACGATTGCACCATATGTGATGATAGGACTAATAATCATTGAGTAATAAAACAATGTTAAAAGCACGCTTTTGCATATTACGTGGCCAAAATCGACATGGTAATGAAAGAAAAATGGAAAAACCTTTAAAAAGGGAAAATTAAGCACTTTTTAAATACACCCAATGAAAAAAGCACCTTTAAGGGCTTTTAAATAAGCACCTTTAAGCTCTCTAGAGCAGCTGTAGGAGTGGTCCTAAGACAGCCTGACAGGGCTACACAGATCATTCTTTGTAGTCTATTAAGATTAGAACTTGCGGAGCTCAATCTAGTCCTCGACCACCAGACGATTGCGCCATATGTGATGATAGGACTAATAATCATTGAGTAATAAAACAATGTTAAAAGCACGCTTTTGCATATTACGTGGCCAAAATCGACATGGTAATGAAAGAAAAAGGGAAAAACTTTTGAAAAGGAAAAATTAAGCACTTTTTAAATACACCCAATGAAAAAAGCACCTTTAAGCACTTTTAAAAAACACTACACACCATGGTAAGTAATAAAAATTATTTTTTTCTATCGTTTCAAGTTCTTAATTGATAAAAATAAAATAACTAAAATTCAAAACATTTTCAAAAACTTTACATAATCATGATAAAATAACTAGCTTCTGATAAATATTGCAGAGAAAATTATGAAAATCATAAATTTTTTGTAATTTAGAACGACAATCAATGCAGCAATGAAAAAAAATTCTTTTGAAAAGATAAAAAATTAAGCACTTTTTACAAACCCTGAATAAAAAAACATCTTTAAGGGCTTTTAAAAAACGTAAATCAAAAATAAGCACCTTTAAGCACTTTTTAAAAACGCTACGCACCCAGTATAAAAAGGGATGCAATTATTGCTGTTTCTAATGCCACTTGCCAAATACCAACAAGCCTGCTTGATGAAACCACGCTAATTTAAGGCAGCTTGTTTTCAGTGGCGCCATCTACAGCCAAGAATAATACTTCAGTCCTACACACCACAGCCCGTTATAAAGGGCAGACCCTTTCAAATAACTACAGATCGTAATTTTGATCTACACCAGAGAATGATTAATCAGTACCCCCAGAGGTATTTGCTATGGGATCTTGGAGGACTTTGTGACCTGATAGATTTAATGTGCACTAGACACTATTTACTACACCAACTGGAATTGAACTGATGACCTCTTGGGCATGGGCCCAACACCCTGCGTAATAGGCTATCTCGGCCAAAGGCTTTTAAAATATGGATAAATGGTATAATTAAACATGCAAATTCATGAAATAGAGCTCATTTTAAGTATTTAGCAAAAAGTTAAATGTTGCAAGAAGTTCATAGCATATTATTTCTTCTATTATATACTCGTATTTTCACTATGGAATTTGTAAAACTTTCTAAGCCAACTAAAAAACATTCTTCACAGCCTTGAATGAAGAAAAAGGTAAACTCTTTAAAAATATATAAATTAATGGAATGGATGTTTCATTTCAAGAGAGAAGGAAATGGAAGCATAATTAAGCTTTAAAAATATAAAATCATTTCTTATTTCATAAATAAAATCGAACTTGCTTAGCACAAATAAATTATTTAAATAAAGATGCTCATTTAAGTTAACACATATGTTGAGTTTCTAAGATTGATTTTAAAAAGTTGAGATGCAACTTATAACTACTTTAAATTCGAGAAAAATATTCAAATTTGTATTTCTTTTTTATTTAATAAACTAATTAAACATTAAAAAGCATAAACACATTTATTTTCAAACCTTGACTTTCAATTGTGGAGAACGTGCTTATGTTTGAAAGATCAAATAAAACCACCCTGACTTATGCATACAGTTTTCTTGTACATAATTAGTTTTTTCCTTTTTGAATAAGAATATTTTGGGATTTAATGATAACTAAAACATTTAGGCAAAAAAAAAAAATAAAAATAAAAAAAAAAAAAACAATTTCAATATGTTTACAAAATCAGTTTCAAAACTGGAAACATTGACACTCATATACATTGAAAATTAAGTAACATAATAGTTTCAGATAAAAAAATGCAGATGTGATCACTATCATTAGACAGCCAATATGTATCAATATTGTAATTAAGATGCACTAGGATCTGTTTTCTTTTACATTAATCTGAAAGTAAATCTGATAAAAAAATCCCCCTCTAAAATTTCATATTTTATAGAATTGAAGGTAGGTGTAAATTTTTCATAAGGTTTAACTGTAAATAAAAAAGGTTAGTACTCAAATGTACAAGTTAAAATAACTTTATTTACTTTTGGATTAGGCACACTATTGCACTTGAGAGTTTTTATTGCAAATTGCACTTCCACAGGACCAGACGAAAAGACCCCCCTGAAAACATCACAAAAAATGCCAGTACCTAAAGAACAAAAAATAATAAGTATTAAAGAAATAATTTATAAATACATTTATGAATCAAGTTAATATTTTATTCAATACTATAATTTGGTATAGCGTCATACCAGTTTATTGCACTAAATAATAGCAATGTAGCACTTATAAAATTGTTATAACTTATAAGTTTCATTAAGCAGAAATAGTTATTTGAATATTATAAGTAGAGGCAGAATGCAGTTAGTTGGTTTACATAAAGCAAGCTTTATTATTTTGATTGACATTAGTCTCCTTCTTAAAATATATCTTCTAGTTGTCCCATTTGACTTCTTGTTCTATATCAGGGGTTTTCAATACTTTTTTTGGGGGGAGGGGGGTGGTATAAGACCCCAAATGATCAATCATCTTTTGGCAAAAACCCAACCAAGACTTAATAAATAAATTTATAAATAAATGCAAAATTTTAATGATTGAAATTTTGTTATTTTTAAAATATTGAATGAATAAAAAATGAAATATTTTCATGGGAATGTTTTAGCAAAAGTATTAGATGAGATTGTTAAATTTACAGGCCCAGAGAGGCATATAATAATTAGATTTTAGTGTATGATTGAACTAAATATAGATGAGCAAAAATTTGGTTTTCATTGAAATAAAAACAAAAAAGGACCTAAATAAACATTGAGAATGGTTATTAGAGACATATTTCTTCATTGTGGAATTTTTTTTTTCTGATGCAAAACACTAATGGAATTTTTCATAAATGTGTCCTTTTACTATTTATTCAATATATAAGAATTTTCTTAATTTGGCTTCTCTTTCTACACAAGAATTTTAATTAAATACTTTCATAAAAATAAGGAACCAATAAGTTCCACGGAACATTAGAGTTCTGAGGAACACAATTTGGAAACCGTTGTTACTATATAATACTTTTTTTGTTCAAACAGGGGCTTAGAGATTGAGTTGGAGAAAGCTATGCTAGCAATTATTTCAATGGTCTTGAATCATAATGCATCAAAAAGGGCAAAAAGTAGCAGTTTCAATTGTAGATTAAATTATTTTTGCTTCGCACTGAGATTTAATATTTTAAAATAAAAGTGAAATTAATTGATTTTTAGTTCATTGAGATGCACATGTTTTTTTTTGTTTTTTTCACATAGTGAATTCATTGATTTAAAAAGGTTGAAAGAGAAATTTTCTAATTCTGTGTGCAAAAAATGTATCTAATTATTTTAATTAAAAAATTTTTGTGATTTAAATTGATTTATTAGTTGAATGTGAGTGATCCTTCTCCCCTTACCTTGTAAGTAATTTATGTCATAATTAACACTAATTGAAAAAGAAAATTTTGTTTTAAACTATACGTTATTTATTAGAAAATTAGAGAAATAGAGATATCGACTTCCAAGAAATATTTGTAGTCATAAAATAGAGAAAAAAATTTTACATTTTGGAATTTGAATTGACAGCTGTCAAACACTAAAATTTCTGACAATTTATTACCACTTTAAACTAAATCTTTTTAATAACATAAAACAACTTGTTTTCCATTAAAACAAAACTAAAGGCTCACTTTAATGTTATATACTTGGAACCAGATCTACAAAATTGAAACAAAAAAGGGAACAGAAAATAAAAAAAGGTTTTACCAATTTTTTCTTTTAAATCTATAGATTTCTGGTCAAGATTTAAAGGACCTCTTCGACATTGTCTCAATGTGAGATAAGCCAATTCAGATTCCTCATTGGACAGAGTATTCAGATCATTATCACTAATGTCTGAAAAGAGGAAACATAAGACATAAGTCAATTGGAAACATAAGTAATTAATAAAAACATGTAGTTTTAGAGAAAACATGTTATAAAAAGTTAAAATAAATTTTCAATTTTTAGAGATACAAAATACAGTAGAGTCCCAATTACCTGAGCTCCGATTCACCAAGTTTCCGGTTTAACTGAACTAGTTATTTTTTTTGCTCTAGTTTATTTTTGAAACTAACCCGAAACAAATTCTGAGTTTTATCATCTGAACAGCCAGGAAAACAAAATCCAACAACTTGATCCGATGAAATGATCGTTAATATTATCAATAATGAAAATAAATTTAGCAAAGATGACAAAGACAGTAACGATGAAAATCAACCAGTTAAAAATCTCTCATACAGATGGACTAAAAGCTATCGAAAGTGCTACTGAATATATAGAACAACAAGAGGTGACACCAGCCTTCCTGTTATCCCTAAAAAAAATGGCAAAACACCACTGCAAAAAGGTGCCAAAGCAACGTAAAACAAAAACCGATTAAGGACTTTAAATAAAAACTTTTCCATTCTCGTAAAGTATGCTCTTTAAGTGTTGCTCTTAAGTAAGCTTAATATAGCTTTAAGCTTAGGTAAAGCTTTTAGGCCTTAGGTTTAAGCTTTAGGTAAAGCTTTTGTATGCTCTTAAGCCCCGTGGCAGAAACACGGCGACACAGCGACATTGTCGCAGAAAGCGATTGAGTTTTGCAGAAAGATTTTTTTATTTGGGAAATAAAAATTTTTGGTTTGGCAGAAACATAGTAAGTTCTCAAAAAAGATTCTGCAGAAACAGAAGCTGTTTTACAAAAAAAATAATTTCTGCAGAAGCATTAATGGTTCTGCAAAATTTTTTTCTTACAGAATAGTTTTTAAATAATTGTTTTTCTAGCGTACCGCGGAAGGGGAAAGCGCTCGTAATCTTCCGTTAATCTCCAACACAAACAGTTACTGGATAAAAAGGGGAGAAATTTTTTCCCCTTTATTAAGCTCTTTTGGGAAATTTGCCAACTTCGGCCTCTATCGCTGGCGCAGTAATTTGCTTTGTGTTTTCTTATAAGAACAAAGCGTTTTATATTTTTTGCACTTATGTGGAAAATTTCAGGCGTGAAAAGATTCTTTTTTAAAAAAAAATCATGTCTAGCGAAAATGTTATTTGTTGCTCTTGTAAAGCAACAATAATTAAAAAAAAATTTGAAAACTCATTTTTCAGGGAGGCATTCCGAAGAAGAAATAAGATGGAAGTCGACAACATCTAGCGATGTCAGAGAATTTTTTTTTCTGGAAAGCGAGCGGAAAAGAGGAAATAATATATGTTTTTTAAAGATAAAATGCCTATATCCTTTGAATTAAGTCGTCGATATAAAAAAAACACTCGCAATCTAACGATAAATGAAATAAAGCCTGAAAGATATCTCACTATCTACGATTTTTTGGCATGCGAATGAAAACCAGATTGGTGAAAAATATTTACTGGCGAAACACTTTTAAACAGGTTTCCATACGCATGCGAAACAAATCGCATCCAATGAGTATGGCTCTAATACCGATGTTTCAGTACTGATGAAGACTACTTCGTTTCAAGATGTTGAATAGACATGAGCGTATTGAGTCGGAAACCGCGTCTGCGTACTTCGTGGGGAATCGATGCTATATATGTACACAATACAGTGCGACTTCTGTTACAAATCACAAGGGCTGTGTATTTTTTTCGCTCTGAACTTAATCTGATCAAGAAAAAAGTTTTATTTACTTTCTTTTTTTTTAAAAAAAATCTTTCAATAAGTCAGTACAATATTAATCGAATCTAATTGTTTTCATAAAGAAAAAAGTGAAACAAAGATTGCGTTAATTTTTTTGCTTTTAAAATTCGGATATAGACAATCCTATTTTATTATTTTGATTACTCAACTTCAATATTGATTTTTTCACCTGATTTATTTCTGTACCTGATATAACTACTATAATGAAACATTAAATCATACTGTTTTAAACTGATATTTCAAATTCACTTATCTTGTTTTATAAATTTAATCTTTTTGTCCATTCTTAGCTATTTTTATAAGTTCCATCTTATTACAGGTTCTGGGTAATCTTTAGTTATGCTCCAGTAAGCATTTTTGTCTGCAGATCTATACATTTATAATTTTTCTTTATTATCAAAGATTATGCAAATTTGAACTTAAATAATTTAAACTTATTAAGAAATTTAAACTTATATTATGAAATTAAGAAAAAAAATCTTCACAGTTTTATTATATGCATGTAGGCTTTTTTTTATAAACACGAAGTGCATCTATTATTATAAATTCATTACACATATATTTATAACGATAAAAATATCTTGCAGAAAGACATTGGTTCTAGTTAGGTTTGTCGCAGAAAGCCAGAAGAAATTCTGCCACAGGGCTCTTAAGTAAGCTTTTCAATTATAATATGAATTGTAAGTGGTGTACACGTATAAATTTTGTATTTATTAAATATATTACATTTATACCTACTGTTTTTCTTTCTGTTTTATACTCTTTGCTTTAACACAGAGTTTTTTGTTTATCTGAATGAGTCGTGGTCCACATTAACTGGGATAATTGGGATTCTACTGTATTCATTTTTTGCTTAATACTTATCCTAGCTCATTAATCAGTAAGCCTTAAATCAAAAATTCTTAATCTTTGTATTATAAATAAATGATCTCTATTATCAGCGATAGGATTCGCCTCATCCTGGTTTACACCAGGATTTTTTTTGTTTCAAATCAGCTTGGCTTAAATCAAGATTCAAGTCAACTTATTTTGTGTTTAAAAAAATAAACTTAAATAAAATAAATTTTTGAAAAAATCATAAATTAAAATATTTATAAAGCATTTTAAAATGATATTATAATTTTTAACGATTTTAAAATCTACAGTGAAAAAAAATTTACTGCTGTGTCAACAGATTTTAATTAGCATAATTGCATTATTACTTTGTTGGTTATAGCATTTTTTTAATCGACATCAATGGCACAAGTGACAATGTTTTCACTACAGCGCGAGAATCTTGCATATTTTTTTCTTTTCTCACATTAAAAAATTATTTACGCGAGAAGTTTGTGCACTCTATTAATCAATCTTAAAATGCGTGAATCTCTCGAATTTCGGAAAAAAATTTAGTCTTCCGCCACTTTGAAAAAGACATGAAAACAGCTACAACAAGTGTTGAGAGAAAAAAATGAGTCCTTTATAATAAGTTGTTTAAAGTTAGCTCTATTTTTAGCTGTTAAAGAACTACCAAACTCTCTCATCGACAATTTACAGCAATTTGTAAAAGTTGAAGTCTGTGAAAACTATGCTGGAAGACCTAATAAGAAGTATGAACATGGAAATAACTTCAACGAACTTCACTATCCTATAACAGAAATAATTTAAAAGCCTATGCTGGCAGATGTAGAGGATAGGAAAATATGAGCACAATGCTACAAATTTAATTAGTGATTCCGAATAGTTCAGCATCTGTTGCAAGGTCATTTAGCACCCAAAACTGAAATAAAACAAAATATCATTATAGATTGACTGATGAGCATTTGAGCAACATAATGAGAATAGCTGATGAAAAAGTAGATATAGAACATTTTCCATATGATGATGCAGCAAAAATATTCAATGGTTTAGAAATTAGAAGATGTTAAAAATATTTTATAATTAAATAAATATTTTTTTCCAAGTCTATTTGTGTTTTTTTAATTTTTAGAAATCCTACTTAAACTTTTTGAAATCTCACCCAGTTTTTGAGAAAGAGTGAGAAATTCTCTCCCATTTTTTTTCTGTAATGAAAACATTGCAGTGACAATCGGTATCTGTCTTTCTCAAATTTTAGTAATATTTCATGTAAAATAAAAATCATGAATTTTCATTATTTAAAATTTATTAATTAAAAAAAAAACGTTTTGCAAAGAAACCAGATCTAGATAGAAGTTTTTTTTCAGGCATGAAATTTAAAAACTGTTGAAAGCATGCGTCTTAATTTTTCTGCACTTAAAAATCTGAGATGGCCTTGTCTCTTTTCAAAGGATATTAAAATCATAGGTGTTTTAGAACTTTCAAAAAAAAAAAAAAAAAAAAAAAAGGAAAAAAATCCTAGAAACAAAATGAAGATTTAATTTAAATTCTTTTGATATCATAAAATTTTTAAAATCATATTATCACTAGTCTAAAAATACATTCTCCAAAATCAGATATCATTGTAACATTGAAAATTTTTTTCTAAATCTTTAAGTACATAAAATATTAAAAAGACATATTTCTAATATGGCATAAAAGTAGCTGTTTAAAGAAAGATTCGGATCACCAATAAAGCATTTTAGGAAGATAAAAAATCATAAAATATATCCAAACAATAAAAACATTGCAAAAGTGACTCTGAAACAGAAGGTAAAATTGAAACTGATATTTTACCTAAATCAATTAAAATACCCTCGGGACAATGAGTTGTAGCATTAGCAGGAGTGGAAGACGGCGGTGATGGAACATCATTGCTAAGCAGACAAATAACATCACTGCTGCCGCTGAGAGTAGCATAAATGTTGCTGTCACATGATACTACTGACAGTTCACTTACATCACAGGGTGGTTTACCACCTGAAGAGAGCTTTGTTTGTGTCCTGCTGCTTTCAAAATCACACTGCATGAATGTATCTTGTAATGAGACACCATTTGTTTCATTTTGGAGATCAGGGTTGGTGGAATGGAGAGATTCCATTTCAATGAGTGGTGTAGAATCTTGCAGGAGATCAATTTCATCAGCAACAATATCACTGGGAAATATGTCTTCACTGAACGACTCTTGTCCAAACTGAAAAGAATGATTACAATTCAATACATTTGAAAACGTACAGTGTGTGAAATAAAGAAAATGGTGTGTGTGGCTTATTCCTCAAGGTCTAGCTGCAAGCTAGACCATGATCAAGAGGTTTTTACAATTTTATTTTATAACTGTCGTTGAACAGCCGAAGAAATTTTTGGGTTTACGGCTACTGATGTTTAACTACATATCCTCGTAATTTTGAACCCAATCCAGAAGACGAGGGAACTAGGGGATCAAGTATTGGGAGAAATTTGCCTTTGTGGAGGACTTTTTTATGCAAATAACCTGCATTTGCCTTACATGGAGAGGAAGACCACGAAAACCTCCATGTTTAGCCCAATGGTAAGACGACTCAAATCCAAGATCCGCCTTCCACTGAGGATACTTCCTGTCAGCACTGAGGTCGGTGCAAGCTGGATACGGAATTCGTATTGACCAGCCATCGCTGGGATTCAAAGCTGGTTCACCTCATTTGAAGACGAACACTCTGTCCCCTGAGCCATAGCAGGTTGTGAATCCACAAAAAGTCAAATATAATGAGAGGTGTAGCTATAAGGTCCTCATACAAAAGGCAGTGGAGATGTTTTGGGGAGGCCTGTGTTGACGAGCACTTGGTGCACACACCATAAGATTTCTGTCCATCAATATATGTAAGACTCACTATATGTCCACTCATGAGCCTGCTGATGGTATTCTGGACAGCTTTATTAGTCTCGATCTTGAGAGCATTACCAGGAGTTTTCCTAGAATATCTGAAGTGGGACGGACAAGTCCTCCAAATAAAGAATGGACCACCCTGAATAACTTTTGATCTAATGATCTGAACTGCGCATTCCAAGACTCAATCGTAATCGTTGCAGAAGGATGACCTCAAATTTTCTAATTAATCAATTGAGACGATATTTCAAGTTACGAAATCATATAGAAAACCATTCTCTCTCTGAATAAACATAGCTTTTTTCATCGGATTCCTGACCTCCAAAATGTAAGGGTTGTTACCCACAATTTGGGAAATAGGGTCCTATTAGTTTGGTCAGAACAGCAGCCTCAAGTGTGAATCACTCATTGTTAATTTTACTTTTTGCATATTTTGCCACATCTGGAAAAGTTTTTAAGTAAATTGAAACATTTTTGCACACAATTATAAAATTTATTTAGCCAATGATAATTCGAAGCAAAATATAACTTTTAGTAAATGTTTATTATTTTAAATGATAGTTGAAAAATTTTGAATTGTAAATTATACAATATTTTACCAAATTTTAAAAACAATTTTCAACAACAAAATTCAAAATTTGATCGCAATCAGTCAAATAGTACCTGAAAAATTAAATTTTGAAAAAGTCGTATTACAGTTAATCAGGGTGGTCCATGTATTTTTTATTATACCCCAGCACCTGGCTATTTAAAAATTTATCATGCTAAGTGACTTTTAGTAAAAAACTTTTGATCAAAAAATTGGATTTTCACGTACTAGAACTTAATCTTGATGGTTTGAGGGTTTCATCTGAACTATGCTAATTATTTAATGTAGATGAAATTTTAAGTTACAGTATCAGACACACAATAGTTTCGTCACGAGACTCCGAAAGTTTAGATCATGTAATGTTACTATTACTTTTTGCATAATTGCCATACCTTTTGAACATTTTAAACAAATCAGAAACTTTTTTCATACAACTATAAAATGCTTATTCAAAGATAATTCTATAAAATAAAAAAAAAATTTTATTTGTTATGTTTTATTATTTTATTTAATCATAGTCAGAAAAAGTTTTGAATTGTCAGGCATAAAATTTTTTACATTATTTCAAATAATGTAATTTTAAATGGCAAAATACAAAATTTGAGATCAATTAGTCAAATAGTTACTGAGCAATAAAATTTTAATAAATTTGTATATCTGCGCACTTGGAAGTAGACTTTTCCTTAAACAATAAAAAAGCATGGTTGCAAGCTTCAAGCATGGTTATGAATTGCTTATTCAGTAATTAACTCCATTAGATAAAAAAATAAGAATTTGTAAAAGGATATATTTCTTAAAGCCACAAATAAAAAGATCGAATTCAATAAAACACATCCGCTTCAGTAGAGGGTAAGGTAGTGTATGCTCCCCCCCCCATTTTGGGTATACAGGTGATTTAGAACTCGTTGCCGTGACAGATCACCCCCCCCCCCCAGAGACCCAAGTGAAGCCCCCATGGCATTTATTTAAAATCAAAATATTACATCAGGTCGCATATACTATAGTATGGATGCCTACAGCATCTACTTTATACATAATTAAATTAAGTAAAACTTGAAATTTGAGATTGGGCATGAGAGCAGAGATTAAGAAATTTTTGCTCTCTAATGGCAATCAAATAGTTAAAGCAAGTTCATATTTTAAAACCATGTAAAAATCTATAGCAATAGCTGTTAAAAAAGAAAGTCACAAAACTATGTAAATTTAGCAATCTCGGAATACTGTTGTAATAGTAATAAAATGCTTACTTCTGAAATTTCCGTTAAGGTGGGTGAGGTGCTACTATCTACAGAGGCACAAGACTCACAACTAGTGTCACTTTCTTGAACAGGGATTTTTTTCCTGGGCTTTGGCACTGGATGACTGTTTAGATTACCATTTAGAGACGACGCTCTACAGCTTTCATTAATTACAGAAGTAATGCAAGAGATGATGGGCTCACAACCTTCCGAAGTCGAGAGACGTGTCGGTACGGCGGGTAACTGAGCCTTTACTTTAGAATGTGAAACAACTGATGGAGAAGAGGCACTTCTAATGAATGACTGAGGAATAGGCAGACCGTTTTGAACTGTTTTGTTTGTTACATTCTCTTCTATGCTCGAAGCATTTTCTCCTAAGCTGATTGAACGGCCGGTCGCGGCCAACGCTTCTCGATTAGCGTATACGGGGCCGGTCCTCCTGCTCAGTTTCCTGGCCAGAGATAACCGAGGCGCGGGGACCGGCATTGTCTTGTGTGATCTCTTAGACTCTTCTGATATTATTCTGGATAAACTGTGTACCGTTGCACCATTGCAGTTGGAAGTTGCATCATTTACTTTATCTCTTTCGATTTTGGTTTTTCTGTGGCAGGATTCGGGAGTTCCTTTTTTAACTTTCCTGTCGGAAGTCATAGTACCGTCTCCGTAAATGAACAGAGAAAGAAACGCGGGCAAAAAATCGAAGCTTGAAGCTTTTTGAATGTTTCCCTTTTTACCTTCCTTAAAACTAACGTCGCCGACTACAGATGAAAATGAACTCTTTCTCGAACTCGTGGGAGGAGTCGAGGGATGGGTACTGATCAGTTCGGGGGAGATTCGGGCATGCACTGAACGAGAGAGATCACCACTTTCGAGGTTGTCATCACTGAGAGATGGATACAAGCACGAACGTATATTAGAAGTGGATGGATTTGTATTATTTGCATTTTGAGGCAAAGTCTGAGAAGAGAATTGAGGAGCTACGGATGAAAATATCTTAGAAAACAGCTTTCGTTGATTCAGGCTGTTTAAAAAACGACTAGCTTTGGAGGGAGGTGAGCCACCCTCACTGTTCGTAGCCCCCTGGCGGAGTGATGAGGATTTATTACGCTCAAGAGTTCCTCCACCACTTTGATGGTGATTACTAGTCCTATCGGTGGTGATGTCTGAGCTTCGAGTTCTAGACTGTGAAGAGGTATTATCACCCGATCTGCGGGGAGGAACAACACAAGGATCCTGCAGAGAACACCATAAACCATCACTGAACAAAGTGTAGTGACTTACAAGCTGAAAAGAAAATATATTTCATCAAATTTTATTAGTTTTGGTTTCTTTTTTATTCTTTTATTTTATTTTTTAGAAAAATTAATTGTGAAATTTCCTTCCTTAGACAGTCATGAACTTACAATAAATTTTTGAATACAAAATGAACAATTGAAGGTTATAAAACAAATTTAAAATTATAAGTATCAAAAAATTTCTATAGTCATATTTGTCTTTCTATAATCATATCTGTCAAAATGTCTACATCATAATAAGTCATATTCGAGAAATTAATAGAACAAGGTTGAAAAGTAGGTTTCTGGGAAACAGGATGATTTATAACCGTTATTTACAAACTTCAGGAAATCTTTTTAATATATTAAATTAAACCATAAGCTTTCAGAAAATGTAAAAGTGGTTAAGTCGATTTCTAGGTAAGTGACAGAACAAGCTATTTCACTTTTTCACAGTTTTTAGACACAATTAAATTGTTATAATTAAACTGATGTTGATAGAAATGCTACTTATTTTGTAAACGCACAAAAAATTATTATATAAATTTTACCCAGCAAAGAATTATGATATAAATTTTAGTTAAAATTTTATTTCTCACTATATTTTAAATAGCAATAAAAAAAAAAAAAAATAAATAAATAAATAAAGCTACGCAAATGTAGATAGTCTGTGATACCACACATGATTATTGTCTTTAATAAATACATTTTATTTTTAGTTAAGATATTCATTAATGGTAGTTAGTTAAGATATTCATCATACCTTATTTTAGACAAATATATATAGATCATTATTTGAGTGATCAAATAGGTTTCCGATAGAACAATATATCTTGATATCGCACCCTCGGTCCCTACGCAGACTGTTCCAAGTGGTCACCCACCCGCACACAGCCAGTGATGCTTGACTTCGGTGATCTGCTGGGAACCGTGTCTTAACGATCAGTCCACTGTGGGACTTCCAAAAATGTATAATAATTAATATACAGTGGGAATTAAAACGTCTAGTAATTTATAACCGACATAGTTATAAATTTGTTTTTAAAAGTGATTGATAAACTTGATTGACAGTATTTATACAATTATTTCTATCAAAACAGCTTTCAACTACATAGAAATATTTTGTATAGAATATAAAATATTTTTCAGGAATTTACACATTAGCAAAAGAGCAACTGAGATAACAAGAATATATGAAACTGACTTCAAATTCATAACAAAGCAAAAACGAAATATATTTACAGCCATGATGCTGGGGAATCTTTGACCATCTTGAATAGCAAATTCTCCTGATGGCAAAACATCGATTTTATAGTGTTTGATACGACCAGAGTGACTCAAACAGAGAGCGTAACTACTGTCGTCACGTTCTCGAACTCTGAAATGAAATTTTGATTTAAAGTTGATACTAATTAAAACATCATTTAAACATAAAATATTTTTAAAAAAAAACTTATCCAACAGAAAAATACTTACAAAAATTTTCCATCTTTATGACCGCTGTCTTCAATAGCCTGCTCAGCTTCGACTCTCGATAAAATACCGTGGAACCAGGGTTGTATTTCATGCAAGGTTTTAGTGATAAGAAGTTTTATATCACTGTAGCTCTCTGTTAAACTAGTATCAAGCTTATCTTCCTGTAAATAAATGAATGGAAAATAAATAAGGTAAACTAGTTAGATGCAAGCGGCAGACTATGAGCAGAAGTTCGCTTAGATGAAAAGTCGCATTTTATTACAACTTAATATAGCCTTCTTTCCACAAAGAGGGAAACCTTTCTATTTGCAAACTCTACTTGCCTTCATATGTTATAAATGGCAAATCTATCATTTAAGTTCTCTCCTATTAACTAATTATTTTAAAAGTATTTCTGATTTTTTCATGTGTGAAATAGAGGAGAAATAAATATCTTTGAGTTAAGTAGATATTAGATAATCAGGATCCTATTTGTTTCCAGTAGTAGTCTAACACTAAATAGCTGAGGTAATTTTGGTGAATACCGGCATTATAAAAAAAAAAAAGTTAATTAGAAATTGCGAATAGATGGATAAGAAGGAAAAAAAAAAAGAAATCTTTGTGTATATGTTTGATAAAAATAAATTTCAAAAAGAAAAAACTTATAAACATTGAAGATTTTAATCAGAGGAACATAATTCTTTATTTTAGAAATTAATTGTTTTATTTTGAATTGAAAAGCTCGAATAAGAAATACCTATTTTTTAAAAATTAATATTCTTTTCATAATTTATTCAATGCATTGTTATTGAAATTTTTTTTTAAAAATTTTTTGCTATTTTTTCTTGTCATTTTACACAAATAATTTCAGATAAACAACCGAAATTAAATCAATTACGGAAAATTGATTTGAAATAATATAAACATTAGTGGATAGAAAAAAAAACTTATCCCTCGGAGCCCCTGTAATCCTTCTACAAAACTCTGGGGAATTTGCGGAACCTCTTTTGGGTAGCCAAAGTAAATGCAGTTAAATTTTATCAGATTTAGAATGGAAATGATGTCAAAATGTACTTACGTCGATTCCCCATTCCTTGGCTTTCTTGAGTATTGCTTTTCGAATGACCTCCTCCGTGACACCCCAGTGCGTCAATGGTAGAACAGAGTCTAAGGATTTATTACAAGGCAATGTTGGTTTACAGGCCAAGCCCTCAACACCTTGAACCAATTCTACGGGACCTGCAAATTTTTGTCTTGGTACACCACAAAGCCCAACCTCACCAGTGCTAAGTTTCTTGATTCGATAATGAAGAACACTAAACAAAAAAAATATGTCATTAGCTTTATGTTGCAAATACACCTCACGTCACTCGCATATGCCCTATAAAGGGGTTGTGACACACATCACATCTCGTTTACAGGGCCTGACATAGCCAAATTGGGGCCCAGGACAAAAACTTCTTTGGGGCTCCCTCTGCTTCACTACTTCAATGAAGAACTGCACTTTATAGAAGTATTTAAATTTTTTAACCTTATTATAGATAAGAAGAAAATTGACTAGAACCTAAAATAGCTATAGAGTCCCTCTTTCTCCAATGGTCAGACGAAATATCATTCTGTTCATTTTATTGATTTTCTGACTATTCTATGTCCATCATATTGAATGCAGCTTTCTGATTGTTAACTTTGTCATCCAGCTGCGAAAAATTCATATCAATGCTGATATTAGGGCGGAATTCATCTACATTTACGCGGCTCAATGAAGCTAATCAGAAGTGTGTATTTTTGTAAATATATTGCATTTTGCGATATGTAAATACAGGCTTTCGATTGGCCAAATTTGTCCATCGTAATTGCAAAAATTTAGCTTAATTCCGCCCTAGAAAGCCATGTATTTCCGAAATATAGATTGTGTTCATACGATACATTAATGAAGAAGCTAACATAAATCTGATGGATTATACACTGCACTGATAATTTGTTTAAAAAAAAGTTCATTAAAGAAGGAAACGTAAAATAAACTTTTTACTCGATTTTGGGGCCCAGGGCAACTGCACCGTATGTTCCTGCCTTAGTCAGGCTCTGAGCACAGATCAAACCCACAATCTCTTAGACATGGGCCCAACACCGTACCAAATAGACTATCCCGACTTATTTTTATATACATTTCTGATAACGTTTAACAAAACATTCGGGAATTCCACAGTACTTCAACAGCTTCCAGAGTATAATTTATTTTAACTATCCATAATTATTGAAATTGAAAGTAACTGATCATGGCTATAATACTAATTCACACAACAAAATATAGTTGGTATTGACAAAATATTAGAATTTTACAAAACATTTCAATATAAGTTACAATAATCCATTAAGAATTATTTAACTAAAATAAAAAATGGGTACAATTACCTTTTTTGATAACAGAGTGAGAGTACATAATCTGAATTGCTTTCTCTCAATAGATACATGCCATCTCGACAGCCCCGATCCCAGAGAATCCATTCAGCTGTCTCCCTCGATATACTGCCATAATAATATAGCATAGATTCAACAGGTACAGGCAGTACCGTGACTTCAATTGTGGAACTTTCCGTCATGTTGGTCACATCTTTGCAACAAAAACCAAGCAGGGAGGCCAAGCGAGATACTGCATTATACCCTGTTTTAACCCTAAAATAAAAAACATCCTCAGATTTTAGAAAACTTTTAAGTTTAAGTTCAATATGTTTTTAAAAAATTGAGACAGTTAGCAAAGAACAGATGATAGAGTTAACAATGAGAAAAATATTTTCTTTATAATTATTGTTTTGTTATATAAAGAACAGAGAATAGTAGAAGAAAGTTTACATAGAGCATAAAAAAAAAAAAAAAAAAAAAAAAAAAAGGAACACGCTAAATAATTTTTTATCTAATGATCCGATTTACAAGTACCAGAACTCAATATTAATGGTTCAAATAAGCTAATTAATTAGTACATATGATATCTCAAGTTTCCAATCAGACATAAAAACGCACTTTCTCTGACATGCCTTATTTTTGACGGATTCGGATTCCTAATTGTCAAAATATGGATATAGACGCAATCCAGTAATTGAGCGGCAAATTGTCACAACATCTGCTGACAGTTTCTCATCTCAGATTCTTTTTAAATAAAAACAAATGGAGAGAAAAAATTGCTAGCAGAAAAAAACCAAAAGTAAAAAGTAAAGATGAAACAAAAAAGAAAAGATTTTTCAGTCTTCATTTATGAAAAATAAGGAATAGTTTTTTGTTTTTTCTAAAGAAAAAAAAAATAAAAGACATTAAACGCATGAAGAAACTAAAGGAAAAAAAAAGCCATACCAAAAAGAAGACATTTAATGTTCATTTTTCAGGTTATTGTTTTATTTATCTGTGAAATACTTGTGAAGATAAAGTTATGAACTTCCTTTAAACAATTTTTTTAAAAAAATTTATCGACACAAATCAGAACACCATAAATTACAATTCTGTTAATTTCCTCCTTAAAAATGAAAAGATTTTATTTTAATATTCTGGTAATTTCCATTCTTTTTTCTTTATTGGGTTTGGCGTAAGCATCTTGTTTGAGCAAAGCTAAAGTATGATTGCATAAAATTCAAATTAAATATAAAGGACAAAAAGTTTGTGTATAACCTTACTATACTATTTAATATTTGCAAACGTATGGGACTATGTTTCCAAAATATTGGGTTTAGCAGCTTAAGAATTTAAATTCACCATTAAAAGGTGTGTTTATCCAGATAAATTTCTTAACTTAAAATATATTTTGCTTCAAATAATTATCATAGTTGAGATAATCTCTTTGAACCATTAAGAATTCATAAGTTCGATCATTAGATCCCAATTCAGGGCACTCCATATTTTTTTGATTTTTGTACATTAAAACATTTTTTAAAAGCAGTTTCAATTATCTACACCTTTATTTGATTAAATAACTAATCTTCCTAACCTGATTTTTTTGGAAATAACTGGTGCAACAGTTGTACCCTCAATTCTTTTTTTTTAGATTTTGTGAAACTATATTTGTCTTCAGAATACGTCTCTCAACATTATATAACATATTATATTTCTCATAAGTCAAAGATATGTTTAAAAAATAATAAAAAAAAAGACTTAAGATGCGATTGATGTACTAGGCATTTCCAAAAACGTTAATTTAGTCATTACATTTAAAATACAATAAATATTTTTTTTTTTTAAATTTAAAGCATTTTTTCAAAAGCCTAATATAGGCCAGGGGGTCACAATTTTGTGAACAAGCAATGTAGTCAGCAGTGGCCGCTTTTATTTCCCAGACAGGCTGGCATCGTTCTAAAGCTGGGTGGGCTTTAGGATGCCACTCAATATTGAATCCTAGTCCTTCCCAATAACTCAGAGTGCCTTTTATCACTGAACCACTGCAGCTCAAGTATAAATAAAATAATGACAGATTACAGTGTAAAATTTTTTTAATAAGTTATACATGTATATATATTAAAGATTTACTTATATTAAAAAAAAAAAAAGACAAAATAGTACTATTTGGTATTGTGACATCAGAAAAGATACTAAAAGACAGCTAATACTTACAAATGCATTTTAATTTCTGAGTAACAAAAACAAAAGATTTAAGGGGAATACCACTACAAGATTATCAAAAAGAAATTTTTCATTGAACTCATTTCATTTTCATTGAATTTGTAATTTTGTGGGACTAGGCTACCAACAACGTCAACCATCCTCTATCTATAGGTACCTCCGGATAGAAAAGAGTTAACATATCTTATACACATTGGGGATTAACCCGATGTGATCTGTACGTGTCTACCTGAACTGAAACGCCCACTTCGATTTAGTTCGAACACCTAGTTCGAAAGATGGTCCACAGTGAAGAGTTGACTCGTTTTTTGTAGATGTGACATTGTCCTCCTCTCATTGTTGCTATTCAGTTTCTATCACAGGCAATGGGTGCCTGCACACAATTGACTGTTAATAGCAACACAGTGACTACACCCACAACCGTGATCTTAATATAGCTCTCACAGCTTCTCGCAGAGTGGCGATGAATTAACGAGCGGTATGCACTTAACGAATTTTATCACAGATAAAATTCTGGTGGGGGAGTAATGTAGCGTATCTACCAATACAATTATTGAACTTTAATTCACTAGGGTATAACCAACAATGTCAACAGTCATCTATCTAAAGGTACCTCCGGATAGAGTTAACATGTCTTATACACTAGGTAACTGGAACTGAATAATTGTAGTGGAAGCTATGCTACAATTGAAGATATTTTAGAGTATGCTATTAACACATAAAGCACACTCTTTAAAAAGTCTCCGTTAGACATGCTTATTTTATTGACCACACTTATTTAGTTGTTATATTATTAGTAAACTAGCTGTCTATGATGACCAGTTGGTTCCTCATTGTCCTTTAAGACTTGTTTCTGCTGCCCTCTGCATCATAGCTCAGAATCCCCAGTACTAGTATTTTAAGCACAAATCGGATGGCCATAAATCTTTCTTTGACTCGCCTGGGGTGGAGAGTTGCTTTACCCTTACAAACTCCCCCATTTCTAGAATCCACAGTCATCTAACTGCATAAATTCACCTCTTTGCAGTTTAATGGCACAAAAGCCAGGCAATGACAAACTGTGATAAATGAATGATAATTTGAGGAAACATGTTATCTAACATAACTGTCCAATTATCTGGATTACCCCCAATAACTAAAGATATAAAAATGAATGCTTTTTCAGTTTTTTACACGCCTCATAAAAATAAATCTAAATTTGGAACTTCTATCGCAGTGAAAACGTGATCACTGTCACCCTAATATTTACAAATATCAAAACTATTTTTTTGTTTATCTCATAAAGAATACACGAAATAAATTTGAGACTTATATCTGAGTGAAAACAAGTTATTTAGCGTTACTGTTGACAGAGTTCCCCCTGGAAATAAAAAAAGGGCAGGTCGTGAGAATTAGTGACGAATGAGTGAAGATTTCGAATTTTATATATAAGGGGTTTTTAATTAGAAAATGAACTCTTTTTAAGGCAGTCACAGTGGTTTTCCCCTTATAATTATAAAATTCACACTAGAAATATGAAGTACTTCAGAAAATTCTAATATGAGTAAAATAATTAGCAATATAAAATTGTTTTTTTCTCATTCAAAAGCTACATAACTGATAATGAGAAGAAAATTCAGGCAAGCTAATAGCATTGTGTAATTCATTGAGGCATCTGATTTAAACCAAAGATAAAGAAAACATAAAAAAGAAAAGCAAAACAGATGAAAAAGCAGAGAGTAAAGAAGAAGCGTGAAAGTAAATAACTAAGCTAAAAGTAAAGTGAATGCTTTTCTCTTTCTCTAAAAAAAAAACTTACATTTTTAATGTTTTGGCTTACAAAACTTTCAGCAAATTCCTGTTCTGGTCCATAAAGTGCCGTTTTCTAAAGAATGTCATAATATTTAAGTGCAGTGAAAATTGTTAAAACATAATAAACAAAATAAAAAAGCCTTAAAATAAAACAAAATAAACAATAAATACAATGCATAGTAACAAAGAAAATACTTATAAATCAAATTTGTAAAATACATAAAAATGAAGACTATTTAACTTAATATGTACAATACCCAGTAATTCTTACATTTATTTTATGAATTACATCAACAAAAGATTTTTTTTCTTCCAAAGCTTTACTGATATCCAAGAAAAGTCATCTAGTTTTTTTTTAACTTTTAAAACATGTTAACTTTATCTTAAACCAAAAAGTAGTACTAACAGACAATTGTAGAAATTACAACTAAAGTATATTTACGCAACCCTTTCGACCCGCGAATAGGATATATACATCCCAAAGATTAAACTTCATTCCCGAATGTGTAAACAGATCCCAATTTTTAATCGTTTTTATGTTTTCAGGGTTCTTTAGACAATAGGGAATAAAAATATGTCTAAATGAACTAGGCAACACTCTCACATTAAAAATGGAGGTCTTCTGTTTGCAAGCACGCCAGTCAATTTTGTTTTATGTATTTTTTTAGGTCAGTTCAAATATTTTTGCCATATTTTGAGAAATAGTTTTTTTGTTCTTATTTTATACTTATTAATAATTGCACCTATTTAAGTACCAGAAATTTTGACACAATTCGTTTTTTGGGATATATTGTCCTAATCGTACATACCAGTGGGACACTATATCCCATTATTGATTTTTAAAAAAATTATAGGACAAAATTTTAGTTTCAATTATTTTATAACGGCAACTTCTGGTTTCTGTAACTTCTGGTAAGAATAATTAATTTGATGCATTTATATTATTTTCATTATTTATTTCCATAGAGGTATTTTTACAATACTAGAGACGATTGGGACATATTGCCCCAGGAGATTTCTGAGAAAACTTCAAACTCAAAGTATACTTCTTTTAATATGTCAGCATTAACGTATACTGCCCTTCATATTTAAATTTTAATGCGTCAAAAGTCGGGTCAAAAGGGTTCATGTAAACAAAAAATATTTGAAGAAATATACCTAAGCTTTCTCCATCCACCTATTTTTCTTTTTGAAGCATTTTTGGGCTTGACTTGAATACTAAACAACAAGAAGTTGTAGAAATGCATTACCCTGGAAGGAAAAATATATATAATTACATGTTAAAAAAATGAAATTTCAATGTTCAAAAAGGCTATTTTATTCTTCTTCTAAACAGAAAAAGTCCTATTAACAAAGAAAAAATCTACGTATCTAACGTAAAAATCTAACAGCTAGCGGAGTAACTACCACTACGATTATTGAACAACAATTCACTAGTATATGAGACATGCCAACTCATTTCAATCTGGAGGTACCTTTTATTTTATTTTATAACCAGCATAGAACAGCCGACCCTAATTTTAGGGTTTACAACTACTAATGTTCAACTCCATAGCCTAGTAACTTTGAACCCAATCCAGAAGAAAAGGGAATTCCTGGATCAAGTATTAGAAGAAATTTTCCTCTGTGGAAGACTATTTGATGGAACTAACCACAAAAGTCTCACGTGGTCAACCCGACGGCAAGGGGACTCTTAACTGATGACCCGTCTACCACTGAGGACGCTCTATCCCCTGAGCCTTCACACCTTTCTGGGGTACCTTTCGATAGCTGAAGGTTGACATAGTCGAAAGCTCTTTCCCCACATTGGTGACCCAGACGATGGTTCACATTGTACAGGTAACTTGCTATTTGTGACTGAGTCACCCTCTTCCTCATGCTATTGCTTCTCAGTCTCATTTACACATAACGGGATCCTGCACACACTCAAATGCTAATTGCCACACAAGAGCAACCACGCACACAGTCGCGAACTTAATACAGCTCTCACCACCAGTTTTCTAAATCTGGTGACCTTAATTCAGCTCTTCCGATCGTTCGCAAATACGGTAACTAGTGGTATCCGTTCATCGAATTCGATCATTGATAAAATTCTTGAGGGGGAGTATTGCGGTGTAACTACCACTACGACGATTAAACCTCAATTCATTGGCGTATTAACTTTATTCAATCTTGGGGCATTTTTTGATCGATGAAGGTTGACATAGTCTTTCCCCACAAGTTAAATTGGTCATCTACCCACTCACTGACTACTGCCAGTCATGCTTTAATTTGGTGATCTACTGCAAACCATGTCTCCCAATCAGATCACTAAGGAGCGTGCTACTCCATAAGCAATAAGTAATTAATCTGCATAACGAGAGATAAATAAAATCATCTTTATTGATTGTAATCGAAAGAAAGTTGCTGCATGTATCAATCACTTGATTCATTAATTTAGAATTAATCGCTTAGTTGGGAACTATGTCTTAAGAAAGAATTGAGTAAATTTATGGACATTACAATAATTTTTATTTATTGAATATTACAAAAGCATTGATTTGCAGATTCTTTTACTTAAAATATATTAGTTTAAATGAAGTTTTTTTTTTTACTAAATTTGCATGGTATGTTTTCAAAGAAAATAAAGAACATTTTACAACAGTTGAACTTCTCTCTATCGTTCCTGCATCTTTTCCCGCATATATCATATTGTTTCATGGGTCCCAGCGCAAATGCTATTCTTATATTGTTAATACATTCCAGTTTAGATTGTTTTTTTAATTAGTTAATTCCCACATCCATCATTCAAAAATTCTGACAACATTAAAAAAAATACTGAAGTTTTTTTTTTAGAGAAAAAGAATTCAGTTATTTCAGATGCTAATAATGAAGAAGATGTGTATTTCTTACAGTTTGGGTAAAACACCTCAAACAACAGGTATATTTTTATGCATCAGCTGATAAAAGTGTTGAAACTTTTGAAGAAAGGTGTGTTGAAGAAATGGTTGCAATAGCTGAAGAAATGAAACTGGTGAAGATTAAACTTAATGCAACCCATTAGGGCAAACATTTGAATAAGCCCTTGAATCCTTTAAAACAATGAGGAACTTTTAGTATTCATATGAAGTTTCAGAAACAGCAATCTGTAACAAATATCAAAAATTTACTGTTTGAGCTGAGTAGAAAGAAAGCCAAAATTACCAAATATTTCAAATAAATAAATATATTTATCTACCCTTCTTTCGCATATGTAATTGTAATATATTTGTGTTTGTAAATATATATTGCGTTTGTAAATATATATTGCGTTTGTAAATATATTTGTAGGATGTACATAATTTTTACAACAAATTTTTTTTATACTTATTGTAATTTTATTAATTTTTATACTTTTCTAGCCATTATTATTTCATATTTATAGTTTACCCCCATTCATCGTTTTCTATCACCTATAGTTCGTAATGAATAGTCTCTCGCGAAAGGTTTGATCGAGGTTCTACTGTATTTACCTTAAAGGTGGTTGAAAATGTGAAAGGAATCCTTTTGTTAGGTCATAACATAAATTACTCTTTAACCAAAAGAATTATTTTTAAAATGTATTCTGACCTGATAGTTCTGTAAATTTTAATGCTGATTTTCCCAAACTCATTGAAATGGTATTTAGCATCTTTTTTTTTAAGCACTTCTTTTAATGCAAGTAACCTGTATATAAGTTTTATTTAAAAAAAAAAATTCATATATTAATTAATAGTATGAATTAAAATATTAATTATATAAGTAATAATTATATAATTTAAGTATTAATTATATAAGTAATTAATTATATAAGTAATTAATTATTTAAATATAATAGTGAAATATTAATTAAAAAATCAACAAATGCTTAACTAGTATATTAACATACATTACTCATAGGAAATCAGTTGAAATCTTAGGATTCCTGCATTTTCCATGATACATGAACCCTGTAAAAAGGAAGAAAATATTAAAAAATTCTGAAATAAATACCTCATTAATAAATAACAAGTTGAATTAAAGATTAAGAGCTGGTACAAGTTTTTAACAATAGCATGTTAAGAATAAAAGCAACATGCTGCATACACATACTTGAATATAAAATAATAAATATAATTTATCTTAGAATGAAGATTCTTTTAAAACTTGTTGGAATAATTGAAGAACCCTGATATATATATATACGAGGGTTGTCCATAAAATAAGGTTCCCAAGGAGACGCGGACGCAAGGAACGCTGTTAGGCGGAATTTGGCAAGACAGGCGCGTAGCTCAGCTCCCTTTTCCCCAGTTCCCTCCCCGGCTAGCAGTCTACAACGTTCATTCTTGTCTTGGTAGCCGTGAAAGATGAGGCTTCCATTTGTTTCTCACGCCAGGCACGAATTACGCTCCGTGATTCGTTTTTTGTGTGCAAAAAATGTTCCTCCGGTGGACATTCATTTCCAACTGTGTGAGGTGTACGGGGAAAAGTGTATGAGTGTGTAACATGAGCCCAAATGGTGCAGAGAATTCAAAGACGGACGTACAGACTTCCATGACGAACAACGTTCTGGCCGGCCATCGTTTTTGGACTAAGCAATTGCGAAAGTGGAAGCAGAAATGCTGAAAGATCGAAGGGTGACGATTCCGGACCTCAGTGAGATGATCCCAGATGTCAGCAAGTCCTGCATTCACAACATTTTGAGAGACTGCTTACGATATGCCAAGGTTTGGGCAAGGTGGGTCCCAAAAATGCTGACGGATGACAGCAAACGGCAACGTGTGGAAGTGGCCCACGAAATTTTTCATGCCTACGAAACCGATGGCGAACATATTTTTCATTGTGAGAATTCGTTGGGAACCTTATTTTATGGACAACCCTCGTATTTTATAACCGTTGTTGAACAGCCGATCCAATTTTGGGTTAACAACTACTAATGTTCAACTCCTTAGCCTTGTAATTTTGAACTCAATCCAGAAGACAAGGGCACTCTTGGATCAAGTACTTATTGAGAGAAATTTGTCTTGGTGGAGGTCGTTTTGATGGCACTAACCCGCATTTGCGTTAGATGAACAGAAAAACCTCCCATGGTTAGCCTGACGGCAAGGGGCCTCTAGCCCATGACCAGTCTACCACTAAGGATATTTTACGTCAGCACCGTGGCCGGTGCAAGCCGGATGAGGAATTCATATAGACCAGCCATTGCTGGGATTCGAACCTGGTCCACCTCTACCCCCTGAGCCACCGTGGCTCATGATACATATATAGAAAGATAAAGGGGTGTAATAAGACTCCATATTGAGAAAACACCAAAATAATTTACAAGTTTTGGTGACTTCTGAGAAGTAGCCCACCATAAAATTAATTATTTTTCATGAATTTGGTGCCCCTGCACAGAACTCATTCAAATTTATTTCTATATTTATGCACACTATAATCTAAATTGTTATCTTAACAGCCTATATTGAAAGCAAATATAAAAAGTACACGTAGGATTAACGTTTTGCATATGATATATTAGGGTCACACAAAATATGAATCAAATGAAAGTATGAAATTGTTTTAAACAAATTTTAAGAAAAAAATTTTTTTAGAATAATAACATTAAAATAATAAGACATGATGGAAAAGTTCTAAAAGCAGCAAAAACCAAATTTTAAAATAAAAAGTCATAAATCAAAAATAAGCAAAAGGAAATTTTAAAGACATGCATGTTAGCAAAAACAGTACTTCATTAGGGGACACACTGTCTGCTAACACATTGCACACACACTAGCAGACAGCCCCCGATGAAGTGCTGTTTTTGCTAACATACATACTGCTAACACACTGGAGCCTTTCTGTAGTAACTACAGAAAGGCTCCAGGTTTTGTTAACATATTTTTAGAATTTCTTTTTTGCTTATTTTTGGTTCCTAAAATTTTATTTAAATTGCTTGAAAAATATAAATCTAATACCAAGTCTTATAGTATATGATAAATTTTCTCTCTGATACTAAGACCTATAACATTCGATCGGATGAATTTTTATTTATGAAAATTATGTTTAATAAATAATGTACAAAAATTTTTTGAAATTATCCTGGAAAAAAAGTTTCAAAAACCTGTCTTTTTTTATTAATAAAAAAAAAAAAGCCCAGTACATTTCGATTTTTTCTTATTAACCCAGACTCTTTTTTAGAAAAATTTAAAATTTTTTTCCTGAGTATTTAAGAAACAGGAGAATCCCTTCACTGAAAATTCTCTTTACTTCCAAAGCAATTTAAAACATTAAGTTTTGAAAAAGTGAGCTCTACCAAATATATTTTAATTTAAGTAAACCATAATGTTTTAAACTCTGAAATTCTTTTTAAAAAAAAATATCAAAAGGCAAATTATGAGGAGATTACTTAGGATTACACTGTGGAAAAGTTCTCCAATAATTTGGTTGCATTTTAATATTAAAAAAAATTTTTTTCAATATCTGAACTAATTTTTTCCTAGTTAAAATTTTATATAATAATGGGGATAAAAGAGAATTTGCATTGAAAAGTTGCAGTGAATTTGTTTCTAAAATAGAAGTAATTATTTATGTTTTGTTATCATTTTTTGAGAGATTTTAAGTTGCTGTTTTTATTTCTTAACAGCAAACGGACAGATACAAATAAAATGACTCAATTAAAAAATCTAATTTTTTATTGCACTGACACAGGTTTAGTTACAGAGAAAAAGTGAAATAAAACTTTAATAAACTGAATCATTTTAGAGACCATTGCTAAAACAATTTTGTTTGTTAATTTCACAATCAACTCGTGTTTACTATAAAATAAGTAACTGTAAATTTCTCTGTATAAATTGACTCGTTATTTTTGATAACGAAAAAAGTAAAGATCTGGTATGAAACAGGCTAGCTCGCTGTTATTCATAGTGAGATAATAAAAAAATTAAGTATCTGCACACATAATCCAAAAGTAACTGCAGGCTCATATTTTTTTAGTACAGAATGCTTTTATTACATTACAAAATGACGAAAAACATTTAACTATTTAATCATTCCAGAAAAAAAGGAAAAAAAACAATATATACACGCACATTAACATTCAGAACATTAGAGAAAGATTAATATAAATAGTTATAAACAAAAATGAAATCAAAGAACTGCATTGATATTAACACTAAACATACTATAACTGGTCAAAAGACCAGTTATGGTATATTTATGTTAAAATCACTGTATTATAAAGTGTTGGTACGTTTAATGTGTTAAGTAATTATTATCATATTAAGAATCAAGGAATATTAATAATTTTGCCCATGTAATTCTTCACTGTGAAATGCATATTTAACTTTTTGTGTTAAACTTGGGCAACTATATTTCATTTTTATAAACAAAATTACATTAATAGATTTCTTACTCTGAAGTGCTTATTTTTGTTATAAAGCAATAGTCATGTCCAGTTGTTTTCTTGTCCGTAACCAATAGATCACAAATTTTTGGGCTAAATGAGCAGTTTTATCTTCTCTCGTCAGTAGCAGCATGCATACAACTAAATTGTAATTGTTGTTGCCTGCTTTTTTTTTTTTCTTTCTAAAAATGCTTTAATTTTTTTGCGTGAATACTTTAATATTACAGAAAATATTAAGAAAGTATCTGCAAAAGTAGAGAATCTTTTCTAATTATCGAACTATGGTTATAAGAGGTATAAGTTGATGGCTGAAAAAAACAAAAAAATTCTTAAAATTAAAAAAAAATTATTAAATCCACAAAATTTTTTTAAGTCAAAATTAAAGCACATTGTTCTTCTCTGCATATAATACATTTGCCTTCAAATAAAAATGCATAACACTGTGGAATCCAACATAGAAGATGCTCTAGAATCTTTATGGTATATTTTAAAAGTTTTCATAGTGCTATATATTTTGAAATACTGTTGAATAAATTATCTCGACTTTTCTTCTTAATTTTTTAAAATATAGTTTAAAGTGTTTTAAAAAAAAACCATTATGTAAAGAAAATATGATGAAAGATTTCAAATTAACTGTATATATCACATTAAAATAGTTTTTGAAATGGGAAAATTGATACACAGTTATTCATATCTATCTCATTGTATATAGTGCATTGATATTTCCCGATCAATGAATGTGTTTGACTATTTTAAAGGTGTATAAGTATCCCCCTGATTTTTGTAAAATTTTAAGGTTTGAAAAGTTGACTAAAACACCAGGATATACATTGCTTAAAATTAAATTTTGCAGAGTTTAATTACATTAGAACGCTGATAAAAAAATGCACAAAATATTTTCCATCCCTGAACCAGGAATGACCCAATATTGAATTAATGTGACGTTCCTTGATATGTAAAATATCTGAATAGCAAAATCTCAAAAATGATGATTATAAAACAGTCAAAATTGCATAATTTAAATATTTATACATATAAATGTGAATTGATGTAATAATAAACCAGAATGAAGAACAAAACAACAGTCAGAGTAAATTTAGAGAATAAAGGTTACCATATTAGAATACATAATTTAAATACACAGAAGTATATTTTTAATTGAATGTCAAGAACATAAAAATCAATATACACTTTGGTATGTAGAATGTCATACAAAATTTCTGAAAAGAATTACCAAAATAAAGATATTAGTCACTTAAAAAAATATCTATTTTATTAATAAATGCATATTTCTCCAAAATGTTACACAGGAGTCAACATTATTGTAAGCCTAGCTTAAAATACAACTGAAGAAAATAGATTTAGAGAATAGATATTTTTAAAATTAAATCCAATAACTATAATATCAAAAACCCGAATTTATTTATGAAAATTGAAATTAATGAATACAAATTGGAAGTAGTAGAATTCATTTTTATATGTCTGAAAATCGAAAAATTTTAAAAATAAATTAAGATATAACTCATATTTAATTACTTAGTTCATTTATGCACATAAACCAACCTACACATAAAACAAGCAACTTACCGATCAGCCCGATTTAAGATGCAATAAAAGTAAATTTAGATAAGATTTTCATATTGCACAGTAAATTGCATATGAATTAACTTTAATTTTATTATTACATAAATTGCTTTTAATAAAATATAGGAACGCGATGTATTTTAATGTGGAGTTTTTTAATATCCAAGTAAGAATTGATAAATTCATGTTGAATAAAGATACAAACTCAATATTAATTATTAACTGATAGAACAACAATTACGTAATCTTTTCTTAATCAGATATATCCAAAATAAAGAAGAAAAAAATTTTCTTATTAACTTAAATAAATCCAGTGTAAACACTCATTTTGAATATGTAAAAAAAAAAACGTTCGAAATTTATTCCATAAACATTCCGTTATTAAACGTAGTGTATAGAATGTTTATTTAAAAAAGAAGAGAATAAAACGATTGAATAAAGATGCAGCGCACTGCTTCATTTAATTTTTCCAACTAGACAGTTTAGATGAGAAAGCAAAAGAAAAAAGTAAGAAACACACAGACATGCCTAAATTGGATCTTACATCACGGCTAGCAACAACAAAAATTTTCATTCTTTAGCGATCGAGCCACGATCCCGATGATTTGACAAGTTTAGGAACACACCAATGAGCAATTGTAACACATTATACGTCACAAATTGCCAGAAAATACATTAAATTTGAAAGAAAAATGACATGTTTACCTAATGACCATCAGTTTCACCTCATGTCTGCCATAATTGTAAATATGATCACATGGGGTGCATAGCGCATGATGTCACAGACAAGTATAGATGCAGCGCCGTTTTGCAGATCGATAGCGTTAACCCCTTTATTGACCGCGTTTTCTGCGAAGTCGCGATGCGAATCGCGATGACACCTACTTCCGGTCGGTCGGACCGGAAACTCTGAATGCGATACTGAAACTAAGACCGAAACCATGCTTTAGTTTCTTTCTCTCCCCCCCTTTTTTATCAAAACTCGAATTCGAAACAAGCGAAGAAAAGCACTAAAAACAATTTTTATCCTATACGGAAGATAAATCGTTTGATGACATGCTGTGATATTTCTTTTTGATTTTCGCCACTTTTCGAAATAAATCATTCTTTTCTGTGATAAACAGCGAGCTGTGTTATTTTATATATCTTGTTTCAGTGTCATTTATTGGACTTAAGAGAAAATTTTTATATATATATATTTTAGGTAACGCATTCCCTAAGTGTTTTATTTACAACGAAAAGTTATTGTTCATAAAAAAATTAGAAGCAAATAAAAGAAATTGAATACTATGCCTCATTCGTGCCATATAGCGGATTATTATTTGAGGGGGGAAAAAAGTTTCAGAAAATATTTAAAATTAGATTAACTAAAAAAACATAAGATAAAATCTCTGAAAATCATAAGTAAGCTAGAGTACATGAGGTAAGCAACAAAAATGAAAAGCATGAGTTATTAAATTAAGTGTTTCAAAAGTTACTACTTAAAATAACAAGGGGAAAATTAATGCAACTAAAAAATTACATTAAAAATTTAATTTAATGGATTTTAAGCATTCTATATCAGCTATTCGGGAAAAAGTAGGTAATAAAAAGTTTAAAAAAATGTTTTAAATTTAGTTCAAACTCAGAAATAATGACTTATTAAATAAATTGCATTATTTATTTTCAAAAATTCTGATTAAAAAAAGATTAGTGAAGCAAATAAGTACGATGAAAAGAAAATCTTTAATATTTCTGCCTAATAGCAGAAATTAATAACAAGCAGACATTAAGCAAATATATAAAAAAAGGTAGAAAATATTTAAAATTTGGTATAAGTAAACGACGGGAATTATTAAGAAAAGTGCTTTATTTATTATTACTTCCAATTTTTAAAAAAATCAGAAAAAAAAACGAATACAATTATAAAAATGCGTTTTTAATATTTATGTTTTATGATGGATAGGTAATGCTGTGTAACGAAAAATAAATAATAAAAAGTTCTATTTTCGAAATTATTTCAAATTCGTTATAACTGTAAAGCATGAGTTATAAAATAAAGTGTTTTAATAATTACTGCTTCTAATTTAAAAAATAAATCAGAAAGAAAGAAATGAAAATATAAATATCTGTTTTAATAATGTTTTATGATCGATTACTAATTAATGAAAAGCAGATATTAAAAAGTTTTATTTACGAATGTTTTTTTAAGTTTAAAATTCGTTAAAACTGTAAAGAGTTAGTGTTTTATTTATTTCAACTATTTATTATTTAAAAAAGAAATCAGTAGCAAATAAATTCATTTAATATTTGCACTTTTTAATGGATTGCTATTTGTGGAAAAGCAAAAAATGAACATATTTTAAAATTTAAAAATGGAAACCTATTGAAAAGAAAAAAAAAATATAATACATAATGTTTATTTCTTACTAAAAGCTATTATTTGAAAAAAGAAATCTGAATAAAATAAGTTAAATTAAAAAAATGCATTAATATTAATTTTTGATTTTGTATTACTATTTGTGGAATTTCAGCTAATACTGTTTGTGTTTGTGTCTATGTTTTAATTTTGAAATGAAATAGAATTGAAAAGTATGAGTTATTAAATAAAATTTTTATATTTTATGCAAAAAGTAATTTTAAAAAAAAATCAAAAGCGTATAAATACTTTTAAAAAATGCATTAATATTTATGCTTGATAAAAGATTGCTATTTAACGAAAAGCAGACAATAACAAGTTTAAGAAAATGTTATAAATTTATAGTTTTTATAAATACAAAAAGCATAAGTTAAAAAATAAAAATAAAATATAATAAATTAGTAAATAAAAATTTAAAAAATATCAATATATTGTTTAATTTTCGTTTAAAATCTGTTTCAGGCTGAGTTTGAGAAAAAGAAGAAAGAAAAAGCTTTTGAAAAAGGTATGTATTTGTCTGCAATTGCATACCTAAATTAAATTGCATACCTATATTAAAACTAGCACACTGACAAAATTTCATTCTATAAACAAAAATATTTTTAAAATATAATTAAATTGTTCAAAAAGTTTTCGCTGAAAAAATAAGGCGTCCTTATTTTTCTCTTCTATGCGGAAATTTAACTTCAACCGAACGGATGTGACGCATTTAAGCGGACATCCGGGTATTTTCTGAGATTTATTAATTCATTACACTTCATTGTTTACAAAAAATATATTACGATAACATCATCTTTATTTCTTTATTAAAATATTAAAATCATGCAGAAATTTTTTACTAAGAGTAATCAATCATTTAAAAATGAATAAAAATCTGTTTAAAAACAAAATTGGTAGCACACTGAACAAATTTATGTATTGTACTTTAAATATTCAATGGCTGCTTATGTAATTAATACCAAAATAACGAAAACAAGAAACGAAATTTTTATTTGAAAATGTAGGATTCCTAGCAAGGATGATTTTGTTTCCAACTATTAAAGTACTGAAAATAAATATTTGCTATTATTTTTATTATGAATAAAAACAACTGCAGAGCGAATTTTGGAGAAAATCCTTTTTTTTCCATTCTTTCAAAATATTTTCCATGATTAATAGACTGAAATTCTTACGATTGAAAGACACGGTGGTTATTGAATTGGTGAACTCAAATAGAAAATGGGCCTTTTAAAAGCTTAAACGCGTATTTTTCTAACGTTTAAACGCGTATATTTTAGTAACATATTATAATATTGAAGAGTCAGCTAAAATAAAAATTATTTTTAAAAAAGACATTTGCTCATTTTGCATAAAATGAGAATTTTGTACTTCACACTTTCGTGTTTTCTTTTCTTTTTTCTCTCTTTTTTTTTCTTCTTTTTTTTTTCTTTTTTAAAAAATTTTTTTATTACTGTTTGGTATTTTTTTTAAAAACCAATTGTATAAATAGTAAAAAAAAATATATAAAAAATAAATAAAAATTAAGTTTTCTTTGTTGTAAGTGGGAGGGAATCGTTTCATTAAAAATAAATTATAACACAAATATTTTCGTGATTTGAAAACAATATGTAAAACATCAAAGCATGTATCTTATCATGAAAAACTTTTTCTCGAAATTCAAAATTTCAAGTTAACGAAGAAAAAAACTGCTTTTTTAGTGAGATAGAAAATTATTTTAATCTTTTAGTACAAACCTAAAAATTCTTTATTTGGGGTCAAAAAGGCAGATTTTTTAAAGCATAAATTTCAGTTCTAACTTCAATAATGTTAAGTTTAGAACGCATAATAATGTAAAAAATTGAGTATGAACTATATCATGTAGGTTCTCCTGAATCTCCATGAAAACCTTAATCTATCCCAAATTTTTCATGAAAACCTTATTCCATCTCGGAATTTACATGATAACCTTAATCCCTCCCATAATCTACATGAAAACCTAAATCCATCCAGGAATCTACATGAAAACCTCATTCCATTTCGTAATCTACACCAAAACCTTAATTCATCCCAGAATCTAAAAGAAAATCTTAACCCATTTCGCAATCTACACGAAAACATTAATTCATTTCATAATCTACATAAAAACCTTATTCCATTTCGCAATCTACATGAAAACATTAATTCATTTCATAATCTACATGAAAATCTTATTCCATCTCGGAAACTACATGAAAATCTTAATCCATACCGGAATCTACACGAAACCCTTAATCCATCTCAGAATTGATACGAAAACCTCAACCCATCCAGGAATCCACATCAAAACCTTAATCCATCCCGGAATCTACACCAAAACATTAATTCATTTCATAATCTACATGAAAACCTTATTTCATTTCGCAATCTACATGAAAACATTAATTCATTTCATAATCTACATGAAAACCTTATTCCATCTCGGAAACTACATGAAAATCTTAATCCATACCGGAATCTACACGAAACCCTTAATTCATCTCAGAATTGATACGAAGACCTCAACCCATCCAGGAATCCACATCAAAACCTTAATCCATCCCGGAATCTTCACCAAAATATTAATTCATTTCATAATCTACATGAAAACCTTATTCCATTTCGCAATCTACATGAAAACATTAATTCATTTCATAATCTACATGAAAACCTTATTCCATCTCGGAAACTACATGAAAATCTTAATCCATCCCGGAATCTACACCAAAACATTAATTCATTTCATAATCTACATGAAAACCTTATTCCATTTCGCAATCTACATGAAAACATTAATTCATTTCATAATCTACATGAAAACCTTATTCCATCTCGGAAACTACATGAAAATCTTAATCCATACCGGAATCTACACCAAAACATTAATTCATTTCATAATCTACATGAAAACCTTATTCCATTTCGCAATCTACATGAAAACATTAATTCATTTCATAATCTACATGAAAACCTTATTCCATCTCGGAAACTACATGAAAATCTTAATCCATCCCGGAATCTACACCAAAACATTAATTCATTTCATAATCTACATGAAAACCTTATTCCATTTCGCAATCTACATGAAAACATTAATTCATTTCATAATCTACATGAAAACCTTATTCCATCTCGGAAACTACATGAAAATCTTAATCCATACCGGAATCTTCACCAAAACATTAATTCATTTCATAATCTACATGAAAACCTTATTCCATATCGCAATCTACATGAAAACATTAATTCATTTCATAATCTACATGAAAACCTTATTCCATCTCGGAAACTACATGAAAATCTTAATCCATACCGGAATCTACACAAAACCCTTAATCCATCTCAGAATTGATACGAAAACCTCAACCCATCCAGGAATCCACATCAAAACCTTAATCCATCCCGGAATCTACACCAAAACATTAATTCATTTCATAATCTACATGAAAACCTTATTCCATTTCGCAATCTACATGAAAACATTAATTCATTTCATAATCTACATGAAAACCTTATTCCATCTCGGAAACTACATGAAAATCTTAATCCATACCGGAATCTACACGAAACCCTTAATCCATCTCAGAATTGATATGGAAACCTCAACCCATCCAGGAATCAACATCCAAACCTTAATCCATCCCGGAATCTATATCAAAACCTTAATCTTATCCACTTAATAACCTTAATTTAAGATTAGTTTGCAAATTATGTTGACTCATGAAATAGTTTCATTGTTTATGCATTATGCTTAGTTTATATTACGCATATATGCGCATTGATACGCATGTATGCGTATTTGTTATTAAAATTAAGGTTTTCATGTGAATCAAGGACGCACATTTTTTTTCACTATTATATTTAATATTCTTTTTACATAAAAACTAAAATTTGTTTTATATCTATGCTTCAAAAAAATTCCAATTTACGATTTTAACCCAAAATTAAATTAAACTTCAGTTTCATTTGGGAAGACCCAAATAGTTTTCATTAGGACTAAAAATAATTTTTTTTTCAGAAAAAATTATGTGACTTGATATATGAAATATAAAAATTATATTTCATATATATATATATATATATATATATATATGTATATATATATATATATATATATATATATATATATATATATATATATATATATATATATATATATATATATATATATATATATATATATATATATATATATATATTTTCTTTTTTTTTTTTTTTTTAAGTGTGTGAGTTTTTTAATACACGAAAATTTGTCAACAACAAATTTTTATCGATTTGCAAGGAAAAAATTTTTTTTATTAACCCGTATACTGTTTAAGGTTAAGACTGAATAATAAATGAAAAATATATGAAGCTCATTTGATTGTTCTGGGAGCGATATTTATTTCTTAGTAAAAATGAATTATATCTCCTAGTCTAAGTTCTATATTCCCGTAGGCGGTTATAATTAACAAAAGTTCTGAAAAGCATATACGTAGGGTCGGTTAGAAATCATCATCATAGTCGGCCAGGCAGCCCAATGTGGGCCAATGCCTTCCTCTAAAGATTTCTCTATAACGACTTCCAAATTATCTTGGATCTCCAATTCTTTTTATTAATTTCAAAGTCAGACTCCTCCGAGTCAACTCATCTCAACCGGAGCCTTCCCCGCTCTCTAATTCCAAGTGGGTCTGAAAAGCAATATCTTTTTTATTGTATTGTTATCACTCATTCTGTGAATCAACAAAATCAAAATCACAAACTTTGAACTTTCAATAGAACTTTAAAAATTCTAAATATTTACTATAAAAAATTCTTAATATCTACTGTATTACTCATTAAGCAATATGCTCCAATAGAAATGTCAATTTTTGTAAATACAACCTACAACTATAAGATTCAAACAATGCCTGTAATTTCTTTTTTTAGCTACCATAATGATGCTCAATACAAAATGTTTTTATTCAATGTTTTTTAATTTCACGATGTATGGGTTAGGGGCCGCTGCGCGTCCCAGGCACCCAATTTCTTGTAAATAAAGCAAAATCACTCATTCGAATCACATGGGCCATCCATTTCATTTATTTTTATGTATTTAAATAATATTGGGTTGTTTATAAATCTTGTACACTTCAAAGTTCAATCTCCTTATCCAGTTATTGTTCGGTTCGAAATTGGTTAGAAATAACTAAGGGAAAACATCATAAAGCTTATTTTTATATTCTAAAACAAGAACGTCAGCGAAAAAAAAAAAAAAAAAAAGAAATAAAGGAAAAAGAAGTACAGCGTAGTAGCAGTTCCTCAAACTGTTTGTTTAATTATGCATGCCTACATTTTTGGTACTTTTTGCAAATGGGAAAAAAAGGAAGCGTTTTGTAATAGGATGAGCCGTGGGCGCATTGATGAAGATTAAAATGTTTATACTTGTTTTTTGCTTCAGACAGTAACTCTTTAGTTCGAGTAATCATTTTAAGTCAGACGTTAACCATTATCAGGCAGACACGTAACTCAGACGGTTAAAAGAGAAGGAAGAAATTTTTTATAGTCTACTATATTGAGTAACGTTTTGCGTTTAAGATTGGCTATCAATGTACTACTTGATCTACCTAATCAATTGAAATTTGCACTATCTAATCAATGTACTACTTTAAAACTGTTTCCCCCCTTACATTATTGATATAACAATGCTGTTCTTGTTGAAGAGCGAAAAAAAAGTTACCTAATTACGCCAGCCTGCTCATTTTTTCATGACATTCTTCAAGTTTAACAAGGTTTATCGAATCTTTTTCTCCAAGGAAAATAAAAAATAAAAAAAGCCACAGTTTAAGTGTCTTACACTTGTAGCAAAGCTATGATTTTAAACTATATGCCATCTTGCTGTAAATAATTATCTAGGCTTTAGAACGGACACATAACTAAAATATTATAAAAGTTATTAAACTTTTTTTTTAAAAAATCGTCAATTTACTTACATTTTTCTACTTCGATGAAAATCATCAAAATCGATGCCTTATTTCTCAGTTTCGGCAAATTTTTATGAGCCCAGATAATGCAGTATTGGAGTAAGTTGTTAAATATTAAAAAATTAGACAACAAACGCTTTTCATTTTCTCAAAATTGTGGCCTTTCCCAATACTGACGTTTTGTGTCATTCTCAAAATAAGCGTGGCCAGCCCTGGCTAAAGATAGGCTAAACTTGACCTAACAGTCATGAGTAACAGTTGCAAACTCACATCAGTTATGAAGATAGCATACTCGTATTATTCGCAAAAATCTAACTAACCTTCGAGATTTTTTTTAAAATCTTCTTTTTTTTTTTTATTCGAACGAACCCGCATTTCAGTTACATGGACAGAAAAATCTACGATAAACTTCCACAGTTACCCGTCGGGGATTCGAAACCATGATCCGTCTATCACTGAGGATCCGTACTGAGCTACTGCCTGCCGGGTACATAATTCATGCCAGTCAACTATTGCAAGAGATTCGAACCTGTGTCTCTTCATTGGTAGGGATCACTTCATCGTTCTCTGAGCCAACACACCTTCACAAAATATTATTGAAAAATTGTGACTTTGGTATTAGTGGGTTACCGCTTACTATTTTGGCTTGCATTTACTTAATTTTTAAAAAACTAAATTTGTTGACATCTAATAAATATTCAAAATCATCTACTCAAACACCACCTAAAAAATATACCAGGAATTGTATAGAAACAAAACATTTTACGCAAAATGTTAAATGCATAGGTTCTGACTTATTTGACATTACTTGCGAATTTCCATTTAAAAGTTCCTATTATTGTAAATGTTTAAAATATCATTTCTATTAAGAATAAAAAACGGATAAAACTGATTAATTTATCACATTAAAGCTGTAGAATATAAAATTAAGCTAAATAAAATACTAGTTCGTTTTAAACAAAGCAAATGTAGACATTTAATCGTCTTTTTAATACAAAAATCAAATATTTCTCTTAAAATTTGTTCTAAACATCAAATTAAATTAGGAGAGGTAATACGTAAATAGATGCATTTCAATATTTTTAACTGAGATGAGATACGTTATAATTAAATTTCTTTATGTTCGGTTGTATTAAAGAATAATATATACGAATTCAATAGTCATGAATTTCAAAAAATATTTGGATTATATATTGAGTTTTAAAATTATTTTATGAAAGTTTATAGATAATTTGTTGCAAACTAACGATTTATGTTCTAATTCAATTGCTAATTTATCTTATTTTTATATTTACATCACCATAAATTTTATTTCGTAGAATATAATTTTCATTTTAACTTCATGAATATTTCATATAAAATTGATTAATTATAATTTCTGATATAAATTAATGTTATTCGTTGGTATATTTTAATTTATATCAAATGTATCTATTTCCTTCAAGATTTAATTAAAATTTTTGCGAATTAGTTTAAAGTTTGAAGGCATAGAGCTTCGAAATTTAAATAAATCAGGCCACATATGTTTGTATACATATTATTATATGTATAAAGTGATTTATTAAATGCTTTGTGGAAAAAAAAGAATTCTCAAAATTGAAGAAAAAAGCGTCAAAATATCATCAAAATAAATGACAATCAGGCCCGGGGTAGCCTGGTTGGTAGGACGCTGGACTCAGGTTTGTGAGAAATTGGGGTACGAATCCACCAGGCCGAAGACTCCCCGTAAAGTGAATGGTGATTGGTGCACGTTAAATCTGTCTGACCACAAAGCCCTCCATGTTCCCAAAGCAAATTATAACTCTGGGGGTACTGGATTGGAGATGGGTTGTTCTGTCAAAATTAGGATCCGAGGATGAATGAATGGACGCATGAGGGTCTGCCCTATGAACGGGTGTGACGCATGGGTGTGGCAGAAGTCCAATTATTGGCCATAGATAGCAGCACTGGAAAACTAGAACAATCGCAGACTCGGAGCCTAAATGGTCTATGGCAACAACAACAACAACAAACGACAATTGAAATTAAAAACTTCATGCACTCATAATTAAAATAGCACATACTCATTTTTTAACAAATTGCAAAGTCTTAAAGGAGATGGGGAGAGGGAAATATTTGGGAGATGACCGTTGGCTGCTGTCAGGCTTCGAACCGAGGTTCTCCGGGTTTGCAGTAGAATGTTCTACTCACGATAGTTGTATAACCCAAGCTAGGAAGAGTTTGGAAGCTTTATATATTCATATTCTATAACCATAAAAGTTTTTAAAATGTAGTGAAAAAAGCAAAAAGTGTTATTAAAATTACCAATCTCCTAAATAAGCCATTAGGATCATCTTTTTCAAATTGTACCATTGAAATTGGAAATTAAAACATCATGAAGTGTCATTGCGACGGCTACTATATAAAGCTTCCTGATTCGCCCCGGACTACTACCGTACAATTATGTAGGTTAAATCATCCTACTACGAATCCCAAGGGCTTTGAATCGAATCCTGACGTCCCCGCCAATGGCATTTATAGGCCAGCTGTTTTTATAAAAGTAATACTTCTTGTTCCTGAGAAAAACACCTCCCCCTCCCACGCTTTATTATTTTAGTAATCAATTTGAGGTTAAACTTTACTATTTCTTAACTTGAAGATTTTGAAAAAATTTCTTCTATGAATCTAAAAGAAAAAATTTTTACAAATAAAACCATTCATTGAAATTTGATTTTTATTGCTATTGTTCGACACAGACTGTCATTATATTGTTATGACATTATTGTGTTCTTCTCAGAAAAAAGGATCACAAAGTACAATGTATAAAGGTTTTGAAAAATTTTCAATTATTCCAAATGAAACGAAAAATTTTTAAAAATGGAATAATTTATTGAAATTTGATTATTATTATAATTGTTCGACTCAAACATTATATTATAAGTATGTTGTTATGATATTATGAATCAAGAATCACTAAGTATCTGATAGTTTTGAAGCATTTCTGATAATTCTAAAAAAAAAAAAAAAAAATTAAAAAAAAATCTAAAAATAAACTTTTCTTATTCATTGAAATTTGTTTATTATTAATATTGTTTGATACAAATTGTACATTGTTATAATAACATTGTTATTATTGCCATGACATTATTTTAAGTTACTTGTTCAGAGAAAACAAAAAGTATCTGATCGTTTTGAAGAATTTCAGACAATTGCAAAAAAAAAAAAAAAAAAAACATTTTAAAAATGCTGAAAATAAACTTATCTCATTCATTGAAATTTGATTATTATTAGTATTGTTTGATACAAATTTTATATTATTACAAAAAACATTGTAATTATAATATTGTTATGACATTGTTATGAGTGAGTTGATCTTAAAAAAAAAAAAAAAAGAATCACAAAGTATCTAATGGTTTTGAAGAATTTCAGATGATTCTAAAAAAAAAAAAAAAAAAAAAACTACTCTCATTCATTGAAATTTGATTATTATTAGTATTGTTCAATACAAATTGTATATTGTTATAATAACATTGTAATTATAATATTTATTTGACATTATCATGAGTGAGTTGTTCTTAGAAAAAAAAATCACAAAGTATTTGAAGGTTTTGAAGAATATCAGATGATTCTAAAAATATTTAAAAAAAACATTCTAAAATAAACTTATCCCATTCATTGAAATTTTATTATTATTAGTATTGTTCGATAGAACTTGTATATTGTAATAATAATGTTGTAATTATAATATTGTAATAATAACATAACACTGTAATAATAATATTGTTATGGCAATATTTTGAGCGCATTGTTCTTAAAAAAAGGAATCACAAAATATAGCCAACAATGTGAAAACAAAATAGTGTTCTAAAAATGTTGATCTTTCTTCATCTTTCTCTTTAAATAAATAAATAAATAAAACCAGCCATATTAAAGTAGCCAACGTCATACAGCCACCTTATGAAATTCAAGATTGAGGAGGACTAATGTTTGAACCGATTAAAATAAGAGTAACAAAAAAAGAAGCTTAGCTTGTTTTGTTTGAACAATTTCTCATCACGATGACAACCTCACACATAAAAATGTCATTTAGAACATCCTGAGAAAATCTGCAGACGATCGTTTTGAACGAAAACGATTTGTAAGCACCTGCAGGCGAGACTGCATTTTTAGCGACGAAATTGCCCTCCCCCTCCCCTACCGGCAGGCATTTTGGAGTATGACCCTCCGTCGATAAGACACTGGTTAAAACATACCTTCTAATTATTATCACGTCAGTAAAAAACAAAGCGTCACAAATTGAATGCGCGACGCTGTAATGATATTCGGGTATTTATTACAGAAAAGATCCCCCTCCCCTATTCCCCAGTGTCTTTTATTCGATGCCTGAGAGACACACAGAGATTAGTTTGTGAACTCGAATAAACAAGTCTTTCGTTCCGTGCGTATGCAAAAACAAAAGTTCAGCGGCCTTATTTGTATCCATTCTCTGTCCTGAGAAGCGTTAATTGTTTCGTTGTAGTCTTAATTAGTTCGATACTATAAAGAGCTATTACTTCTTTGACGTTAATATAGATATAGTGACTATAAGCATAAGTTATAGTCTTAATATATATTCTTAAGTATATATATTCCTAAGTATATATATATTCTTAAGTGACTGTAACCATATATGGCAAGAGTCACTTAAGAATGAAATATTTTTGAGTTATATTATAGAGATCGGCAACTGATTAGCATAAATAATGATTTCAATGATAAGTGATTTTCAATCGAATCTAAATTTCCTTTATTTATTTATTTTAAAAATAACCCTGACTGATTATTTAGAGCACTGGAAAAATTCCTGATAGGTTGCTGCACTTAGGGCTGATTTTAAGGGAGGGAGGGAATGGCAAATGCAGGAAAATATGATTTATTTTTTATAAAATATATGCAGAAAAAAATCCTTGGTCGTGTAATTTTTCGTTTTTGGTGAACATAACTGGCCGCTCAGACCATGCGATATAAAGCTGTTTAATTTTTTTTTTTAATTTAAGATTTTTAAACAAGCCCACAAATACTTGAAGCCTTGAAGGAGGTAACTGAGTGTATTGAGTTTTTGTAACACCGAAATTCAATAAATTTCAGTTTGGCAAAACTGTAATTCTGAATTTCAACAAAAGTGTCCTTATGTACCAGAAAATCCGTAAGACCACCAGGTGTGTTATTCTACACAAAACTATATGCTGTATAACAATAAAAAATGAATCCTAAAAGAAGTCTCAATTTTTAATAATAAGAAAATCAGTCTTCTATAAAGATTACTTCATGTGTGAAATTCGGGACACCAGTGACTTAAATTTAAAACTTTTGATTTAAATAAATAAATAAAAATAAAACAAAATAAATAAAAATAAAATAAATAAAAATAAAACAAAATAAATAAATAAATAAATTGTGTTAAGGTAAAATAAATAACTAAATGTGAACGAACATAGTATTTTAGAGTTAAAGTGGTTAAGTTTTCAAGGTATTTGCCAGTGTAAGATCATTTTTTATTACCTAGACGCCAAATTTTGTGAATCACTCAGCGAAGCTGTTCATTACTGCTCACAGAAATTAGTTTTTCAGAAAAACTAAAAAAAATGAAGCAACGTCAAGAACATCTTTTTTCTTTTTAGCTTCGATTATATTTTGTTACATCAAAATTATGTAATCTAATTTTATTAAAACATCTATACATATAACTGATCTAATCTAATCTAAAATACGGAAAATAAGCTTCTTCAGAATAAAAAACAGAAACTATCCGAGTATTAAAATCAACTTTTTTAATTAATTTTAATGAAACAAAAGCTCATTCTAATTAGATGTTGCATATTAATTAAATATTAAAACCTAAAAAATATTTACCTCACAATTCTGTTGCAAATATTTATATATATAAAAAAAATTACTTCTTGATATTTTTATTATCAGAGTGATCGAGTGGTGGTTTGAAAATGATTTTTCTTGCGAAAAAACAACTAAACTTCTCCTAAAAAGAAAAAGAAAACGATTTTTGAGAAAGGGTTCATTTTGCTGAAATCGCTACTCTTTATATGTAGCTTAAATTGTGATCTGGCGAAATGGAGCGAGAGTTTCGAATTTTCCAGGGTATTGCTAAAGATTCTGTGGGCGTATAAAGGCGGAGGCGAATAAACGCCTCCGTTAAAGTTAAGGATAAGAAGAAAAAGAAAAAAAAAAGAAAGAATAGTTCACGTAGAAAAATAACCACCTGGTATATTTTAGTCAATATTAATAAAATAAATTGAAATTTTGATACATAAAATGCTAATTAAATGAAGGGACTGTAAAAGATAATATCATCTTGCATCGTTAGGTAACGTGGGAATTCAGGTAAGGTATTATTTAATGAAGATTTTCATTTGATAAAGCTGGAAACTAATCTTGCATAAATGGAATATTTTTAAGAATTTACGTAAAATAGTTTATTTTAAAGTATAGAAGCATATAAAATATTTTTTCTTCTCTATTTAAATGCATTTATTAGATTGCAATTAATAACCAAATAGTAAATGCATTCATTTAGTAAATTGCAATGCTTTTTTAAAATCGCGGAAAAGTTAAATTAGTTAATAAAAATAATTTTAAATTTGTACATATAATTTGTCAGATGAGTAAAATATAATAAATATCATTATTATACGTAGATTTATAGCACGTAATTTATTTCAGAAAGATTGTTTCATAATTTTTATGCTAGATATATTTATTTAGTTTAACTCGAGTTGCATTGGCGGATTGGACAATTCTAGAGTGTTAATATAGTGCAACTTTTTTTTTCATAAACTGATGATTCCATTATTACATTTTAACACATTCTCAAACTTTTTACATTTGTCTTTGTTTTTTTTTTATCAGGAAATACTTCTGAAAAATAATCATCACGTTAATATTTAAGTTAACTTGTCTTGTTGCTTTTTGTAATTTTAGAAAGATAATTATGATTTTATTTTTCGAATTAAATATTATTCAAATTAGTTCTCGTTAAAAATTCCTTGAAAAACTAACAAAAAATAATTGTCTAGTGTAAACAGTATTTTCATGTGTATAAAAGCAATTTCTCTCTTAAAACATTTTGCGAAAATAGTAAATTTAACCAAATGTATCATTAACTATTATTTTAGGAGCAGGTTTGCTTGTTCGGAAAAAAACAACTATTGGCTGACTCATGACAGCATTTCGTCTATTTTGTTCATAATATTTAAACAAACACTTTTAAGTATTGTATATTCTTTAAAAGTACAGTGTGTCAAAAGAAAAGAAAAAAAAAAAAAAAAGGAAAAAAAAGGGTCGAATCTTCACGTCCTAAGACTCAAATTTAATGGCAAGGGGGTGACCTCAAATATGCTAATTAATAAGTGCAGACGATATTTTAAGTTACGAAATCAGACACAAAAACTCACGTTCTCTGAATAAACATAAATTTTTTTTTGACAGATTCGGATTTCTGTTCCCCAAATTATAGGGGAGATCTGGGAAATCTGGGAAATAGGGTCCCAGTAGTTTCATCAGGGTAGCGCTCCAAAGCATAAACATCTTAATGTTATTTTTACTTTTTGCGTATTGCCCAATATCTCAAGAACATTTTAAGCGAATTGAAAATTTTTTGCACCCAATTATATAATTCATTTACCCAAACATAATTCCACGCAAAAGATAACTTTTACTAAATACTTATTATTTTATATAATAATGGTCGAAAAAATTTGAATTGTAAGGTATCCAATTTTTTGCATCATTGTAAAGAATATATTTTCACATGACAAAATACAAAATTTGATCAAAATTTGTTGAAAAGTTCCTGAGAAATTGAATTTCAAAAAAGTCAGATATTTAAAATTCAATTTCTCATTCGACCGATTTCGCTCAAATTTAGCTTTGTGCTATGTAAAATTATATTCTTTAAAATAACGCAAAAAATTTTTTTCTTACAAAAATTTTTCTGAGCATCATTAAATAAAATAATAAAATATTAGTGGACCAGTGGCGCAGCTATCAAGGGTCAAGAGGGAACATACGTCCCCGAGGGCAACTTTAGAGTGTAGAATTCGTGAAAAATGAATTTCAGAATAAAATGTTGTTCTCTTTTAAATTTTCCTAGTTTCATTTGATGATTACGGACCCCATAGCTTCTACAGATTTTTGTTCGATTTACCTAAAAATTGAACATGGTGTGTGTCTATTATTAATTGTAGTTTGCGTTGTATATAGATTATTATTTTTTTAAAACTATTTTTGACGAATTGGTAAAATATTGAATTAAAAATACATATAGAAATGCTTAACAATAATTAATCAATCGAAAATAAAATAAAATAAAGTAAAATAAAATCTAAAAGCATTGATTAAGTAGCATATTTAAGTTCAGGCTGTCAAATCATTAAGATTGAGTATTGTACGCGAGAATTCGATCATTAGATTAAAATAATTTAGGGTGTTTGCTGTTTTGTGCACTATTGTATGCATACTTAACTTATTAGCGTCTACTTCATCATTCTAGGATAATTTATTTCTTTAAAGATAAATAAAAACTAATGACACAGTTATTTTCATATTAAAAAATTGATGATATTTTGTGCCTATCATTATACAAGACGTGTTCCTTCCGGGCTTTGGGAAGCCTATAACAAACAAAATATTACCAATACACCGAAAAAAATTATTTTATGTATCAGATAAAGATACGTATAAATTGTTTTCTATTTCCCCCCTCAAATATCCAATATGTGAACTTTTAACGATGTGGCAGACTGTGCGAATGTGTTTCTTCGTCGATAAGTTTCTACTGTAGTTAGTGGCACAAATACAAGAAGAGTCTTTCCTTTTTCAACAAGATGTGGGTACCCCCCAGACAGAGGTTCCTGATTTCCTAAATAACGAGCTTCCTCATCGTTGGATTGAACTTCCGGAAGAGAGAAGGCCTCCACACAGGTTACCATATGCAAATAATCCGTTCCTTAAGTAATCCGAACATTCTTTCTTATCTCCCCACCCGCTACGTAGTTTATGTTCGTTTTGTCAGATCACTAAATTGATCCGTTTGGTGGCCTTTTCTCTTCTAGGAGATGTTTATTGAACTCAAATCGGACAACAAACGACTTCTTCCATAATAGTCACCATGCTCTTCAAACTTAACTCAATGTGATTTTTTATGGGGTTACATCAAAGATAATGTGTTTGTGCCCCCTATGTCTCGTGATTTAACGAAGGATCACAATTGCATTGATTGGGACATGTTACAGAGAGTAAGGCAAGAATTTGACTTAAGTCTTGAAACTTGCCGCATCACCAAAAGATCAAATTTTGAAATTTTATGAAGGAATGTTTCTTTATAAGATAAAATTAAATTTGTTGATATATTGATAGTTTTTTGTTTGTTATAAGCCTTCCATATTCCGAAGGAAATTGTGACACTTTTATTTGATCTTAAATCCTCTAAACTGTAATTCTAGAAGCTAAGAAATGTAATATCAGGATAACTTATTAGTATTAGTATAACTTGTAGTTTCGCAAACAAGGATTCTCTATCTTTGAAAATATAATGTAAATGATTATAAGAAGAAAAATCTTGTGCTGACTGATACAAACGTAGCAACGTAATGTAAGAAGCACGAATTGAAAAATAAAGCACAAACAGCGGTCTTAATGCTAATGACATGTCTAATTTCCATTTTTAAACTGGGCGTACCAATCACGAATCGTTCTTTCAGGTACTTTTTTTTTCTCTCAATACACAATACATATGTCACGAGCAGCTTTTGCAGATTTAGAACCGTAATCAAAAGTAAAAACAAGGTTTGTGTAAAATGCTCATTTTTTTCCCAACTCGACATTCTATTTTAATGAGCTGAAACTAATAAAAATTTACTAAAATTAAAAAAAAAAAAATACTACATAGATTCTTGTAAAACAATTAACTTTTTCCAATGATCTAAAACATAAAGCAAAAAATATTTAATGACATGCGAAATGTTAATTTTTCAAAAAAAAGTTCTGTTATTTTATCATTTGTATTAAATTTTTTACTTAACGGTGAGTACGGTGTTTCGATATCGAAATAGCAGAATGCGTCTAATTCTCCTCGCATCGTTAGCCATATTTATGCGAAAATTTAGTGTGCGCAATATTTAGTATCAAATAAAGGGCTCGGCTTGAAAGCTAAGCCCTTTAGATGATAAAACTATTGTTATGTATTGATGAAAAATAATGCAATAAAAATGAAATACTATAACAAAATAGTAATTACCAACAAGAGTGTACTTCCTGTAATACAAATTGTGCTCCACCAAAATTTGGATATTAGTAAAAAATTAAAAGGATTTCTTAGGGAAAAGATTTAAGAAGGATTAAAGGGTTTTAAGGATTAAAAGAATAAGAATTTTTTTTTTTTAAAAAAGGATTTTTTTTAAGGAATTAAGGATTTTTTAAAGAAAAAAACGAACGACAAAAAGATATGAGAAGGCTTTAATTATACGAATTTAGACTTATTTAACTTTTAAAACTAAATCCTTCAATGGATTGTGAAACATCTATTACAGTGTGTTCAACTTCTTATTGTAAAACAGCATTTTACAATGTTAGATGAACACAATCTATCTGATTGTTTCTCAGAATCGAGTCTTTAAAATTATGATTAAATACGAAATCCAATTTTTTTTTTTTTTTTTTTTTAAATGTTGAGATTTTCACAAAAAACAGTCATTGTACACTTTAAAAGAGAATTCGCAGAAATAATGGTTGGAGATTTCCAAATTCAGTTGAAATCGAATTTAAAACTCTTCCTGAGAAAAAAGATTAAGATTATTTCATTTTTTTAATACTGCGAATTTGAATTCATCAATTTTTAATTACCATGTCAAAACAAAGAAATATGAAGACCGGATAAATAAAATTGAAATTGAAAAGTTCTTTCCCAAATGAGAACTGAAAAAACTGTAAGTTATTAAACACAAATATCTGATTTAATTTTTTTTTATTGAAACTAATTAATTAGATCTTATTTTTCAATTGAATGATGCATAAACTGTTGTGTATAGAGTCGTCAAAATAAATACATCAGCTAATTTAATATTTTCATCACTACGGCAACAATTTGTAAATATTTTTTAAAGGAGTACATTTTTTAATCTATTTTTTATATTTTTGTTTGAGCAATTTATTTCATACGTGGTTAAAGTTTATCATTTTTAATTTCGAAAAAATACTGTTACATGAGTTATGATTCTTGTTTAGTATGAATTATTTATACCGATTAATCGCTGATGATGATATAACGTGTGTTACTAAATAAAATATATCGAAAAAGGAAGGTATTTGTGAATTAACATATAAGTGAATCGGTAAATTAGTTAATTAATGAATCAGTAAAGTAGGTTAATGAATTGGTGAATCAATTTTAAAATAAATAGAATGCGTTTATAAAGTTTAAATTGACGCAGTTTATGATCACATTTATTTATATGTCTTTATTAAGTTTCGTTAGTCTGAAGAAAGGGAATACCGTAATCGTTAATATAAATGGTAAATCGTGATGGTTCAGGGATTGGAGGGTTTGCCTTCGAATGATGTGAACCGGGTTCGAATCCCAGCGATGGGGGGTTGATGCAAATTCAGCCCCCGGCTTGACGTGAAATATCCTCAGTGATAGACGGATCATGGGTTGGAGTCCCATTGCCGTCAGACAAAGCGTGGGAGGTTTTCGTGGTTTTTCTGTCCATGTAACGCAAATGCGGGTAAGTTCCATCAAGAAGTCCTCCATGCAGTCAAAAATTTCTTCCAATATTTGATCCGGGATTTCCCTTGTCTTCTGTATTGGGTTCAAAATGACAAGGCTACGGAGTTGAACATTTGTAGTCGTGAACCCAAAAAATTGGGACGGTTGTTCAACGACATTTATAAAATAAAATATAACTTGAGTAAAGAAAGAAAGAATAGAAGATAAAAAAGGAATAATACTGTATTGAATGGATTTAAACAAGGTATTAATAAATGAAGACTAAGCACAGGTGCACAACCTTTTTGAGTGAAAGGCCACAGCAGATTGAATAATAAAGAGAGAGCACGCGTATTTGGACATGTTAACGGCAAATAACAAATTGTTTTCTAGAAACATTAGCACTAATTTTTTTTATCAGTAAACCTAAAATTTCTCAGTAACATTTTCAGAAAATTAAGTATTTTAATTTTTAAATATTTTTTATTATTAAAATTTATTCAAAAAAGAAAAAAACTGATACCTTTTTAAAAAAAATAATTTACTTTTTTATCAAAAATGGATATATTCAAAAAAATATAAAAATTGGTTAAAAGAAATTAGTTTTTTTGTCACATCACTTAGCACAAAAAAATCTTTTTAAAATAAATTTAAACTTTTAAGAAAAAAAGTTATCTTCACAGAATGAAAGTGTGAAAAATAAATCAATAAATACATATTTTGATGATTAATACAAATTCAAATGAAATATTCAAATTGATTTGAGATGAAATCGGCAAGAATAATGCGAGATAAAAGGTGATGACTCCAATTCGCATCTTATTATCATATTAAAGCGATTAACGGCAATTACAATTACAAAATTTTGAAGCAATAACGGCGGAAAAAGCGATCGAGAAACACAAATTTACAAAATCTATGTAAATTGAGCTGCTCAAAAAGTGATGACTCAAATCTGCGATTCAAAATTTTCGGCATTTTTTTTATTTCTCAAAAAAAAAAAAAATAATAATAAATACATTTTATTGTGTGCAGAAGCTTTTGAGGACCACAGGTTGTTTACTTCTGGCTTAGTAAATAAATAAAAGAAGAGTTCATAAAATTATAATTTGCGGTAAGGAAATGACAAAAAAAAATTTTTTCACTTGATTTACCTCAAAATAATTTTACAAATTTGAGAAATATTTTATGATTTAATTTTGCATAGCACAGTTTGTGAGTACTAATTATGGTTTAGATAATTTCTATATAGAATATTATGTTCGCATAAATTCAATTAGTATAAAAAATTAAATATCATATTTTTTAAATTGCAAGGGAGATATTTCGCGTGGTTTTAAAAATTCATTTAATTAATTTAAAATTCTCAATCAATTTGATAAAAAAAATTATAAAGAAGGTTTCTGTAAACGTGTTTGCAAATACACTGTTTGACAATTGCTAAGGAACAGCTACATTTTTCGGAATAATTAATAATAGCTTTGTAATTTCGAACCCAATCCAGAAGACAAACGAACTTCTGGATCAAGTATTGTGAGAAATTTAAATTAGTGGTGTTTTTTTTGACGGAACTAACCTGCATTTGCGTTGCATGGAGAGGAAAACCAAGAAAACCTACCACGGTTAGCCTGACGGCAAGGTGACTCTAACCCATGATCCGTCTACCACTGAGGATATTTTACGATAGCACTGTCGGCGCAAGCCAGATGCGAAATTTGTATCGCCCTCGCTTGGATTCGAGCCCGGCTCACCTCATTGGAAGGTGAAGAGTCCTTGTGGTTCTTTCTCAAGGCGGTTTTCAGCTCTGTTTGTTCTTCGTGAAACACGTCTGCTAAACGCATCCTCTATAGGATTAAGGTCCGAGGCCATTGCATACAGTCAATATGTTTACTTTCTAGTGTATCTGAGACCTCAGCGCACCTGTCTGGCCACGCATTGTCGTCCATAAATAGAAAGTCTGGACATACCACAAACCCTAAAAAGACAAACATGTTCCAGAATAATCTCCCAAAAATACCACTGCGACGTAACGTTGCCTCGTACAAAGATGTGAAAGCGGTGTTTAGCCATTGTGCTTGATGCCTGCCATTACACACATGTCTGGATCATAGCTATCACGCAGAGTTGGCCGTCGATTACAGTAATCGATTATAACTGTAATTGACTACAGATAATTACTGCTATGTAATCAATTACGTGTAATCATGATTACAAGTAATCAAAATATACGATTATATGTAATCAAATTATATACAGCGTAAGTACGAATTAATGTAACTAAAATGTATGTACAATCCGCAAAAAAAAAAAACGAATCACTCTGAATAACTTTCGTTCTAATGATCGGATTTTCACGAACTAAGTGTCAATCTTAATGGTTCTTTGGGGTGACCTCAAATATGCTAATTAATTAGTGCTAACTATTAATTAAGTTCCGAAATCAGACACAAAAACGTACTTTCTCTGAATAATTAAATATTTTTTTTTTACATATTTGGATTCTTAACCTTCAAAATATAGGGCGTAGTCGCAATCTGGGAAATATGGTCCCCATAGTTTGGTCAGGAGAGCGATCCAAAGTTCGTACACCTTAATGTTAATTTCACTTTTTACGTTTTTAGTCATATTATTAAAACTAATAAAGCAATTCAAAGCAAATTGCACCCACTCATAAAACTCATTTACCCAAAGATAATTTCAGGAAAAAATTAATTTTTAATAATTATTAATTATTTTTCATTATTTAATTAAATTGAGGATGAAAAAATTTTGAACTATAAGGTATGAATTTTTTTATACCATATTAATCTACATATTTTTCAATTGAAAAATCTAAAGTTTCAACTGTTTTTATTTATTAGAAGCCGAGAAAAATTAAAATTAATTATTTTTAAAAAAATAATTTGGCGACAATAAAGAAATAATTAAATGGGGCGATTAATATTAGAATGTGGTAAACTTGCGAGAAACTTGACTTCGCGCGCGCAGTGTAAAATTTCATTCATATTTTTTCGCTAATAATCGTTTGCTAATCTCTTTATTTTTATTTTTTTAAAACTATAAAATACGATGTTTCTTTTTAAGTCGACTAAAAATTTATTTGCAATTTAGTAAAGAAATTTGAATAAAACATTTTGAATAAAAAACACTTTATTCAACGAATGTCTAGTTTTATAAAAGCGTGCTGATAGAATATGATTATACATCAGATTGTGCTTACTTAATGTGGTTATTTTTTATTTTTTGATCTTGTTTTTTAATAACTGAAACAATGTCAATAATATACATACGTATGCATAGATTTGGAATAATATATTTATCAATTTCTTGAATTGTATTAATATTTTATTTTTATTGATATTTTATAAATTATAATAAAAATACGTAGTCAGCAATTTAAATGATTTTAAAACTTCTTTACATCTTATATATCGCCTTAATCTTAAAATAAATTTGTAAATTATCTGTCTGCGCTTGTTTCACAGAATTATTTTTCCAACTCTTTAATTAAATTTTAACGCAAAATCTTATTTTTTATGCTAACATCTATACTATTTTCCAATAATATACTAATCAATCGTTTTAGTATTTTAATTTATGTTTTCCTTTAAAATAAAATTATTTTTCAAATTATTGCTAAGTTTTTTTTGAAAGAAAACTTAGAATTATTGCCAGCTATCTGAGAATTCGCGATCGCAACACTCGATACGCCATCTAGCGGGAGACTGTAAATATCGGGCATTAGTTCCCACATAACCATTGGCAATGACGGACGCCATTTTCTTAGCAGCAAATAGGAAGCAAAATTTCCATAAAGAAAAGGTAAAACTTCTTGAAAAAACTAATCAGAACATGCCAAACATTGAAGCAGAACACGCCAAGCATTTGAAGAACAACTTCTCAATAATTTTTACCTTTCTATTACCAACAACATAACATGATTTCATGATCACTTGCTGTTACAGATGTGTGTATTGCGGTAAAATAATTTTTCTGTCTTCAATTCATTACAAGTTAAAATGAAATCAACATTGCTTTCGTCATTCCAATGAATAAATGTGTTCCAATGAATTCCATACAGAACTGTAATAGTTCTTCTGTACTGTATTCTTCTTCTTCATAGAATAGTATATATTTCTGTATCTACATAATTCAGAAGACAACAATAAAGAATAATCCGAATTACTTGAAAAAGTATCTTTTGTGCTGATTATAAATAAATTTTTTATCGTTTTCTTGGTAAGTGTTTTTTAGTTTTGAAAGAATTTCAACTAGAATTCAGCTATTCTGTTTTTAAGCTACATATTAAAATTCGAGAAATATCGAGAACTTACAATTATAAAATTTTGATGTGTGGTATGTTACCTAAAAGTAATGAAGGGATAAACTATGTGTATATTATTTGAGAATAAAGTTTTCAAACAAAGAACATATAATTTTGGAATTCTCCGGACTTATAAATCAGGTAAGTGTTATGATTTTTATAATAAAAAATTTGCTTGTAAATAATTTTTTTTCTTACTTGATGATCGTTCTCTACAGAATCGTTTTTTTACGTCTGATTAAATGCTATAAGAATTTAAAAAAAGAAACAATACGAAATTTTTTATTGAAAAATGAGGAAGTTTTAAAATCGTTTTTATCCTAAGAATTCTTTATTTTACGTTTTTTATTTTATAATTTTTTGATAATATTGTTGTCAAAATACCTTTTTTGAAAAATTAAATGGTATTAAATTATGTGTTTATGTATACTCCTTGCATATTCTAATATTTGAAGTAATATGATTCAGAAAAGTATGGAAGAAAAATTCGGTACTTACGTATTAACCACAGCTACAGATTTGGCAGATTTTTAAGTGCCGCCAATCTACACTTAAACTTTTTTGGAAAAATCTTAAAATGAAACACTTTGTTTAAAATCAAAGTAGTCAATCAGATTTCGGTGGAAAATGGGCCGATATAGAGTTTAGCATAGATTCAAAACAAACTTTTCTCTCACCTGATTCTATTATAGAATTATGAACTCTAATAAATAAGATTCAAAATGAAATAACATTTCCAAAACGGACGTTTACTAAGATAAAGTTTCATGTTATGGACATTGGTACATTTTCGTTATATTTCACTCCATAAAATATTTCGCTTCTAAAAAAATAAAATTGCATCTTGTTTTGTTTTTGGCAAGTCCCAAAGACGCATTTTCGTAACACTAAAAAATGGCGACAAAAAAAGAATGGTTCTTTTTTTTGTTTCGTAAGCATTCTTTATTTTACGTTAAAATTTAAATGGGCCTTTCATGTTATACCATTAAATTTAGTAAAACTATTTCTCAGGCATTAGGTTTGAACTCTTATAAGAATATACCTATTTTTTTCTCTTTATTTACAAATATTTTTCCGATGTGTTCTGTATGTTCCTTCTCTAAAAAAAAAGAGATACCATTTTGTTTTCGTTTGCATAAGAAAGAAAACAAACATTTTTCTTTTTTAAATTTAATCAGCCACAATAAAGATGGAACGTTACAATGCTACATTAAAGACGTCTCCAGTGTAACTGAATGACTGTTCATATGGAAATCGCAGGGATTCGGCACATACAACAACGCCCCCTATAGTTCGTTGCGATCGCGAATTAAATCTTGTTAAGAAATTAAAAATATTCTACTGATAACACACAATATCATTCGATGCAGAACAGCTGACTATTTATTAAGAATACTATTGTTTACGAAAAATGAAGATAAATTATTAATTTTCTTTTTTTTATTGTTTATCATATATTTGAGTAATGAAAAGAAAATGCATGTGAGCACAGCAAAAACATACAACAGATAGTTTTTTTTTTTTTTTTTTTTTTTTTTTAAATGAACAAAAAAAAAAAAAAAAAAAACTATGGACATAAAATTTTATTTTGACGTTCAAAGTTATTCTTGCCCGCTAACTTAAAGAAAGTTACCCTTTTCTTTTAAAAAGTTGAAAATATCTGCTTAAAAAGTTTTTTATATTATTTCTCACCTTTTGCACAGTTCAAAAAAATATTGCTATATCAGGAAAATGTTTGATATGCCTTCTTTCGTTAAACAACTACTGAAATAACAAATTGTAAAAAGATTAAAAAAACGTGCTATTTTTAGAATCATCATCTCAAAAATTGTTCTTTTTCTAACATTAGGATTTTTTCTACTTAAATAACCTATAATAATAGTTTTAATACGCGTTTTAAAGAAATAATGAATGCAAATTTGGATCTAATATTTCGTAATAAGGAAACAAGAATATTAATAATTCATTGATAATTGTTTCAATGCACCGAAGTAGTTAATTCTTTTCAAAACAATCGGCCTTGCAACTATTTAACTTTGAATCTTTGAAATAGGGGTCATATCATGCATATCATTCGACTTTAAAATTTCAAATATAAAATGCAAAAATTACAAGAATGCGTAAGCTGACTTTAATTAATAATAAAAAACTGACAAAATTGTCGGCAACAGAAGTTATCTCATGAAAAGAATGTCAGAGTTAAAAACTGTAACAAGTGTTACTCTTGTTTAATTTGGGGTATTATAAATCTAAATTTTCCTTTCCTTTAATTTCTTAAATTATATTTTTAATAAACTAACGAAATGAGTATGTAAATAATATCTATTCGTTTTACTAGAAACCAAGTCTACTTAGTATCATTCGGAAATCATATGAAGTGCAAATTCTTGAGCTCAGGTGTAAGGTAGTACGATATTTCATGCATGATCAGTAGTTTCAGGAGTAAACTTTTGTATTAGAAGGCAGCAAACTTCTTTAAAAAATTCTAATTCGGAAAAATACTTGTTATTTTACAAATGTTATAAAGCATGTGTATTTTTTAAATGGTTATTTATATAGTTTTCACATTGACCATTAGTTTTCCGTTGATGAAGCAAAAACGAAGACCCTAGTAAGCAGCCAAAAACTAAATCATTATGAATTATTATCTTTCAACTTTTTTTTTTTTTTTAAATTCTCTAACCTAGCTATTTAAACTCTATGATCCGCTGTAATATGTTTTTGTTTGAGTCAAAATATTGGCATATTTTATAAATTTTTACAATTTACATACATCAACATATTTCAAGAAATTAACATTTTTAAAGATTTGAACTCATTTTTTCAAAGAGCGAATGTCTAACAATACTTCGCGAATCATAAAAAAATAATTTGGCGCAATTTCTGAGTTTGTTTATCCTCTAAATACTCCTCCCCCCCCCCTCAATTTAAAATTCGATGATAAAATTGATTAGTTTTTGTAAAAAGAAACTGCTGCAACGCAACTGAAATAAAAGAACTGATAGGAAAGAATACATAAAAGTTTGCTATACTACACTAAATAAATTATTTATATTAAATAATCAAAATATAAATTTACAAAATATTTATTCGTTTTATATAATTTTTACAATTAAAAAGGAAAAACTTTATGGCATTCAGCTAATTTATGCTTTACAATATTTGCAATGTTCAAAATGCTTAAAAGGTATCCACATAAATCCTATAGGAAGGAATTCAAATATTTTGATTCTATTTATAGTTTTCTACTAATTAAGCCACAAATTATTTAACCAAAGAATGTAACTGACTTATTAATCAAAAAGTTAAATTATTAATTTAACTCAGTAAAACTTAAAAGAGTTATCTACGACATATGCATTTAAGTTTCAGATAATTTCTTTTATTAAACATTTTTACCTTATATAAAGCGGTGGGTTGAATAGTTCCTACCAAACCAACAGCATTAATTTTTAAATATTGTTGCTAAGCTATTTTTTCATCTATAATTTCTGCGACCATCTTCTAATAATTTCAGAAAATAAAAAAATACCAATGAAAGGATTTGTTTGCATAAATGCTGGAAATAATTAAGAGTAGAGAGATCTCATTATTTTCTCTAATTCAACAATTAAAACTAGTAAAATTCTAATTAAAATTAGAAAATCTCTAAGTAATCTACAACTGCAAAATACAACAATAAACTCTAAGTAAAATTGACTCCAACTTCTGATAAATTTCAATTTTTTCAAAGATTTGAATTTTTTTTTTTGTTTTTATTTTTTTTTTTGATTTGACCTTTCATTTAAAAAGTCAAGAATCTAGTCCTTAATAAATTAAGGTATCATTATCGATAGTAATTATAAAGTTATCATTAAATTTAAAATTAAATTTTTGAAATTAAATATTGAATGTTGTGGTGAATATAAACATAATAAAATACATCTTTTTAGTTTCGCCCCCACATTTTTAACTTATTAAGGACCTTACGAACTCTACTTAAAATGACGCTATTGTATCAGATGTCGGTAGTGATGGTGGGAATAGTAAAATAAGTTTTTAAATATAGAAATAAGACAAAGAAACTTTAGTAACCATATTTGGTGATAAATAAGTAACTGATCGCAATCGAAGTGCTTAGGGAAAAAACATGTTTGCAAAAGTCAGTTTCGGAATTTATACATAAGGATGCTATTTGCAAATCCTACTTATTTAAGAATTATTTAAGAAAAACATGTAACCTAAATATTTGTCAGAATGAAATGACCTTTAACAATAAAATAAAAATGCAAATAAAAATTTACTCTCTCTCTCTCTGTGTATATATATATATATATGTTGTTGTTGTAGTTGTAGTTCACTTACGTCGCACTAGAGCTGCACAATGGGCTATTGGCGACGGTCTGGGAAACATCCCTGAGGATGATCCGAAGACATGCCATCACAATTTTGATCCTCTGCAGAGGGGATGGCACCCCTGCTTCGGTAGCCCAACGACCTGCGCGCGAAGTCGAGCACTTTACGGTAGCACAGTTTAACGAGGACCAATACCGCACACCCTCGGTCCCTACGCAGACTTATCCAAGTGGTGACCCACCCGCACACTGACCGCAGTCAGTGATGCTTGACTTCGGTGATCTGCTGGGAACCGTGTTATATATATATATATATATATATATATATATATATATATATATATATATATATATATTAAATAAATAAATAAATACAAAAAAACACGAGGAAAATTAAGAAAAACATTAAGTTTTATTCATTGCGCATAAGCTGCAAGTAAATAGAACTCATAAAATAAGTTCAAAATGTAGATAAAACAAGGAAAAAATTACAGAACAATGAAAAAAGGGGAAAAAAATAAAAATAATAAAAAATAAAAATAACAAAAACCGGGAGGGAAAAAAAAGGACAAAAAAATGTTTTTTACGAAAATCCGGAAAATAAAAGATATAATCTTTTCATCAGCCCACACGATTATATCCGCAAAAAAGAGTGCTTTCTAATATTGCGGATATAATCGTGTGGGCTGATGAAAGGATTATCCGGTTTTTTGTTATTTTTATTTTTTTATTTTTTTTCCCTATTTTCATTGTTTTGTAATTTTTCCCTTGTTTATATATATATATATATATATATATGTGTGTGTGTGTGTGTGTGTGTGTTACGGCCAGATCGCGAAGTGGCCACGATGTTCCAGCCAATGTCCGATATTTTCTTGATTTCATTTGAGACAAAGTAAAAAATTAAATATTTTAAACTTTAATTTAAAAACTTGTCTACTTTCTTATAATTTTAAATTAGAAGGTTTATATTTTTAAATTAAAAAAGAAAACAAACGGGGCAATATTAACAAACAAACTTTTTAATAAAACAAATATTAAAAAATTGTGGTCCCACCGTACCACCCAGTATCTGGAAACCTGTACGTACGATGCCTGACGATAGATCAGAAGATAAATACCGGGCAGTGACACTGAACCTTAAAAAAACATCAGTGTAGGATATATATCGGGCAGTGGCACTGAACCTTAAAAAAATATCAGTGTAGAGTATACTGGGCAAATGTATACCGGGCAGGGGCACTTGACCTTAAAAAAACATCAGTGTAGGATATACCGGGCAGTGGCACTGAACCTTAAAAAAATATCAGTGTAGGGTATACCGGGCAAATGTATACCGGGCAGTGACACTTTACCTTAAAAAACATCAGTGTAGGATATACCGGGCAAATGTATACCTGGCAGTGGCACTTAACCTTAAAAAACATCAGTGTACGATATACCGGGCAAATGTATACCTAGCAGTGGCACTTAACTAGACCTAGTATGACTAGACCTTTGGTGTATGTATGACTAGTATGACTAGACAATTAAATAGAGAATTTAATAGTGATTATTAAATTAATGATTATTTAATAGACAATTTAAAAACTTCTATTTTTTTATATTTTTAAATTAGAAGATTTATAAGAATTATTTATATAATTATAGAAGGCCGCCAAAGTAAAATATTCACTGATCGTTTCAATTATTTCGCACTTTGGTCGGAACATCGTGTTCGCGATTTGGTCGACCAATTCCCGAAATCAAGAAAATTTCAGACTTTGGCCGGACTTTGGGCTTTGGCCGTGACATATATATATTTCAATTTTACGAAAAGAAATACCGTGAATTTTATTAAACCTTCTGTTGCGCATCAGAATCATGCCCCGAATTTTTTGCAAGATCTCTTTTTTCTTTTCCTTACCTGAAAGACTTGAACTGAGGTGTAAAAGCAATTAGCCCTACAACTCTTCATAAATTTATAATAACTTAAGTAAATTTTGTTTTAGTACAGCATTTTTATTCAAATAACATCTTTAAAAAAATTAAAAATGTCAGATAATAAGTTCAACGTTTAAATTTTGAAATATTAGACAAATCAAAAATATTTTCATTTTCATTTCTTCATTTTAAATTCAAATTTTATTTTCAAAGTATTAAAATGAATACTATTTTCTATGTCCAGAAAGCAGATCCAAAAATTCTCTTCTGGTTGCCTATAGCAACAGAGACACACAATATTATGACGTCTCGTCATTCATTCAGTTTCTTTATGGTTGTTTTAAATTGTTTCAGTTTATATGGCGAGGTAATTTGGCATTTTCTTAAACTTTCGCCATATATATATAAATCTTTATTGTGAGCCAATTTACGACCCAATTTTTTCGAAATTTTGTCTACCCCACCTATTTCAAGGGTCAGGATTCCAAATATGTTAAAAAAAATATGTTTATTCAGGGAAAGTACATTTTGTATCTGATTTCGTAACTTAATTAATAGTTAGCACTAATTAATGAGCATATTTGAGGTCACCCCCAAGAACCATTAAGATTGACTCTTAGTTCGTGAAAATCCGACCATTAGAACGAAAGTTATTCAGGGTGATTCGTTTTTTTTTTGCGGACTGTACATATGTATTTATCTAATGCATATATATATATGTACTTATGTACAGATATTTTAGTTATACACACATACACTTGTATTGCATTCACATCAAAAACACAGTAATTGATTACTGTATCCGAAAAATGTAATCGATTACATTTTTGGCCAACTCTGCTATCACATTCATAAACTTGCTCATGAAGAGGCCCGAATGACTTTATGAAGCTGATCTGCAGCCTTTGAGACTTTGGAGAAATGCATGTTTGGTGAGGTACTACAGTAAGCTCCCCAGTCTAGGCTCTCAGAACCGTACTTCGAAGTTTCTGGGATCATGGAGCAGTAACCAAAGACTCAAGCGTGGTAGTCCCCTTGGACAGGTTGTTTCTGGCAACCTTATCGCCAGTTCTGTAGAACATTACAGTTTATCACAGATTCTCGGCCCTTTTGAGGGTCTTGAAGGGGCTCTCTTTCATATTGACCTTCCTATCCGGGTTAACAAACAAATCGATTTGCTGTGCTACATGAAACAGCACTTGAAAGAATTAATAATGTCCCCATGGACGCTGTTCAGTTGTACACAGATGGCAGTAGAGTTGATGGTGACAGATCTAGCAGTGGCATTTATATTAAATTTTGGGATCAGGAAATAAAAATCAAGAGAAGAAATCAGCACTTCTGCTCAGTATTCCGAAGCGAACTTATTGCAATTCTTGAGGGTTTGGACTCCATCATGTCTCTCTCTCGCGGTTTATTGATGTCTGGATCTTTTCGGATAGTAAAAGTGCAATCTAGCACCTGGCCGATTGGTATAATGTCAGGGACAGTGTTGGTGCTGACATTCTCAGGAAACTAAAACATCTTTCCCTTTCTCTTCGGATCCACTTTCAGTGGTTTCCTTGCATGCAAACCAACTTGATTTTATTGCCATGAGATGGTTCTGGAAAAGGCATGTATACCGGTAGTGGTTGCAAGGTCTGCAACTATCTGCCTGGGAGTGACATTTCTGTTCATTTTCGCAAATGGGGATACACATATTTAACCGTCGTTGAACAGGCGACCCAATTTTGGTAGGCATAAGCCCACCAGTGTTCAACTCCGTAGTCTTGTAATTTTGAACCCAATTCAGAAGACAAGGGAGCTCCTGGATCAAGTATTGGGAGAAATTTTCGTGCGTGGTGGACTTCTTGATGGAACTAACCCGCATTTGCGTTACATGGAGATTCAAACCATGAAAACCTTTCACGGTCAGTCTAACGGCATGAGTACTCTAACCCATGATTCGCCTACCACTGAGGATATTTTCACGTCAGCACTGTTGTTGGTGCGAGCCGGGTGCGGAATTCGTATCGACTGGATTCGAACCCCGGGTCTCGTTATTGGGCAGCGAGCGCTCTACCACCTCGGGGATACATAAAGTTGCTCTTAAGGTGTGGTGCTTCGACAACGAACACCGGCAAGCTAGCATATAGCGTTTCCACATTAAACAGTCTTTATTTAATTGCGAATTGACATTCCTATTACTGAGGTGACAATTTGACTTGCTTCTCTTCCACGATCGTAAGTACTCAAATAATATCTTGCTAACATTTTGCACTTAATTATTGCACTGAATTTCACAGAAATTTATTGGTATATGATCCAGTAGTTCTCGAGTAATTATAGGCACTAAAGTCTACTTTTTTCATATTTTTTTCTGGCATATTTTAATAACAGAGCCGCCGAACATTACGGATTTTTCGTAGCATTTCATATTGAAGATTTTGATCATTATTACACATAGATAAATCAAAAATATACGTAAATGCATGTTATTTAAATATTTTTTTTATCTTATATAATTTAATATGAAATTATTTTTGAGACTTTAATATTAGATGCCAGTGAAATTACATTTTTTAAAAATCTAACTTTCCTTTAAATGAATACTATTGGGGTGGCAGTTAAGTTTCATCTGTTTTTATAAATAAATTTAAGAGAAGGTTGTAAATAAGTTATTAATATAACATATTAATTTATAGTATGAGAGCAATCCACATTCTTATAAAGTTCTCCAGTTGTTTGATTCAAATTTTCGTGCGGAATTTGGTTTAATCACTCTTAATCATACTCAACATGATGGCCAGAACAAAGATCGTCTTTGAAGTAAAAATGTTCACCCCTAAACTCGGTATACCCATCATAGCCTTACACAGCACAAATGTCAGGAGCAGATTTTGCGGCTTTAGAATCTCAATTAAAAGCTAGAAAATGGTGTATAAAATTCTCGTTTTTGTCGACTTGACATTTAATTTTGATGAGCTGAAAATTAAATTAAATTAACTGGAACAAAAACATGGATTCTGGTCGAAAAAAACTCGTTTGATTGATCTGAAACATTAAGCCTAAATATTTAATGATATGCGAAGTGTTAAATTTTAAGAAAACTGCAACAGCTTTTTTGCTAATTCAACAACATAATAAACGGGATATAGTATTATTCTCTTCTTCTTTCATTTGATCATAAAAATATTTTAATAAAATTTTAAAACATCCAAATTGCTTCTTGTCAAAGGATTTATTTTAATTCATTATAATTAAAATAATAAACTAAAATTATTAGCCTTTTTTTGTTTTGCTGACAAAAATTAATGAATAGTTTGTCTACAATACCAAATTTTCTCATAAAATGTTTCTAACTCTATTTAAAAAGATACTGTTAAATAAATAAAGGAAAAAAAAGGAAATTGAAATAAATTACATTTTAAATAAAAATCACGTGAAAACTACGAATTCACAAATCTTTTGAATAGGTAAGACAATATGTTTTATACCAAACTTTGATTTCAGGGAATAGATTTATAAAAAGAAATAATCTCTCATGAATATATCAAAATACTTTTGTGTATATTTCTCGGAAAACTAAAAACTAGCAATATTTGTATAAATAGTTCAAAAATAGTGTTTATTCCGAAATATTAAAAATAACAAAAGTATTATATTTCTCAAAAGGTAATGCAAATATTAATAACTATGTATTTTTAATTGCTATGTTCTTTTAATAATCGAAGAAACGTGAATGTACTTAAAAAGAAAAAAGTTCTTTCTAATTGTGAGTTAACATTGTAAACGTTTCTTAGATATTAAACATAAATATCAGATTTAATTTTTTTATTTAAACTAATTAATTAGGGCTAATTTTTCTATAGAAAGAAACATAAACTGTTGTGTATTTAGTCTTTAATAGAAATAAATCCTTTAACAGGAAGCTAAATTAATATTTTCTATTTTCATCACTATGACGACTGTTTTTGAGAATACTTTTTACACAAGAAAATGTCTTTTTTAATATATATATATATATATATATATATATATATATATATATATATATATATATATATATATATATATATATATACAAAATTATATATATATATATATATATATATATATATATATATATATATATATATATATATATAAATATATATATATATATATATATATATATATATATATATATATATATATATATATATATATATATATATATATATATATCGTTTATTTTACTACAAGATCGAGTTGCAGCTATAATTGGTCACCATAAATTATTTATACCGAGTTTCTTTAGTAATCGAAAGTTTAGAAAAAGTACATTTTCAAATTTAATAATAATAAAAAAAGAGAGAAAAAGCAAAAGAGCTTCTGTCGAAAAGTAAAACAATATGTGTGTTATAATTAGTTTTGATTTAAATGAAAATGGTTACATTTATTAAAAAGTTTAGAGTTTAGATAATTAATTTAATTCATTAATTAATTCATTAATTATTTAAAATGATTTATTAGAATAATCTGGCACAAGCATGTAAAAAGGAATTTTACGAATATTTCTCTAAGAACTAGAACTATATCTACAAAATATTTATATAAATATTTTAAAAACTGTGACTATTCCGAAAAAATACTTTATTTTAGTTTTGAAATAATTTAGGAAATACCAAGAATGTAATTTATAAATGAAGTATTTCTTTAAAAAAAACTAAAGAGTTTCATTAATCAGAATTGCATTTAATTTTTAAATTTCTAATATATAGTTCAAGTGATTGATAAGTAGGCAAGAATGTCTTATTTTGTGGCAAGGCTATTATTTTTTAAATAGTTCGGAAATAATTTAGAAAGTGCTAAGAAATATGTTAACGAATAAATGTTTACAAAAAGCTTTACTTTAAATTCATATTTACGTTTAATTATAAATCAGAATTTCAAAATAATTTAATCTTACATATATAAAAAAGAAAATGTATAAAATTTATAGTATATAAAAATTATAGTATATGAAAATTATAGTATATGAAAATTATAGTATATGAAAATTATAGTATATGAAAATTATAGTATATAGAATTTGTATCATTTTCTGCAATCATCTGTAATATTTGCAATTTTTGATTTAATTCAATCTTAAATCGTTCGGAAATACACGCATTAAATTAACTGTACAAAATGGAATTTCTTAGCTAATGTAAAAAATTTAATTTAAAATTTACTGACCATAGTTTTGAAATAATTTAGAAAGTACTAAGAAAGTTATGAAAGCGAGAAAGTTAATGAATCTTTACGAAAAGCTTTATTTTTAATTCATATTAGCACAAATCAGAATTTCAAAATATTTTAATATTACATATATAAAAATTATAATGTATAAAATTTATAGTATATAAAGATTATAGTATATAGAATTCATATATATTTTCTGCAATAATCTGTAATATTTACAATTTTTGACACAATCCAATGTTAAATCGTTTGAAAATTTACGCATTAAAGTAACTGCACAAAATGGAATTTCATAGCTAATGTCAAAAAATTTAATTTAAAATTTACTGACTATAGTTTTGAAATAATTTAAGGAATACTAAGTGTATCTATAATAATTTTTTTTTATATACTTTACTTTTATAATCTGAAGTTCGTAAATAATTTCATATTTATGGACAGTATATAACACATTCATCGTTTTCTACAATCATCTGTAATATTTCCTATTTATAACAGAATTCAATCTTAAATCTTTAAGAAATATGAGTTGATTTAGTTGTACAAAATGGAATTTTTTTTATTACAAAAAAGTTTTTCATTTAAAATTAATTGACGGTGTTTTTCAAACAATTTAAAAAAAATGTGAAATTTTTTTTTGTATAAATCGATTTTTTTCCCCTCTTTTTTAAAAAAAAAAAAAAAAAAAAAAAAAAAAAAAAAAAAAAAAACTTTTAGTTTTAATTTATTTTTAACTGCTACAAATAATAATTTCGGCAATAATTTTAAACTTAAGTACAGATCTTCTTTTCTACAAGCTTCAAAAATACTAAATTAGACTATTTAGAAAGTAATTATTTCGTTTTTATAATACAATACGCTTCCATGTGAACGTATTCTAAAACTAATTAAAATGAATATCTATTTTGATCGTATGTCCACTTGAAGGAGATTTTATTCTTTAATCCATAGTTCGAGTTCTATTTTTTATCGATCATCTTCAAAATATATATAGAATATCGATCAGGGTGACTTTATTCAGCGGGTATGCGTCTTTTATTCTATACATTCGATTTAAATTTTTATTTTTTGCTTTTACAAACGTTCTTTTCTTTTGATTTATATATGAGTATCTTTTTTTATACTTCTGAATTCTTATGTTTTTTAAGATTTTAAAAGAAGAAACAAAACTTTTCTCGTATAGGGATCAGAAGCTCCGATTTTATCGCTTGGAATTTAGTGTGGTTCCGAGATTTATTTAAAAATACAAAACAAAAAAACATAATATTACCAAGTATCAGTTGGCTTTCAACCAAATATTCAAATAAGATGTTAAATCTAACGAACTTTTAAATTTTTTACAAGCTTGCAGAACAGTTTTGGGGGAAAATGTTTCTTGTTTTAAAAAGTTGGGGAAAATAGATTGATGTTATTTTTTTATGGAAGAAAAATGTCCATTTTATTTATCTTTCAACAGGACAAGTGGTGTAAGTTTTCAAGTTTTGTTTCCTGAAATATTAAAAGTGGCGATAGTTTTGAATTCATTTAGGTAAAAAATAAATAAATGACGGTCACTCAAATACTGTTTATATTAGATGCAACCTAAGGGTATATATACAACTGAGAGGTTTACATAAAACCAAACGGTTCAGATGCAACAGATCAGTTAAGACACAATCGAGTGGTTTGGTTATAACTAAACGGCTTAAATACAAACTGATCAGTTTAGATATAACGGATCCGTTTAGAGGCTACTAATCAGTTTTGTTAGATACAAAGGATCGTATTAAAGGCAACTGATTAGTTTTGATTCAACGAAATTGTTCAGATGCAACTGATTCGTTTAGACACAACGGATCGTTTTAGAGACAACTAATCAGTTTCGATACAAAAGATCGAATTAAAGGCAACAGATTTCATAAAATAAAAATAAGCAACTGATTCGAATCGGTTTCAAATTGGTGATTCAAAGCACCAAATAAACTAGTTGGTAGCCTAAATCACTACGAAGCGGCATTGTATGGGATGTTTTAGCAGTGTTGCCAGATCAGGGGTTTTCCCCCTAAATTTAGGGGGATTTTTTTATCTTCAGTGGGTATTTCAGGGGAATTTGTTTTTAGGGGTTTGTTTTAGGGTTATTTGTGGATTTTTACTAGTTTCACTTTGGCTTCGTTCTAACATCAAATTTTATAACTGAATGTGTGAGATGGTAATATGGTGAGATGGTAAGATGGAAATCAATTATACCAACAAAAAAAGAAAAAAGGTTAAGATTTAATTTTAGAACTTAACCTCTTTGTTGAATGTAGTAAGTCATTACTTAGCTCGATTCTCGACTTAAGTTTACTTAGATCGACTCTTGTTTTAGCTTTATTAAGTATTCCGTTTTCAAATGTAGCTGTGGAGATATGTTTCTCCATATTGAATATTATTAAAGACAAATTGAGAAATAAAATGTTTATAACTGGAGCTATTTTGCGTACTCCATATGAACTTTCTAATGGTTGTCAAAATTTTTTACCTACTTTTTCTATGTTAAAAATGTTTAACAGCGAAAACATATACAAATCAGAAAGTATTGACGAAAATATATTGGATATTTTGTCAGAAAATGTGAGAATTAAAATATAAAAAAGACTATATCGTTGATAATAAAATATTTATGAAAAAATGTGCGAGTCAAAAAGCATTAAAAAAATATCTTATATATTTTAGTAGAAATTAACGATAATGTAACGATTGAAATGTAAAAAAGATTAATTTGTTGATAATGAAATATTAAAAAGTATTAAAGCAACGTTTTCTATACATTATTTAACTTTTGTACTGTTTTTTAATACTTGTACATTAAATTAAAAATTTTGGGTTTTTTTAAAAAAATTTTTAGGGGATTTTTCAACGTTATCTGGGGGTGAACGGTTATCGGCACCTGGCAACACTGTGTTTTAGTTAAATAGAAATTATAATATGTACATTTATTAAAAAATCAAAAAGTAAATGTTCTAATTCCTTATTCAGTGAAATCCCCAGGAAAGACCACCTCTATTTGCGACCACTTTTGGGAAGAACGGAATTTTTTCCATTGACTTTGTTTTGAAGAAATCTTTAGGAGAGACCATTAAAACCTTTCCCAGCGACCGGACAAACATCTGCACCAAATGCGGAAAAGGTCAAATAAAGAAACATGAAAATATATAAAAACTAACAAAACAAGTAAATAGATTAAAGAGCCTGACGATACAATCTCATGTTGCAGTCAGAGTGCACTAAAGATTCAACAATTTACTTTTAGAGTTAAAAGTTAAATTAGAAAAAAGTTCTCTTTTAAACAGAATTCGTGATTTTTTTTAAAAATTTAAAAAAAAAAATCAGATTTCTTTTTTAAATCGGAATTTTTTTATTCAAATCGGATTTTTTTGATTTTTATTCAAATACACTGTAAGAACTTTGATTTATGACTAAAAAAACTTCATAAATGTTTAATTAAATTAATATTAAAATTATATTATAAGAATATTTTAGAAGCTACCTATAACAATTAATACCTATAACAATATTTAGAAGTTAACCTTTCCACCTATAACAATTTCTCATTATAATACTTAGCAACCATTTTGAAACAATTGCATGATTTAAATTTAAAGACTAGATGAAATAGAGAATTTAAAGAATACTTTAACTATAAAAACAAAGTTTCAATTACCAAACCATAATTTTAATTTAAAATTGTGATTTTTCTTCCTCTTGATTTTTAAAATGACAAAATAAATGTAACAGATTGTGTTTATAAATGTAGTCATTCATCAAAAAATAATTAAATATTTAATCGATTTATTTACATATTAAAATATTCATTTTTAATCCTATATCAAAATAGATAAGTTAAGCTAAAACAAATTTCAAAAAAAAAAAAAATCTATGTAGTCATTAAAAAAAATTTCACAAAATTTCTTTATAGAAAATCTGATAATGCCAAAGATACTGTAAGCATATTAAGAGAAAAAATACTTAAATGTTTACTTTTACTTAAAAATACTTAAATGTTTACTTAAGATTTTTAAAAATGTAATTTCAAAATTGTTGGAATTTAACACATACCAAGAAAGAAAGTCATTTCTTTAACTAAAATTAATTAATGCAGCAATAATAAATTTTAAAACTAAGAAAAGAAATAATAAAAGTATCAATAATTTAAAACACTGTTTTTTTAACTTTTTAAATCAATATATATATATATATATATATATATATATATATATATATATATATATATATATATATATATATATATATATAAATTAATTGATTTACACCAAAAACTTTTTTAAAAAAATTATTTGATTTAAACCATGATTTAAATCAAGCTAATTAAAATCAACAAACCCTGCTGTTAAAGCTAACTAAATTTATGATATAAAATTAAATGCAAACGTAAACAAAAAACGTAATTGTTTATTTATTTAAAATAGCTTTATCATTCATAATTGGTAATTTGTTTTTACATATAATTATGTCAGTCGGGATCGTTTTGATTGCAGCTAAATTTTATTCATCGATCCGGTTTTCATGAGTGGCATTTCCGCACCAAGACTAAACACTGACTAAAATTAAAATCGGTTGCGAAAAATCATGTACCCTCCGATAATAATTTTGAAGTGAATGGAGGTAACCTCTAAGAACGAACAACCTCAATGAACGACCATTTTATTGTGGAACGGTCGCTCCTGAGAGGTTTCACTGTGTATCTGCTTTTTCGGAACCTTTTTAATTCATTAACATAATCTTTCACTTTATCTCTTTTACTTCATACAAAGTTTAAATAATAAAATGTTCTTTAATTTCTCTTTGAAAATGTTCAAATAAGAAACATGTGATAAAATTTTGTAGAAATAATCATTTGGTTATTTTTAAATTTTTTTGTGCAGCGCTTAAAATGAAAATTGGAACATTTTCAAAAGTTTTGATCTAGTCATTATGGATTGTTATGATGCAGTCTTAATAGTTCGACTGGCTAACGTATGGTATTTTTTGGCCTAGTTCGAACTCTAATTTTCAAAAATTATATTTTGAATTTCTTTTGAATAAATGAGTTTTACAGTTGAGTACAAAATTCGCTTAAATAGCTTAAGAGATTGGGCGAAATACACAGAAAGTAAAACTAACATAAAAGTATCCAAGTTTCTGCCCTCTCTTCTGTCTATAGAAATATATTTTCAAAAATTACGGCTATACTAGTCCCATATTTTTAAGGGTTATTAATCATAGCCAATAGGAAAAAGTTATGTTTATTTAAAACAACAACAATAGTTTTTGTGTCTGATTTCGTAATTTGAAATATCGTCTGCTGGTAGAATATTTACATAATAGCATAGGCGTACTAATTAGCATATCTTAGTAGGGTAACTAATTAACATATTTTAATAAGAACTAATTAATTCGCATATTAGTAAACTTTCCGAACCATTTAGTATGAATTTTACTAAGGAAAAATCTGATATTAAATCAAAAATTATTAAAATACACCGTTTTTTTACTAAATTTTATTTTGTCCATATAGGCGATGTTTATGTGTTCATATACATCGCAAAAGAGTTTGACATAGCTTAATTTCAACTTCAAGTGTTTCTCTGTACTGCATTCTTCTCCTAAATTTGTTTTCTCTGCAGCGTTACTGTTACTGCTACGAAACAAATTTACAGATACAAATTGAACTCTTATGCGAGATTTTTGATTAAGACTTAGAAGTTCTTGATAGAATTTAGTTTAATGCAAGATATAACACGCTTACAACATATTGTAAATATGATTGTACTATACTGCTAAAAAAACACTTTTACTGGCATAACTTAGATCTTTTTGCGAGTTTCTTATGATTGGTTGGTAATATAGACCAATTTAATTTAAAGTAAAAAAATACACAAACCTATTGTACCGCAAACATTGTTAAAAATTTAAATATAATTTCAATCTTAAAAGTAAGTGTACAGTTAAAAAAATGGACTATTATTATTTTTGATTAAAATAAGAGGTACGAAAAAAAATCGGACTACCCTGAATAACTCTTAATCTAAAGATCTGATTTTCACGTTCTAGTACTCAATATTAATTGTTCGAGAGGGTGACTTCAAATAAGCAAATTAATTAGTGTAGAGAATATTTCAAGTTAAGAAATTAGACACAAAACTCTACCTTCTCCGAATAAGCACACCATTTCCTTGACGGATTCGGATTTCTGACCTCCTAAATATAGGATTCAGCCGCAATCTGAGAAATATCATCCCAATAGTTTGGTCAGAAGAGCTGTCCAAAGTTTGGAACCCTTAATGTAAATTTTACTTTTTGCGTACTTAACCGCATCTCGAGAACTTTTTAAAAGAACTGAAATTTTTTGCACACAATTATAAAATTCGTTTATCTATCCAAAATAATTCCCTTCAAAAAATAACTTTTGGCAAATATTCATAATTTTGTATTATTTTATGTAATAATAGTCGAAAGAATTTTGAATAGTACGGTATAAAAATTTTTTACATCATTTTAAAGAATGTAATTTTAAATAGCAAAACCCAAAATTTGAAGGGGGGAAAACGATCCAATAGCTTCTGAAAATTTGAATTTGAAATCAACAAGTGTTTTTAAATTTTATTTCTCAGGAACTATTCGACCGATTTCCATCCATATTTGTATTTTGTCATCAAAAATAATCTTCCTTAAAATGATGCAAAAATATTTCACTATTCAAAACTTTTTTTACTATTATTAAATAAAATAATAAAAAATAATTAATATTTACTAAAAGTTATTTATAGCATGGAATTATCTTGTGTTATACGAATTTTACATTTTTATGTTCTGTTTTTTTTTTTTTTTTTATTTGTTCCGCACTGTGCATCATTACCCATGCAGCGTTACTCACATTGCTAAGATACACTTTCTACGGCATAATTTTAGATACTTTTGCGGCATTATTAGTTGATAATCTAATGATATAAATTTCTTTACAACTTCCGATGTGATTGAGTTTCATTTAAGACAGGAAAACATATGTATTTACTCGAAATCTAAACATGTTTAAAATAGATATGTTACCGCGAATGACTGAAATTAGAAAAATGTCGACTTTCATCGGTGAATGTGAACATTCACATAGTCGCTTTGGTGAATGCCCGAAATATTTGTTACATGCGATTGGATATAAATTTATTCTTTGATATTCTTATATTTATTCGATATTTTAATATTTGCGGAGGATAGATTCGAAGAACATCAGTGTTCGGAGTACCGGTTAAATGTATACTCGCCAGTGGCACTGAAACTTAAAAAAAAATTGATGTAGGGCAAACCGGGCAAATGCGTACCAGGCAGTAGCACTTAACTAGACCTAGTTTATTTTTCGAACATTTACCAAAGCGACTATGTGATGGTCAACAATCACCCATTTCGGTCATTCAGAGTAACAAATATATTATACTTGAGAGTTTATTTTCACAATCCTTTTTTCTAAATTTTTTTACCCTGCAGAGGTTTGTTTATTGCTAAAAGTACTCCCTTTGGGAAAAACCTTATCAAAGTACTTCAAGATACTGTTACAAGTCTTTTGAACTTCGTACTATTGTATTCTGAATAATAAAAATGAATGAGAAAAAAACGGGAATAAAACATTTTTCGCCGAATTTTATGAGACAGAAGTTAAAGGTGATATTAATGCGTAAAAAAACAAATTTATTTTTTAGTGTGAAATATTTTCTGATTAGTTTTCAGTATTTGTACAACTTATAATCTATTGCTGTTAATAAATTGCAGTCTAAAAAGTGTCTTAGTAAGCATTATCTGAATGAAAAATAATTTAACACATCAAATGTTTCTAAAAAAGTGAAGCGTTTTTAAAAATGGCGGCTGTTTAAATTCCTTTTTTTAAAAAAAAATATATATAATTTCGAATTTGAACATTTGTCGTTCAATAAAAGAAGGAGACAGTTTTTTGGGTGATAAATTACTCTAAAAATATGCTGAAATTAGTTTTTAAATCTTGTACAGCGTACAATCCATTTGCAATAGAATACAATGTAATCTAAAATATGTCCTCATACAAAGTTATTTTAATCAAAATTAATGCAATGTTTTAAATTATTTTAAGATCGGTAAAATACAGTTTAAAACATGGCGGCTTTCTAAAATCATTTTCTTATTTTAAACTTAAAACTTTTATTGTTTACAAAAGTAAGGCATTTTGTTAAAAATGAGTTTCCCATTTTGTACAATGTTAAGTACGAAAAAAAAAAAAAAAAAAAAAAAAAAACGGATTACCCTGAAGAATAAATTTTTATCTAATGGTTGGATCTTCATGTTCTATGACTTAATCTTAATGACTCGAGAGGGTAACCTCAAATATGTTAATTAATAAGTGCAGACGATATCTTAAGTTACGAAATAAGACACAAAAACGTTCTTCCTCTAAATAAACATTTCTTTTTTTTTTTCAACGGATTTTTGATTCCCGAAATATAGGAGGTAGCTGCATTTCGGGAAATAGGGTCCCGATAGTTTGGTCAGGAGAGCGCTGCAAAGTTTAGACACCTTATTGTTAATTTTGCGTAATACGTCATATCTCGAGAGAATTGAAGCATTTTTGCACACTATTATAAAATTCGATTATCTAAAAATAATTTCATACAAAAATAACTTTTAGTAAATATTTAATAGTCGTAAATATTTTGATTTGTAAGGTATAAAATTTTTTACATACTTTTAAAGCATGTCATTTTACATGTAAAAATAGAAAATTTGAACAATATCTGTTGAATAGTCCTTGAGAAATCAAATTTTAAACAAGTCGTATATTTCTTTTATTAAATTTTAAACTTAAAGAAGCCGTATATTTAAAATTCGATTTCTTAGGAACTATCCTACCGATTTTGTATTTTGCCATGTAAAATTAGATACTTTAAAGTTATATAAAAATTTATATACCTTACAATATAAAAGTTTTATGACTGCTATTAAATAAAATAATAGTAAATATTTATTAAAATTTATTTTTTTGCATGGAATTATATTTGTATAAATGAATTTTATAATTATATGCAGAGATTCGTTGAAAAGCTCTCGAGATGCGGTTAAATAAGCAAAAAATAAAATTAAAAATAAGGATTAAAAATTTAGGACCAAACAATATGTACCATATTTTCCAGATTATGGCTACCCACTATATTTTGGGGTCCGTCGAAAAAAATGTATGTTTATTCAGAGAAAATACGTTTTTGTGCCTGATTTCGTAACTTAAAATATCGTCTGCACTTAAAAATTAGCATATTTGAGATCACCACCTCGAACCATTAAGATGGAATCTTAGAACGTGAAGATCCAACCATTAATCAAAAATTATGCCGGGTAGCTCATTTGTTTTGGAACAATGTACAATCTATTGCTGCAGAATAACTTTTAATTTAAAAAGTGTTTTTAAGCACCTTTTTTAAACAAAAATAATACAACTTGCCATTTTTTTTTCTTTTTGCGAAAGAAAATTATGGATTTTTTAATCTTTTTCTAATTTTCAATATTAAAATTTTGTTTTTCAGTGAAATGAAATATAATGAGCCAGTTTTCGGTGAGAAATCATTCTCAAAAATTTACTTAAATTAGTTCTCAAATCTTGTACATCATATAATCTATTGCACTGTCATCTAAAATCTATCCTAGCACATCTTATTTTAATCAATATTAATAAATTTTAAATTGTTCTAAGATCTGTAAAACATTTTTTAAAATAAAATGGCGGCTTTCCAAAATCATTTTCTTATTTTCAGCTTTAACCTGTTGTTGTTCAATAAAGTCTGACATTTGTTAAAAATGACTTACAAATTTTGCACAATGAATTTAAAATTTTTGTTGTTTTCAAGTTTACACTTTTGTTGCTCAAATAACACATTTTGTTAAACAATAGCTTTCATAAAAGTTGTGCAACTTACAAAACATTGCTGTAGAATACAATGTAGTCTAAAAAGTTTCCTAATAATAAGATGACCAGCATTCTCCTAAAACTAAAAGACTGCTAAAAAAATCTTTTTTTGCAGAAATTTCGTCGTTTTACCTTCTCAATTTAATATTCTAAAAATAGAAGTCTTTCGTAGACATTCTCAAACAGAAATATTTTTTTAAAATCATTAGAAATGTAAAAAAGGGGGTTTTTGAATGTTCTTTTTGAAATTTTGCTACCAGTGTTTTTAGTTTTAGGAGGACGCTGATCAGCTAATTTATATGCCTCATTTTAACGAAAATAAATAAATAAAAACAAATTGAGGATATTTTTTCTTGCTCGAGGAAAATGATGGCTTTTGTAATCGTTTTCTAATTCTCAATTTTAAACTTTTACTGTAAAAAAGGGATATGAAATTATTCTAAAAAATATGTTTAATTTATCTTCCGAATTGTGAATAAGATATTGCTTATCATTGTAGAAATATTTATTTTACAGTAACAGGCAGCAATTTATGCAAAATGAGAAAGTTTTAAAAATAATTCCTTTAAAAAAAGCTTTAAAGTGTTATCCTCTGCTTTAATATTAGATGAACGTTTAGAATAAGTAGTTAAAACTGAGTTTCGAAGGAAACAAAAACAAAACTATACTTACACGATAAAGCATGATTTACATTGTGAAAAATACCATAAGCATGCGTGCTTAACAACAATGAATTCACGTCTTAGTGAATATAAGAGGTTTAGTTCCACCTTCTACCATGCGTGAATTTCAAGAGTGTCTAAAAGAAACAACCAGTGAACAGTAGGCTTATTGGAAAGGAAGAAAAAAAAAAAAAGACTAGAGGTTAAAAGCGAGAGAAGAGAAGTTTCGGTGGCCTTTAATCGTCACGGCATAAATGAGAGCTATTTAAATAATCATTTAATATTCTTTCGTTGTTTATGAAGTTGACGGATGTGGATTTGTTTTGTCTATTTAAGCTGTCAACAATTAAAGATCTATTGTTCGATGACTAGAAAGTAAAATGAAACGAGAATAAATTAAATGCTTATGACCTCTTTATAGAATTAACTTTAAATAATAGATAGTATTAAATGGGTTTTCAATTAATTATTATTTTACCTTTTATCGTATAATTATAAGATGTATGCGAGTAACGCATCTTAAATAAGTGTTAAAGCTTTTTATTAAAACCTCTTAATCCTTTGACGCAGAATTTTTATGAAACATTTTTTAATACTTTTTTTTGTATTTAGGCCAAAATAAGTAAAAAATATTGTCTTTAACTATAAAACAATTTATGGCTATGAAATACAGCATGAAACACCGATGTCTTTTTCCGCATAAAAGGTAAAATCTTTCAAACACGGCTCACTTCCAAACAATAATTTTTCAAATTTGCACTTTTTTTCAGCTATTTAGATCTAAGAGAAACAGTTATTCATAACTGAAATTTCTTTAATTTACAAAATCAATTATTGATAAATTTTTTAATGTGAATGCAAAAAAAAAAAAAAAAAAAAACAAAAAAAAAAACACCCTTTCAAACTACGATTTTTTAATTTCAAATTTTTTTTACAAATATATTTTCCGATAATCCAACAGATTTTTTTAATTAACTACTTTTATAATTATAAAAACACCCAAATATATTTTTACTTGTAATTGGAGCGTCAGAAAAAAACATAGATATAAAAGGGATACCCTGTGTTCCATCTGCGTTAATGATTAAATCATACCTTTTAAATAATATTTTGAATATTAATTATAAAACAGGCATGTAGAGTCGGAGTTAAGGAGTCGCATCTGGGGAGTCAGGGTTAAAAAAACCGGCTCGATTCTGATTCCAGTTAGTTAAAGGCTTCTAGATCCTTTGGTTAAAAGGAGAATCAAATTTTTTGAACTTATGAAAATTATTGAGACAAATATTTATAATTATGTGAACAAAAATATTAACCAAATTACCAAAAATATTCACACAAAAAATTTAAACAAGACATTTTTTTAAAATTATAACTTATGACAAACTCAATTTATCACATTGGTACATTTAAGAGCTTATGGTTGATTTATTGATTCGATGATTTATTACATTAATAAATAAATTTATTGATAAACGAGTTTATTAATAAACAAATTTATTAATAAGTTATTTTTTGATTAATAATTTCCAAAAGCACTTTCGCTTAGCTAAGATGAAAATTTAATTAAATAAATATGCAAATTTAAATATTACATCATTTATAGTTTTTTTATTCCTAAAAATTTAAACAATCTTGTTATAATAATCTCTTTTCTTAGAATTGTTTTGTGTAATTTAAATATTATATACAACGTAATTTTTCAATTACAAAAAATTCAAACAAGTCGGATTCGAGCATTTTAACTACTAACTCCACAGTGGATATATAATATTATGATAACTAGAAAATTATTATTTTTTTTTTTAGAATCAGACCTGAAAATTTTAAATTTAATTTGAAAAATTCCTGAAGTTTAGGAACGTATTATATAATGCTAAAAAATTATTAAATTCTTGAAATTATTATAATTTTTTTATGAAAGTGTGTGACGTATGTATTTACTAAAAGATTTTCTAAATTCAAATTAGACATGAATTAAAAGCAGGAAAATTTAAGTTAGATGATTATATAAGTAATTTTAGTTTTTTTTGTACTAATTAATAGATGTATCTAGTTTTCAGTGTTTGTCAGATTTTTAAATATTAAGCTGACTTTAAATATTAAAAATGAATCAAGCTGTAAATGTTTCAGTCCTGTCTATTTAACTCTTATTTAAAGGTTCGTGTTAATTATATTTCATGATTATATGATTATTTTTAGACCTTTTTTTATTTATTCAAAGATTTATTCTCCAGGCTGAATTTAAACATGAATAAAGAATGAAGATTTTAATGTTTCATTTTTAAATAAGCTTTACGTTATTTAGTTGAGAATAAAATAAGCATTTTAAGATTTTCAAAAAAAATTATTAATAGCTCCTTTTTTAATGTTGCCGGATTTTTGAAATATCAAACATTAAAAATGAATGAAAATTCAAATATTTCATAAAATAGGCTTCGTGTTATTTACGTACATATTTTTTTTTTTAATATTTTATAACCGTCCAACAGCCGATCCAATTTTGGGTTTACTACTAATGTTCAACTCCGTAGCCTTGTCATTTTGAACCCAATCCAGAAGACAAGGGAACTCCTGGATCAATTATTGGGAGAAATTTGTCTTCGTGGAGGACTTTTTGATGGAACTAACCCGCATTTGCGTTTCATGGAGAGGAAATCCGCGAAAACCCCCCACGGTTAGCCTTACGGCAAGAGGACTCTAACCCATGATCGGTTTACCACTGAGGATTTACGTCAACACTGCGCTCGGAGCGAGCCAGGTGTGGAATTTGTATTGACCAGCCATCGCTGGGTTTCGAACCCGGTTTACCTCATTGGAAGGCAAACTCTCTACCTTCTAAGCCCCACGGCTCTACATACATAGTTAATGACAATATGAGTATTAAAAGATTTTCTAGAAAAAGTCTATTAAATTGTTTTTTTTTTTTTTTTTTTTTTTAATGTTTACTATATTTTTTACCATCAGGCTAATTTCAAACATCAAAAATAAGCGAAAATTCAAAATGTTTCATCCTTAAACATGCTTAATGTTATTTATATGGTTGACAACAATCGAGATTTTCTAATTAACCCCAATTCTAATCAACTTTAAGATTTTCTAAAAAAATTAATTCATAGTCTTTTATTTTTAATATTTGCTAGATTTTGAAGTATCTGGCTGATTTCAAACATTAAAAATAAGTGAAAATTTAATATAATTTTTAAGTTTGTCTTCTAAACTCTTATATACTGGAGTACGTGTTATCAATATATGTAGATGATTATAGAAGTATTTTTTAGATTTTTCACAATAATTAATGAATTTCTTTATATATATTTTAATGTTTGTGAGATTTAGAAGCATCAAGCTGATTTCAAACGTTAAAAATAACTAAAAATTCAAATGTTTCTGTCTGGTGTTCTAAACTTTTAGGCAGGGCTCCGTGTTTTTAATATATTCAGATTATAAATGGATTTTTAGACTCCCATATAAATTCATAGATTTAAGTAATTTTTTTAAATCTTTGCCAGATTTAGAAGTACTAGGCTGATTTTAAACACTAAAAAATAATTAAAATTTCAAATATCATATTAATCTTTTAACCTAAATTATAATCTAGGGTAAAATGCTCTAAAGTATATTTCCACTTCAAAATAGCAGAGACTCAAAACACAGCATGCGATAGAAAAAATCAGGTCATTCTGCACATAAAATCCAAAATCGTAATCGAAACACTAGAAACGGATGATACTTTGACAGAGATAATTGAATAAACAAAAACATTGATGCACTGCAGACAACAAATGATCAGCAAACTAAATCACAGTAAGGACATAGCAATCATAATAACATAAGTCATATTACGCCAAAAAAAGAAATGGCGCCATTCTTTTGTATTTATTGATGAAAAATATGGCCACCCATGCCTCCGGCAAATATTCTTTAAAAGCTTAATGGAAAACTTTTTTTTTCTGCCCCTGCACTTCTTTGCCTTACGCTTGGCGAAAGATCACTATCAACAGGGGAGGAGGGATTAATGTTGCTGTTACTCTTGACCCACTGACCATTTTGACAAGATTCCAACAATTTCAGAACTTAGATTGAAAAAAATAAATAAATAGAAAATACTAAGTATAGAGATTTCTTCTGGTGCAGAAGATTGGAGACAGCAATCCCCACCGAGACGTGATAATCGTTTGAAAGGGCATTAGAGGATCTGAAAACAAAAAAAGAAAAGCATTCGAAAATTACCAAATCAAATAAAACGCCTGTTTATTTTTTACACCGCGCTTGGTGCCAAAAATACAGAGACCCGCCGAGAGGATGATTGCGTTCAAATGATCAGAATATAAAGACCAAAAGGCGCCTAGTTGCTTCGGTCGGAGGAATAGTTTTTAAAAAAATAGTATTTTATAGTTGTTCTGTAAAGTTGAACTTTCAAATTTTACTCATTTTTTGAACAGCTACTGAAGAACAATGTATGTGAGATAAAAATATATTGATAAGTTTTATCTTTTTTAATATTAAAACATAAATAAAGAAAACGATTTTTCACGCCAAGAATCGTTTGCTTAAAAATTACTACTTGTTTTCTTTTCTTAATTTAGAATGTTACTTTTTAATAAAATAAGTATTATTTAGACTGTTTTAATCAAAAAATCTCCTCGCATGGCTATTATTATTCAACAAGAAATATTTGGAATTAGAAATTTTGTAAAATTGCATCTATATGAAATGTACGTCTAATTTTATTCAACATTAAAAGTTTAAATTAAGAAAAGTGATTACTATACACCACTAATAAAAATCGTATGCTCGAAAAATATAGTTCATTTTCTATATATTTAATAGATTATTAATTAATAAGATAAAGATTATCAGGACAATTTTCCAAAAATTTCTAACCTGTCTTATTTTATTCAAGAAAGAAAGTTTGAAAATTATTTCAAAATCCTGGCATTCACAACTGCATGAAATCGTATTATTTTATTCAACATAAAAGTTTAAACTAAGCAAACGATTATTTAACGCAATTCGTAGAAGGCAAGCTCAAAAAAATACTGTTTGCTTTGTTTTCTAAATTTAATAAATTATTTTATAAAATAGGACATATTAAGACAACTTATCAAGGTAATTAAAAAAAAAAAAAAAAAAAAAAAAAAAAAAAACTTCCAGCAAGTCTTATTTTTTTTTACAAGAGAAGATTTGAAATTATTTTTAAAAAAAAAATCTCAACTTCTTAGCATTAGCTTATTTTTTAGTTTATCTGTGCGAGTAATATGTATAGTTCTGGTATAGTATGTAGAACTAGTTAGTATGCATGTACCGGTAATATGAGTACTATAAAGCAGGTTTTTGCTGATTCGAAATCAACATGTAGATAAAATTAATATTTAGTATTAAATAATGGGATACCTTCAAGTGACGTAGTGTAGATATCTCGATCCTGATTGGTTGTTAAAACGTGGCATTTGTTTATGTTCACAACTGTTTTTTGCATTCTATTTCGAGTAAGCCAAGGCTATCAAGTATCAATTCTCTTAAGTGACACTATTCTTACACAAAGATTTCAATTCTTTCACTATATATTTCTTATAACATAAAAACCGAAATGGAGCATGTAGAACAGTGATTCTCAACCACTGTGCCTCGGCACTTTTGCCGCCAAATATTAGAAATGATACAATAAAAATTAGAATGCTTTTTTTTTATTCCGAGTAAATTTAAATTAAAGAAAAGTGTACATACTATATAGAATATTATATATATATATAATTTTTATAATTTTTCCACTCTTTAACCGCGTGAACATATTTGTCGGTGATTGTCTTGTCTCTGACAATCTTAAAATAAGAAGGAAGTGCTTAAATTGTCTTTGACATACAATTTTAAAAAATGTTAAAATAAATAGGAAATTTAATGACTATTAAAATAATTAACAAATGCTAAAACAAGCTAAATATTAACTTTCCAACGGAAATAAAAGCTAATCATTAAAGTAAACTATGCAGTTAATAGTTATAAAAGCAAATTAACAAAGGATATCTAACAGAAAAATAAGCTAACAATTAATAATTAGCAAAAAAAAACTAATTAACAAGAAATCACTAAAAAATAATAATTAATGTAATAAAACTAAACTATAGAAAACAAGCTAACAATTAATAACTATGCAAAAAATAAATAACTATTACAAACTAATAAAAAAATTAGTCGATAGAAAAAATTAATCCCTTAATAAACGTGCCTTTGAAACATATTATTTTATTTCACATTCGAAATTATTACCACAGACTATTTAACGCGGTGTATTATAGGTAAGTAAACAACTTTTAAACTATTTTTTTTTCCATTGTGTGCCGTCAAATTTCGAAATCCTTAAAAGTGTGCCGCCACAAAAAAATGGTTGAGAGTCACTGATGTAGAACATAAACAAACAAATTATGCATCGAAGTTGACAAGTACACAAAACAAAAATATATCACGACGGTTACAATAGAATACATAAACAAATAATAAATCTAAGTTAAGCAAAAGAAATAGATGAGAAATAATTACATTTCAACAAATTCAACGTGCGATACGGCGCTGCATTTAATTAACTTCACGTTAATTAACATTCTAACTTTTAGGGAGAAACTTAGCTCAACTTTAATACGCCATTTTGCTTATAAACGATCAACGATGACGTTATAGACCACATGTGTGGGTATCCGTGATCTTCTTCCTGAAGTACAAGAACCCAATTCTCCGGAATGGCATATAAGCTTATAATTTATTTTTCAAGAGTCAGACTCTAAAAACGGAACAAGCTGAATCTTGAGATTTAGCCGTATTCACCGTATTCTTTTAATTTATTCCGATCTGATAAACTCTTCTTTATTAACGCTTTAGAATTTTTTTAAAGAATGGGTCTGTTCCACGACACGGAGCTTTTGGAATCTGCTCCCAACTGTTGTTACGATGCCGTTCGAAAACAAAATGAAAAGTTCAATTGGTTTTCATCTTATGGAGATACTCTTTCCTTTTTTTTTTTTTTTTTTTTTTTTTTTTTTTTGTTATAAGGAAACAATTTTGTGTAGAATTCAATTATTTTTAAAATAAACTTTTCTTTTTAATTTAAAATAATTTTTAACGCTGCACCGACAATATTTTTTGTCACTTTTCCATCAAAACAAAAATTCTTATAAAATATACATTAAAAATTTGAGGATTTGATTGGGTTTTTAAAGGTAGAACAATCACACCACATTCATTAGGAATATACCCCAAGTTTGTTAAATCATGAATTGTATTTTGTATTATTTACGATTTTAACTTTTTTATTGTAGTTTAATTTTCTAAAAGAATTATTTAAAATATTGACAAAGAATAATCACTATTAAATAAGGAATAATAAAAAAGGATTTCAAGTGAAACTTTTTAATGGAATCAATTGAAAAATTAACAGTTTAACGATTATAAACCGTTAAACTCAGAAAAAGCTTCTCAAAAGTGAAAGAAATCCTGAGGGAGCTCCAAAAGCTTCGTTTCGTTAAACAGACTCAATGAAGGCTTCTCCGCTAGAGAAGTTGCAAAAACAGTACTCGCTCATTATTATTGATCATAGTTTTTAGAATTTCACCATTTTTAAATATTAAATGAAGATTATTCATTAGTAATACATATTTTCAATGAAGATTATTGAATTTTTTCCCCTCTAAGTTATTTTTCATCATCTAATTTTGTCATAATAAATACAGAAGATATACAGAATTCTATGTGGAACTATAAAATTTGAAATGTGAGCTAAAGGCATTTTTAAGTACGTATCACTTGGATGGTTTTCGTGTATTTCGTGCTTTCTTAAATAACTAACTCCGTGAAAATACATCAGGTGTGAAGTTAGAATGATTAGGATAATCATAAACAAAAGGAAGCATTATACGTCTATTTTAGGCTTAGGAGAGATTTATGCGAATGCTTTTTTTCAAATGGAAAAATAAATATAGTATTATTGCAGTCAAAATATCCCAAAGAAGAAATATAATTATTAGTTTAGAAGCACTTGTTTAATTGACTATAAACTAAGTTATTTTGTTTTTAAGGGAAGTAAAAACTAATGATCCAAACAGAACAGATTTATAAAACATTTATTTTAGATTTTCGACGGCATTAGGAATTCAAAAGGTCGAAGATTTTGTTCTTATTCTGAAAAATAAACCTCTTAAGACTAAGGCTAATCTTTAGAAATGGAGTAGTAACTTAGTTCGGGTCAAATTCGCAATAACCATTTAATTTATTATTAAATTTATGTCTTTGCAATTAAGATGGCTGATCACTATAATACAATCGCTATTGAAGATTCGCAATTGCAAAATTGTTATAAGTTTTGTAATTTTTTCTCCCTTATTTCTTTGGATTTACCAGCGATTTTCGTAAACTTTTACTATATTATTATTTTTTGATTAAAATAAGGTACACTAACACCTTTTAAATTGTAATTAAGTCTACTCCAATGAATAGTAAGTGAGGGTTCGCCTTCCAATGAGATGAACCGGTTCGAATTCCAGCAATGGCTGGTTGTTCGCATCCGGCTTCATCGACCACAGTGCTGACGTAAAAATCCTCAGGAGATAGACGGATCATGGGTTAGAGTCCTCTTGCCGTTAGGCTAACCGTGGGGGGCTTCGTGGTTTTCCTCTCGATGTAACGCAAACGCGAGTTAGATCCATCAAAAAGTTCTCCGCGAAGACAAATTTCTTCCAATACTTGATCCAGAAATTACCTAGTTTTCTGAATTGGGCTCATAATTACACGGTTATGGAGTTGAACATTTGTAGTCGTAAATCTGAAAATTGGGACGGCTTTTCAACGACGGTTGTAAAATAAAATGTATAGTAAGTGGCACAAAATTGAAATCTAATATTACGTTTAAAAAATAAATAAATAAAACTTAGTATTTTACTGAACAACAAAAGTTTAAAACTGAAAATAGGAAAAAACCTTAAGATGTTGCCCTTTTAGAAGACATTCCTCGAAAAAAAAAAAAAAATATCATTTAACAAATTATGTTACTTTTGATTACAATAAGGTTATTTAAGAGACTTTTTTAGATAAAATTTAAAAATAGCGGCTATATTGCTGATTGGTACAAAACTTTTTGGACTTATTTATTTATTATTTAAAATTTTTGGCAAAAAAAAAAAAATGGTATTCAAAGGACTAATTTCCCCAAATTATTATTAATAGGAAAAAAAGATAATAAAAAGTAATGAGGAATAAAAAAAAAGTTTAATATTTTATTCACTAAAAAATGATCAAAAAATTGGATATTTTAAGAACTTCTCTTATCAGTCAAATTTTAATCTTGTAAGCAAGAAGCCACGGACACATTTTTTCTCATTTAGGGCACTTTTTTTTATTAGAGAACATTTGTAAGTTTTTTAAAGTATTCCTTTTTCTATATTTTTTATTATTTCTTTAATTTTGGGTCATTTTTATTACCCTAAATGCGAAACAAAATTAAAAGTGTTCTGGACTTAATTTCTCTTTTTTTACTATTTTAGCATATAATATTTATTTCAAACTTTAATGAACGCACTGTATGTATAACATTGCTTTTTAAATTTTGACAGAATGCAAGTTATTTTAAAGAGGAAAAATTTTTTAAATCCGTGCACTACTTATAAAGAAGATACCCAATTTCACCATTTAAATTGAATTATTGTTCACAAATTGACTTAAAGGCAAGGAATTCATTTGTGAAAAATTTCCGTTTCAAAAAGGTTATAATGATATTTACAATTTTTACTTTGAATATTTAACCTATGTCAGCAGTTGCATTCATTCTGCACGATGCTTTAAACACGTATTAATCATTTGAACTGTGAATATTGAGGTTTCGAAGCAAATGTGAAAATAAAAACAAAAATTAAGTTCGAATTTTAAAACTTTTAATCAGATTTTAACAGATAAACCAATGGTGTACAATCAGAATAGTACACACAGAATTTAGAGTTTGATTTTGTTATATTTTCGAAACAATGATCATTTTCATTTTATTTTACAGGTGTATAAGATGATTGATTGATCGAAATTATCAATTATGAAAAAAATATCCCTGAGATAAAAAGATGAAGAAACGCCAGTGCTGCTTTATAATAAATATAATATTAACGTGTTCAGTTTTATACGTCATTCATAGCTATCTAAATTCACTTTACACGTGGAAATGTTGCAAGTTCTTATTTGGCAGCGAGAAGAGCGCGAGAATTCCAAGCATCGTAGTTTACAGCAATAAAAACAATATAAAAGAAAGCACAAAATGCCAAAATTTCAATCATACTCTAATCATCTCAACCATCAAAAATGAATGGCAAAAAATAGATTATACTAATCTTTATGTATATTCAGCTTATATGGACGATAGAATAAAGGGAAAACGATTTATTCGTATAATAGCCATGTCCAAAGGAATGTTCCGTCAAAGGATATTTTGCAATACCTGGACAAACAACGAAAACGTCTATTCATATCAAATCGACTTTCAAGAACTGTGGATTACTTCTTGGGATATGGCAACACCTGAACAGTACTACAGACCTTTCTTACTATCCTGTGAAGTTGATAAAACTATCTCGCCATCAGCCATAACAGTAACAACAGCGCCATGTAAACATTATAATAGTATCCTCCTATTAAACAAAACCCATTCAAAATCAAGGATTCAGCGGGATTTTATGGTTTGCCTTAAACCATTAAATTTTAAATATGATATAACAGTAAAACTGTTAGAGTGGTTAGAGCTCCAGTTTCTCTTAGGAGCTGATAAAGTAGCAGTTTACGTCTACAAAGTACCCTTTAAAGTGCTCAACGTTCTGAAACACTTTGAAGAACAAGGTAAAGTGACTGTTAAATACATCTCTCTGTTAGACTTCCAAGACGTAACCAATGAAAAATCAGAGCAAAATGTCTGGCAAAAACGACGATACGAAATGGCAATTTACAACGACTGTTTCTACGATCACATCTTGACGCACAAGGTCGTAGTAAACTTAGATTTAGACGAAGCCATTATACCAATTAAAGCGAGCTCTTGGGCAGTATTGTTTAAACAAGCAAAAAAATACTCTCCGAACATTTTTCAGTTTGCTTCCATTTCGGCGCCAAATGTGTATTTTTTCGATAGTTTTGGTGAAGAATCAGATGAAAGTGTTCCAGAATACTCATATATGTTACGGCATTTAACAAGATCGTCGAATTTCACGCCACCTGGATTTGCTCAAAAGAGTTTCTTCCTCACAAATAACACTTTGAGTGTCACAAACCACTATGCACTGAAATCTTTACACTATTCCATTAGAACAAATACTGCCTTGAGGAAAGAACTGGCTCAACTCAATCATTACCGCAGTTCTTGTCCACCCAAAATGGAGAACGAGTGCCTAGAGAACTACATGAAATACACAGTCAAAGACCCTATAATTTTGAAATACAAAGATACGTTAATGGCTCAGATTAAAAAAAGATTGACAGAGTTAAATTTGACTGCATAATGAAGCAGGATGTAAAATAATTAGAAGTCTCTTGCACCCTTTCTCTGTGTCGAATTTTTGACCCCCCCCAAAAAAAAAGCTTTTGTTTTATTGTTGAAAATTAACATATTTTTTACCCTAAATTTGAAAATGCAAAATATTTTTGTCAGCAAGCAGTTTTTGGTTTGACCATATCAATGCTGAGATATATTTAATCCCGTCCACTGATCTCCAGCAATGCACCGAAGTTTTATCTTAAAAACTTCACATTTATTAACTTTAAGATGTTTAAGAGAAACATCTGCATAAAATAATTATTAAAATTAGGTAAAAAGTATTTCGGAAAATAATTTTCCAACCTTATACATCATAACTATTTAGACATGCAGTGGCAACACCAATGAAAGTGAAATAACAAAATGATTTTGATTTCAATTTGAGGCGGGGAATCTCACGGCGAAAATTGTGAAGAAAGTGGGACTAGTTGCGCGATCTTTTAGCAATAGTCTGAAAAAGAAAAAATAATCTCGGGATTTAAAGAGACGTGAAAGTATTTAATTTCAATGATGCTATTTTTCTCTTCATCTCATGCCATGCGACGCCGACCCACGATCACGAAAACGTGGAACGTATGAGGTGCGACGCCGACAGAGAGGGGACTTTCGAACGTTTGTCGCTAAGTAAAATATAAAAGCCACAGCTTATGCAAAGCGATGATTTTAGTATATTTATGATCTTACCGTGAAGAATTATGTGGGTTATAGAGCAGACAGGTAACTTAAATTTAGTTTAGAGATGTTAAAATTTAAAAATTGTAAATTTAGTGATATTTTCCCACCTTGATGATAATTAACAAAATAACTGCCTTATTCTTCAGTTTTTTAAAATATATTTATGAGCCGAGGTAATGCAGCATGTTTTTAAATATTAAAACAATTAGCCCATAAACGCTTTTCAGTCTCACAAATATTCGCTATTTTTTAAAATAAGTATATAGACAGCCTTAAGATAGGCTAAACTTGACTGTCATAAGTAACTATCACAGCAGTTATTCGCAAAAAAACATCACTTAATATGACAACGTAGCTTTTGAAAAACAGCATTAAACAAAATAGCGAAAATCAATATAGTATTTAATTCTTTCACTCTATGTTTTCAGACTAACAACCTTTAACAAATTCAACTTTTAAAATAGTAGGGAAAAGAGCATAATGTAATTTTGTTAATTCATTGATGAAGATAAGCTTATGGCAATATATTTGTTATGGTTAAAGTAATAAATCTGGTTATTATCAACGATTAAAATTATATTATTAATAACTGCGTTTTTTGGCAAATGAGATAAATTATACACATGGTTATTATTAATAATTGCCAATGAAGTTTTGTCAGTATGATTAATTTAGACATTATTTATTGAAACTTAAATGTTGTAGTTCATTTACGTCGTACTCTGCACAATGGGCTATTGGCGACGGTCTGGGAAACATCCCTGAGAAAACATGCTATCCCCTCTTCGGTAGCCTGACGACCTGCACGCGAAGTCGAGCACTTTACGGTAGAACAGTTTAACGAGAACCAATACCGCACAACCTCGATCCTTACGCAGACTAATCCAAGTGGTCACCCACCCCCCCACGGTAACGATCAGTCCACTACGGGACTTGAAACTTAAATGAGATACCTGCAAGTAACGTATATTGATCCAGATTGGTTTTTGAAACGAGGCATTTGTTTACGTTTGCAACAGTGCTTTCAATTCTTTTTCGAGTAAGAGCTCATCAAATATCAATTCTCTTAAGTGACCCTATTCTTATACCAAGATTCTTTCATAAAGATTTCAATTCTTTTACAATGTATTTCTTATTCAACACAGAGACAGGCCAAGTAGAACTTAAACTAATTATGCATCGAAGTTGCCAGGTACATAAAACAAAAATATATGAAGGTTGCAATAAAATATATAAACAAATAATAAATCCAGATTATGCAAGAGACATAGACGAGAAATAATTTTATTTCAACAAATTCGATGCTCGATACGGCGCTGTATTTAATAAATTTCATATTAATTAACATTCTGACTTATGTGAAGATACTCAGCTCAGTTTTAACACACCATTTTGCTTATAAACGAATAGCTGGAGCTGATGTCATAGGTCACATGTGTGGGTATTGTGATCTTCTTCTTCTGGAAGTGCAAGTACCCAATTCTAACATAATTCTTGTGCTGTGATCACAAATTTGTCGTTGTAGAGATTAGAGGAGGATTACGTTAAAACAGATTCGATGTAATAAACTTGATTCCATGCTTAAGGTGAAACGCTCATCGGGATATTTGAAACTAAAGATAAATAATACTAATTTGTTTGACACATTTTTCTTTTACTTTCAGTAACATGCATTAGAATTTCGAAAACATAAATTAAAAATTGTTCTTTAATTTGTGTCATTCCTGTATTTTTTTGTTCTTTCAGTGAAAGCAATTTAACTATGAATGGTATAACACAGACGAAAGTTTTATATGTAAAACCTGTCGCCAGAAATTAAAATGGTGTTGTAAATTAATTAATTCTTTGATTCGAGAGATTAATCAGATTAAGAGATTAGAGGATTACGCTAAACAGACTAGATGTAAGTGACTTGACATCAGACTAGATGCTTAAGGAGTAACAAAAAGCACCACATCAGGATATTTGAAATTAAAAATAAATAATAATAATTTGACTTATTTTTCTTTAATTTTGTGTTTGCTTGCTTACAGTAATATGCGTTAGCGTTTCAGAAATATAAATGAAAAAATTGATCATTAATTTGTGCCATTTCTGCATTTTTTTGTTCTTTCAGTAAAGGCAATTTAATTATTGGTACATCACAGACAAAGGTTTCAGACGAAAAAAAAAAAAAAAAAAAAACAGTAAACAGAAACTAAAATGGTATAATAAATTTATTAATTCTTTGATTCAAGAAAGTAAATATACTTTTGAATTACATAAATATATTTATAGAAACAACAGTCTTCCTGAAACACATAAAATCCAGACACATCCAAAAGAATAAAAGGTTGTGTTCTTCTTTGGTTAGTGCAAACAATAACATTTAAGTAGCCAGGGTTAATGTAATAATACATCTTCTTTTAATTCAATATTTATAAAAATCACATGGTTAATTATGATCCATAATAAAGAAATATAATGCTCATAATGAAATGAATGTTAATAGCAATTAAACATTAGGATATTGTTGAATACAATGTTAACTCATAAAATGAGGTGCCATTTGGGAAAATTAATATAAAAATTACCTGATGAAGCAACATTTCTTATTTTTAAACATCACAAAAAAACACTGAAACTGAGTCTGATTCTATGGAAAATTTCAAACGTTTATTTAATTGAAAAAAAATATTTATGAATAATTGAATTTTTTAAATCATGATTTAACCTCCTGAGGCTGGAGCTTTAAATAATGGTAGAAAATACAATATATATATATATATAATTAGAAATAAAATAAATTTTGATGAAATAAACAAAAAGATTTTTTTCAGGCCACATTCCTTTACAAGAGACATTTCAAAATAAAGAATATTTATAAGATAAAAATTACTCTTAATAATGCATCAAGGCCTCTAAAAAACAAAAATTTAAAAAAAAATATAATTGTAAAGGAGTTTAAAATGAAAAAAGGAAAACAGAAAGCAAACTAACCAAAATGAAATAAAATAAAAAAACAATGAAAAAATTAAGTTCACTAATTTAGCAGTTGACAAAAATTGTTCAGAAGAAGAAAAAAATTAAAAATTTTGCTTTAAGCTTTAACTATCAAATTAAAATTCAGTGCTGCCATCTATGAAAGAAACACTTTAAGATGTATGATAAGTAAGATGTGTATGTATTAATGTTTTTAATTATTGCGTTGAATACAGTAATTTTTACCATTTTTTGTACATTGTAGAATATTTTTTAAATTTATTTCTTTACTATTTAGTCATGAAACAAAATACACTATATAATAAGATATATTATATAATAATATATATCATATAATAAGATATATCTAAAAGGCAACTTGAATTGAATTCCTGACCTTTCTTATAATTTTTCATTCTACTTAAAAACTCCAACCAATGATGGTAAATCGAATTATACATAGACATACTTAGCTTTGTAAGGTAAACAGACATAAAAAATTAAACTTTAAAACATTTTTAAGTGATGAAAATTGTGCAAAATGTTGATCCAGACACTGGAAGCTGGGTCCAAAAAGAGTAAAATAAATTTTAAAAAATGCTGTTTCTAAAATAATTTTATTTTTTAAAACCTGATTTAGGTTTGAAAATGAAAAGGTTAAATACCAGCATAATGACATTGCAATTTAAAAGTTTTGAAAATAATAAAATTAAATCTCTAATGGGTGAATGGGAAAAATAGTAATAATACAAACAAATTTTAATTATTTTATAATAAAACTTAACATTAAATATAATAATGCATACCAACAACCATTGATCAAACATATTTTAAAATGCATTAAAACAACAAATAGAATGTAGTTACGATAGTCGATTAATCTTTTTTTTTTTTTTTAAGAAATTGATCCACAGTTTAAAACCATGCTGAACTGCAAAAGTAATTTTGCAAAATAAATCTTTAATTTTAAGTACATATATGCAGGACACAAAATTAAAATAATTATAAATCTTCAAGTTAATATAAACTTAAGATACGCCTTTATTTGTAATTCAAACTTCAGTCAAGTTAAAAATCGTTCACATTTTTGGATATAATTATTTAGGTCACAGTATTGTTTAAAAAAAAAAAAAAAAAAACTAGTAAAATTTTTAGTTACTGATATTTTTCCCCTTAAGTTTGATATATTGCATTTAGACTATGTAAACTGAACTTAGTTATTTATTATTATAAGCTTTTCACAATAGGCTAGACGTCACACAAGTAGTTCATAAACTATTTACTCATAGCAAAAATATTCAACATTGTATCCATCACAAGATGGTTAAAAAAATTTAAAAAGTAGCAAAATTATTGCAACTATACTGAAATTTTGAGGAAAGAAATAACACATTATGGTAGCACTTATTGATTAAAAATTCCAAACTGGACTGAAATCTTATTAAGATGAATTCTTAAATTAAAACTCAATCTATAAATTAAAAACTAGTTTTGATAAACATTCATTATAATTTTTTCATAAATTTAGATAGCTAGTTTACTATTAAGCCAAGGCAAAATATTTAGACAGAAGAAAAATCAAATAAAAATTTTGATTATTGGAGAAGTATAAACTATGAACAGAAACTATCAATAAAACTTCCTAAAAAAAAAAAAAAAAAGAAAAAAAGAATTAGACATAAAATTTTGATTTCCTTTTTTAAAAACTACATATTAAACAATTGAAATAATTTCTAAACTAATTCTATACACATAAGAATGACATTAATATAATCCAAAGTATGAATCAGTTTTAAGTAATTATTTATCTGAAAAAAAAAAAAAAAAAAAAAAAAAAATCAACTTCACGTTGAAAATCTTCATTGATTGAATAACGTTACATTAACAATAGTTGTTTTAATAATGGTTTTTTTATTCACATAATAATCAAGATTTCAAATTGGAGATATACTTTTCATTATGAGCAACAAATATAAATAACACATATGTATTAAAAGATATTATGATTTTATATATTGGGCACATGGTAATTAAGATTTCACATTGAAGATATACTTTTCATCATGAACAACATATATAAATAATACATATGTACTAAAACAATATTACGATTTTATACATTGGGTACTAAGTAAGTTCAAAAGGATTTACAAAAGAGGACACTATCAGTCTTAAAATAACATTTGATTTAAAGCTTTATCAGGTTTTAGTTTACAGCATGTCTTCTTTTTTCGAAAAGTACACACGCTTTTCATAACAAAAATGTCTATTTTGTGGGAACATAATGTAATTTTAAAGAAATTTTTACGTTTTGCTGTCATTTGAAGGAAGGAAAAAAACAGCTGAAGGTAATTGATTGTTGATTGATTGCTGTATGAAGCTAATAGGGATGATACTTCATCAGCTCCAACTTGTAAATATTTTGACACTGATGATGAACTATTTCTTTTCTTTTACCGACATAATGATATGCTGCCAAAATATGAAGGAATGTAGAAGCTATCGATGGAATATACAATTTTTACTTTTTATTTCTGAAGCCCCAATTTTTAGGAAAAAAAGAACACCTTTAAAACTTACTTGAACCTCCAGTATTGAAACATCAGAGTACTATAATATATTTCAAAACTAACTTTTAATCACACAATTCATACAATGGTCCCTTTTTAATTCAAACATAGATAAATCAAAATATTAAATTAAAAAAATTTTTTAAAAAATCAGTAATTTTCCAGCAAATTCCTAAGGATTTTTGCATTATAAATTTAAATCAATTAAAAAATATATATATTTTAATTTTTTTGAGTTATCATTTTAAAGTAATATAAAGCAATCCACATCATTAGAATAAGAAGGTAAAAAACTAAAGCCCACCAACCTTAGATTGACATAATTGCAAAATTTGCTTTTACATGTAATTCGTATTTACACTCTGCTCTTACAAGTCTGTAGACTTTTAATTTTTGCAATCATAATGTTTAGTCATTAATTAAATGCTTGTATTACTCACAAGACAAAACTAAGAAATCATCTCAAAAAGGAAAGCAGAAATGGTAAGAGAATTCAGCATTAAAATTAAATTTTACAAAGTTGAATACATTATTCCACACATTGATACAATTAAATTTTACTAACTTGATGTTCTTAAACCAAAAAGAATTTTTAAATTTAAATTTTGATTTGAATGATTTAAGAGCCCTTTTCAAATTTGAATTATTTTACTATTCCACTAAATTTAAATAAAAACAATAATTAAAACATTTTTTGAAACAATAATTTGATAGGTTGTTTTTTTCTCATGAAAATTTATCCCAATTTTTTTTAAGTTCCAGTAATTTCTAAACTTGATTTAATAGTCATTTTGGCAGCAATGTGAGAGAAACTTTCTTAACTATTAACAAAAATTATGTATAGAAGTTACACAATTAATATACCTTTGACATCTTTTGCTATCAATATACTTTTAATTTCATACTTTTATCCCGCGTCATTCCACTTTAAAATTAGAACTTTTTGGTATTTTGCCCTATATAAGGATGAACAATTCAAGTTTAACGAATCTCGGTGATTGCTTCGAATTAAGGATCTCAGTTTGTTTGTCTTAATGTAAAAAAAGTAACTGTTTGTTTAAAATTTGTAAAAAGCTACTAAACGTAAAGGGCCATTCCTAAATAGAAAAAAGAAATTTACTACAAATAAGGAATTACTAAAACAAAATTAGAATAGTTTTCATCACTAATTCATTTGCTAAAATTGAATCTGACTAAGAATGTGGTTAATCTGTTGAAGGTGGCATCATTGTATGAATCATATTGAAATACACAAAGCATTTACGCACCAACCTCGGCTAAATCGTCTGAGAATTCACAATATATACACACAGATGAGAATAACTAATTTAATGATTATGGTTATCTTAAAACAGAAAACCTCACAGTGAATGCTATTATGAAAGTATCACATTTAGAAAAATAAGTTACAAGTTTAACAATCCCACAATGCAACATAAAAGGAAAATAAAAGACTACTCACTTCTTTTTAAAAAAAAAAATTCTTTTTTTTCCCTCAAAAACAATGGGGCTAGAAAGTAATTTGCTTCACATATAAATTACAATTCCTATAAAAAATACTGGAATCAAAGTTTATTATTAAGAATTAACTACGTTATAACAGAATTATAACATAATCAGAGATATGATAAACAAATATTTTAAATGAAGAAAACAGGCTCCTTTTTATCTTCCTTTGATTAAATTATTATAAGCCCTATACAAGATAATTTATTGTTTTAATATAAAAGTTTAAAGGTGCAAAACCTGGAATCAGGCACACTACATGTTTTATATATTACATTCTTAAATTGACAAATTATGAAGTTGGATAACAGTTTTTTTTATAAGAGCCTGTTTCTTCAATTGACTATGATGAGTCAAAAATGATTTTTGAAAACCATTTTTAATTAATTTAAATACTTTTACAAAAACGGAAAAATTTACAAAAAGGTGCAAAAAAGTTTTAAATAGTTTTAATTAAAATTTAACCATTTCCATTTATTATTAATTATAAAATCTTAAATTTATTATTCATTACATAGAAAATTCTCAATGCAATAAAAACATTAAATGAAAAAAGTTATTTTCTTAAATAAAAAAAAAAAAAAATATAAAAAAGGAAAGGTCATTTAAAAAACTCCGAAGCAATGAATGATATCTCAATATGAAAATTCTAAATCTTTTAACTTTAGTTTTCAGACTTAGCTAGCATTTGAAAAAGAAAAAAATAATCTTAATACATAAGATATGTATTATAATTAACTGACTTAAAAAAAAGCATTTCCCAAAACTTTTCTGTTGTTTTCAATAATGGATAACTTTATTTTAAAAATATTATTGTATATATATTTACTACAATGATATGACCTATGATTTAATTTCATTAGAAAAAAAAACCTTTCCTCCAACAATCTATTTCTAAAACTATTACTAACTTTTATAGCTTTTGGAACTTGATTTAACTTGCTAAAATGTAATCAATATATTGAAAAAGGAATAAAATTTTTCATTTAATAATAAAAAAAATAATAATAAAAAAATGACTATTTTACAAACTGAAATATTTTGTATCTAACCTGGCAGAGTCCACAATGAAATAAAATTAAGCAAGAATTAAAAATGCATTGCAGGAAATCTCAATTGTATGTCTGTACACTACCTTTAATTTGATTTTTTTAATGCTTCCAAAACTCACTGAAGCAGCTCAACCTACCCTTATCACTGTAATTATTAGTACAGTTTTCTTCTAAACTGGTTAGTATGGACTTAGAAGGGTTTGAGAGGCAAAGCTCCGACGGTTGGCAAATTTTCAAATCAGAGTAACTCAATCGTATTGAGATGAAGTTTCAACCGATTTTTGGCAACAAAATGATCATGATTATCTCGCGACATAACACACTACTAAGTAGCTTTAAATGCAAAAGTTTAATAACAACTTTACAAAAAACTGCATATGTTATGGGGAAATTCTCAAAAGGTGGAACGCATAAGACAGCTCTAAACTTTACACTGTGACAATAATTAAGCTGGGGAGTAGTGTTAATCGTTTCCCTGGCGTCATAAATGCATACATGCTCCCGGGGGAAATGAGTAACAGCGTTCATCAACATAGCCTAGGCGACATGCCTTCTCTAATTTCACGAAGGTTACTTCTTACTAGGCTGCTAGAGGGAAAATGGCCAATACAGCCAGTTCTTTGTCATTGAAAAAAAAAAAAAAAAAAAAAAAAAAAAAAAAGACAAGATTTAGTTTAATTTACAGTAAAAATGTTAAAGTAAATTTATAATAAACAGGAATTAATGTAAATTATTACATAAGATTTTAAAAAATATCCTTAAAAAATTTTAAAATCAAAAGGGTCAATTTTGGACATTCGTGATAATAACTGACTCAATGTAACACACTCACAAAAAAAAAAAAAACAATTTTCTTAATAATAATTAAATAGGAAGGTTACCTGAAAATAACCTAGACAAATAGCATTATTTGAAAAGTTGTATTATTAGGTGAAATATTTCTAGAAAAAGCAATTTAGTGCTTGGATGCATGTCCAAAAAATAGCATACAAAACTGTGGTGTTATAAACCAGAAATTAATTAAAGTAGAACTTTAACCCATTTTTTTTGTACGAACCAAAAACTTATTTAACCTGAAAATATTTTTCAGGTATTCAAATATTTTCTAACTACAATTCAGTGGTCAGAAAAACTACGTTTTGTCTGCAGTTAACTACAGCTCCTTTTGAAATGTAGTCTAGAAGACATGTTTACATGAAATAGTTTTTTATTCAAAAGCACTTTTCAGGAATTTGTTCTTTTAAACTGATTCAATGCTTTTGTTCTTTTAACCTGCATCAATGCTTTTTTATATCCTAGAAATAAAGTACAGCACAAAAAATAAAAAACAGATCGCCCTGATTAACTTTTGATCTAATGATAGGATCTTCACGTTCTAGGACCCAATCTTAATGGTTTGAAGGGGCGACCGCAAATACGCTAATTGATGTACACGCTTTTTAAAATTAAACACAAAAACGAACTTTATAGTTCTTGCGTCTCAAATTTTAAAAATGTCAGATATTCAAAATTCGATTTCTCGAGAACGACTCGACTCATTTCTCGGAGCATCAGACGTAGATCTTATTAATGCTCGGCTACAGAGGCATTTGGATTGCGCATGTTGTTGGGACCGCAAAGGATTTACACCCATCACATTAAAAAAAAAAATTGTGTTTGAACTTTCTTTATTTAACTAACATTAAAAGTAGTTGCCAGGAATTGTTACAAACTACTGTTTTTTTGTATCACACTACTCACTACACTACAAAAAATAGCGGCTACAGTAGTTTTGCTACTTCTGACCACTGCTACAAGTGAAATAAATAATTGTCCAAGCAATAAACGCCAATAGCTTTTCTCACAAACTAACCAAAGTAATCAGATGAACTAAATTTGGATGGAAAACGTTTTTATAGTGTTAGTTTTATTTAGCTAGAAAAAATATATTGAGCAATAGTGAACATTTAGTGCACATATAACGTAAATATCAATAGAATTTAGAATACTGTCTTTTGAATTACCTTTTAAGAAGTTCCCTTATGTTAAAATATATGACATTATTCAATGAGCAGCATAATGATTACCGTGATATACAGAAATAAAACTACAAACAGTTAAAAATGTTTTGCATAATAAGATACTTGATTATACAATAGAACAAATTTTTATTTTCTTTGACTAAAAAAAATTTTTTTTATAAAAATGTTTAAGGATGTTAAACCAAATTTGTAATGATTAGGTAGGTCAAGTTAAACATTCACATCTGTAAAAGTTGAATTTTAAAAAGTTATTAATAGTTAAAAAAAAAAAATTCATGATTTTTTTAAAACAACAGGCCATCACTTTTTCATATGTCTGGAAAAGGTTTACACCATCGGTTTTACAAAATAAAATTTTCAGCACAGCAGCAGCAACGGGTGCTGCAAATATTGCAGCAAATGCAGATTATTTAGCATCTAAGTTTTATTTTTATAAAGCAAATATACAAACTGGGGGAGGAATCACCAAGACTCCTTTTTAAAACATCTGTTAACTTGTTTATAATAAGAACTAAAAAATTTAATTAAGAGAACAAAAAGTTATTATTCTATTATTTGATGGACTTAACTGTAAAAGAATTTATTCCATTTTTAGTGTCTTTGCATAAAATTGAACTTAAATTTCAACCACATAACGTTTTTGTGTTAATTTTTAAAGATTTTATATTTACAAATTATGTACGTTAGATTAATCTGAAATTTTTAGAACAATAATATCTGCCTGACTGCATTAAGTTGCAGAAAAAAATTTAATTAACACAGATTTACTCTGTAAATTCGGTTATTTATGGTAGTTAACCATCCTGTTGCTTTAAAAAAAAAAGTAATTCTAATGAGTATAAAACTAGTGAGTAATAATCAAAAATAATTGAGAAACTCTAATGACTAGAGGTTTCAAATACGATAAAAAATAGATGTCAATTTCTTCTCCCCAACTCAAAATATACAAAAATAAAATTCTAAAATAATCTTCATTCTGTGAAACATATTTGGTATAGAAACAGAATACGACATTTGATTACCTGAATGAAAGAGGAGGGAAGAAATAAGCACCTGATGATGAAGGATGTGACTTAGAAAGCACCTGAAAACTATAATGCAGCAGGAAACAAAACAATTTTAGCCAGTTAAAGGATGCAAGTCAACTTTCACTTTTTCGTCGCTGCTTAGCATTCCAATAGTTGGGTAAAATCCACCCTTTGGAATGCATACATCTTTCTGGCCAATGGTTTTACCATTACGAGTAAAAAACACCTGAAATGGGTGAACATTAATTAGACAGGTTTTAAAATATTTCTTAACATTAAGGCCGGGATAGCCAGGTAGGTAGGGCCCATGTCCAAGATCCCAGCAGGCCGAAGACTCCCCGTGTAGTAAATGGTGACTGATGCACGTTAAATCTGTTGAGTTGCAAAGCCCTCCATGTTCCCATAACAAATCAATACCTCTGGGGGTACTGATACAGGAGTTCCCTTGTCTTCTGGATTGGTTAAAAAATCACAAGCATACGGAGTTGAACATTAGTAGTCGTAAACCCAAATATTGGGTCTGTTGTTTAACAACGGATATAGTATAAAATATAAATTTCTTAACACTGGTGGTCGTAAACAGAAAATTGGGTCGGCTGTTCCATGACGGTTATAAAATAAACAGGGTGCATAACTGAATCTTTCAACAAAAAATAAGCACCTTTTAAGGACTTTTTAAGCACTCAAATTTTTTTTTTAAAACAATATATACATTAACAAAATGCAAAATAATTTTAATCATGATCCCGATAAAACAACTAGTTTCTGACAAAGAACTCATTTCTTGATTATATTAGCCTATAGTGAAGAAGAACGATCGGGGGTGCCAATTTATGTGGAGGATGGTAATTAAGGGGATGGTTGGAAGTTCCTATAGTATAGTGGCCTAAATGAAGATGGTGAAAATGACAGTTGAAAACTGGATCACAATTTAACAATACTTTTATTTAGAAGTATATTTGTAGAGATGGAGATACAAAAGTTATATATTTTTATCCATAGGACTTTCAGTAAAATAAATTTTGCATAATAATAATAAGGATAGGACATGGGAGACAATTCCCCCATGACCAGCCAAAACAAAAGTCAAATTAAAAGTAAAGTAATCTGTTCTCAACGGTCACAAGAGAAGCATGGGTAGAGATCCAAAATTGGCAAATTATCAAAATATAACAAAGCCAACCCCGCATATTGATATTGGGTTAAAATAATACTTTGGCGATCATGAGTCGCAACAAATTTATGGGAATTATTACAACCATGCAACTGAAACATTTTTGTGGTTAGAAGTTTAAAATAAAAAGTTATAAATAGAATTTTGTTTTCGATTAAGAGGCGACAGTAAATAAGTCTGCATAGAAATTAAATGAAAAGTATCCGTTACATTGATCGATGCAAAAAAAGAATAAATATTTTATGTTCACTTTAAAGATTAGGTCTTTGATTTATTTTAAATACAATTCGATTAATAAAAAAAGCTTAAGTAATCAAAGATATTTTAAAGGATAGGAAATAAATATGCAATGCCAATTGTGGCATCACATAGCCATTATAAAATGATCAAGAGATTTTTCAGTTTGATATCAGCAGATTGAAAATGAGTTTGAAAATGAGAATATCTTGCAAAATGCAGCCGAGTTGCACGTGAGAGTGCAATAATCTCACCAAACACAGCTCAGGAGACGCACGTATGGATTCACAAGTATTTCATAAAACACGTATAATGATACACGCCTTCATACACGCTATGGACCGATGGTACGATATGGATTGCGGTTGAAAGAATTGTGAAAACGTTGAATAGAAAAATGTGAAAAGCATGCTTTTGCATAAAATGTAGCTAAAATCAACATAGTAAAGAAAAAAAAATCATATTTTTAAAAAGTGGAAAATGAAGCACTTTTATAAAACACCCAATGAAAAAAGCACTTTTAAGGGCTTTTAAATAACGAAAATCGAAAATAAGCACCTTTAAAAAATGCTATGCACCATGATAAAATACATACATTTTGAGTCGTGGTGGCTCAGGGGATAGGAGTGTTCATCTTCCAATGAGATGAACCAGGTTCGAATCCCAGTGAGGACAATTCCGCAACCGGCTCACACCAATCACATAAAATATCTTCAGTGGTAGATGGATTATGGGTTAGACTCACTTTGCTGTCAGGCTAACTGTGGGAGGTTTTTGTGGTTTTCCTCCCCGTGTAATGCAAATGCGGGTCAGTTCTATCGAAAAGTCCCCCAGGAAGGCAAAATTTCACCCGATACTTGATCCAGGAGTTCCCTCGTCTCTGAATTGGGTTCAAAATTACAAGGCTACGGAGTTAAACATCTGTAATCGTAAACCCTAAATTGGGTTAGCTGCTCAACAACAGTCATAAAATAAAATTTCTTAACTATTACACACAGAACAATAAATGATGCACAGTATTTAAGAAATATATAGCAAGCTTTACCTCTTCGCAATATTTTAGCTATTCTTAACATTTTATGTCACTGTGTCGCATATTTGCAACAAAGACAAAAAGAAGTGGTCATAAAACAATTATTTTTCTAGTTCACTATTACTTAATTACAAATTTAATAAACTACAATTTTTCTTGTACTGACTACAAACTACTTTCAAAATGTAGTAACTATTTTAAGGAAATTATTAACTCTGCTCAATTTCCATCTATGTTCAAAATAGTTTTTAATAAAAAATTGTCTAATTTTAAACATGAGGACTCATTAGGAAATATCTCTTCATGTTTACACGAACCAGTGTGTTATACTAAAACATTTTTGTTCAAACTTATTCATTTAACCTTTCATTTTTTATGCCTTTCTTGACAACAAATACTTAATTAAGTAATTCTAGAAAATTATCAAATATTTGCAATTTTGTAAAGTGTTTAATGCTCTCCTATTTTATTATTATTATTTTTTGTGTGGAGAAATTAGGCACATTGAAAATAAGTTCTCCTCTATTCAAATAATATCAATATTTCAAAAGTGTACATTTGCATTTGAAAGTGTGACCCAAGTGATAAATTAGTATTATTCATAAAGGCTAATTTAAATATCAATTATATGTGATTCTTATTACACAATTCTTGTTAATGTTCAGCAACAGAGTAATTTTCATTGCATCTATTGTCGGACCTGCATATGTTTGTACCCATCAGATTAAAAAAATTAGCTGCATTTGTATCTCGTTTCTTTACTAAACTAACATTAAAAGTAATTGCTACATATCAGTTTTTTTTTTTTGGTATCACATTACTCACATCTTTTTTTTTATTTTTTTTTAAAGTAGCACACTACACTACAAAAAAAATTTAGCAACTACAGTAGTTTCATTATTTGCAATGTGTTACTTCTGATCACTGATTTGCAGTGTGCTACTACTAATCACTGACAAAAAGCATATGTATTTTCTCAAGAGAGTTTTAAAAGATGATTTCAGCTATTATTGCAATCTTGCAACACATTACTCAAAAATTTTTTTTTAACCTTTCTCTACTAGATCTTGACACTGAGGTGATTTTTAGAATAGAAATTCAATTTGCTGCTTACACATTGTTTGTTACACAGGAATATTACTCTAATTAAAAACTGCCAATGGTACCTAAGGCTGCAAAATGCATCAGAGTATTTGCAGTGTTTGTAGCCTTAGTGATTCAAAAACAGTGGCTTTGGTATGTTGGTGACAAGTGATTTATCGTTATAAATTACTGATGATGAAAAAAACTGATTAAACATGATTATAAAAATCTAATTTTAGATACCTGTATGTTAACACCAAATTCAATATTTTCTTTTGCTTTCCACCATTCCTCATCTTCAGATTCACTCAGAGACCCCGATAATTCATCATCGAAATCTGCATTTAAGGAAGACGGACCATTTTCACTCGATTCATCACAGTCAAAATAACAGACAAAGTCTCGAGGGAACATAATTCCACATCCCATTATGTCACCTAGAACAAGAGTTAAATCTATAAACTATGACATACATTACAGAACATTTGTCATGATTTTTAAAGACTACTTTTATAGAATTTCCCTGATTTTTGTATCTAGTGATACACATTTTACTATTAATTTTTCAGACATGATGCACAGACAGGAAAATTTATACACTACTACATGTAAATGATTCAAACGTTTATATAAAACCCCACTTTGCACCAGTCCTCTTATGGTAAAGCATTTAAAATGTTTGCAAAATTACCAAAAATTCTGAAAAATTTAGTTATTAACTGTTGACTACTCTAGAAAATATTTTGAATAAAAGCGTAGTAGTTGACCCTATTCCAAAATTTATTTTGACTTTCTGCCACATACCTCTTTAATACTAATATCTTTCTGCACGATACTTTTAAAAATAACAAATACACAGCTACTAATTTAAAGTAACAGAAGCGTCTTCTTCAAAGAAAAAGAAAAAACTTTTCGGATCAAACAAAATAATTTTTTAAATTGAATATGAATATTTTTTTATTCTAATATTATGGGCGATATTCTTGCATTTTGTAGGGGGAAAACACACTAATTATTTACTTTATTGCATTTTGAAAATCATCAACATATTTTTAAAAAAAAAAAGATTAAAAAAACTTGAAAATCATAGCAGTAACTATCTGGGAAAAAAAGATTGATGGCAAAATCATGCAAAAAGGATTCTTCGAGAAGTTGTTACTTAATGTGTGTTTTCATTTTGAGATTCAGTTGTTTAAATAAATAAAATCGTATTAAAAACATAGGATTTTAAAAACTATGCGGACATCAATAATAATAACTGCATAAAAATAGAATGAAAATTTCTGCAGAAAAGAAAACCAAAATTTTTTACTCTTTATTTTTCAATATTCTCAAAAGAGAATAGAAAAATCACAAGCATTTTTTTCCCACTGTGATGTGTGAGAAAAGCATCTTTTGAATATAATTCTGAAGAAAAGACAAACTCTTTCCAAAATTTCTGCAGAAAAGAAAACCAAAATGTTTTACTCTTTATTTTTCAATATTCTCAATTGAGGATCGAAAAATCACAAGCATTTTTTTTCCCCACTGTGATGTGCGAGAAAAGCATCTTTTGAATATAATTCTGAAGAAAAGATAAAATATTTCCAAAATTTCTGCAGAAAAGAAAACCAAAATTTTTTACTTCCCAAAGGAAAAATCTTTCTGCAAGAACTCAGTAACATTCACCGACCATCCTCTGTCATGGGGGGTAGTTGGTAGCCCTGAGAAAAGCATCTTTTGAATATAATTCTGAAGAAAAGATAAAATCTTTCCAAAATTTCTGCAGAAAAGAAAACCAAAATTTTTACTTCCCAAAGGAAAAATCTTTCTGCAAGAACTCAGTAACATTCACCGACCATCCTCTGTCATGGGGGGTAGTTGGTAGCCCTGAGAAAAGCATCTTTTGAATATAATTCTGAAGAAAAGATAAAATCTTTCCAAAATTTCTGCAGAAAAGAAAACCAAAATTTTTACTTCCCAAAGGAAAAATCTTTCTGCAAGAACTCAGTAACATTCACCGACCATCCTCTGCCATGGGGGGTAGTTGGCAGCCCTGAATATCATCTAAGTTTCAAAATCCCAATACAGTTAAATTACAATTATTCAAATTAAAAAAAAAAAAAAAAAAAAAAAAAAATTATTGGTGTCTCCTTTCATATTCACATAGTTTAGATTTGACTGCACTATTAAGATGATAGACTGATTGACAACTTCAGATTCTTTTTTAAATAAAGGAGATAAAAAATTTAAAGAATTTCTTTTAAGCTGTTTCCAAAGAAGCACTTTCCTAAAAGTAACTATACATAAAAACACACCACAAGAAGAATTTAATTTTAAAACATTATAATTTAGAGAATAATACAAACCCTTATAACAACGAGGCCCAAAAGGATCTCCGACACCACTACCAACAAATATTTTCCCATCATCTGCACAAAAATAAACACAAAATTAAAATGATTTTTTTTTTTATTTGCAAATCATTCCAAATATCAAAAAAATATTGAGAAAGGTGTAAAAACAAAAATTGTGTCTAACATTTAATAGTATTATGCATATAAGTAATAAAAGCATACATTTGTCTCAAAAAAAAAAAAAAAAAAAACATTCTTGCAACTGAAAATTTGCTGACATTTCTAATTAAGTTTTTAACATTTTCCTTTTTTTTTTTTATATTGAATATATTTTATTTAAAATTAATCTGAAAATACAGATTTTAAAAAAAGATTTTTTAAAACAAAACTCTGTAAAAGAAACATATCGATTCTCATAAAAAATAACATAAAACTTTGCAATGGCAAAATGTAAAACTTGACAAGCAGTAAATATATTAACAATTCAGCAATAAAATAAACTTAATAAAATTATCAGTTTAAAACTGTAACAAAACAAAAAAAAAAAATGCTTGGAGGGGTCTAGTTTATTGCAATTTTGTGAAAATGTCTGTTTTTAGAAATTTTTTTTGAAATAGTTAGGTGAAGTTAGGTGAAAAAAAGTTTTTATAGTTAGGTGGAAAAAAAGGGAAAAATTTAAGAAGTTTGGGATTTTTTTTTTTTTTTTTGCAACCGTGCATGTTTCTAAGTGGCATTGAAGTATTAATATATTAGTGAATTTTAAAAGTATAATTCAGAATATAATTTTATGACAATTTACCTGCATGGTAAGCTATTGACCCTTTATTCCAGCCTGGATGCCTGTATTTTGGATAATCCTAATGAAAATTAAGTTACAATCAACAACGCATTTGTTATTTTATTACTTGTAAAAATTTAAGCAACAAAAACATAGCTTACTTTTCTAGCTAGACCTATAGCAATATAGCAGTTTTCTCCTGGATCTAAAATTTCAATTTCAAAATAATGGTGCGTAGTATCTAAAGGATATTTGGCTTGAGCTAAACCAACATCAATGATACTTTTACCTCGACCGGCATATTCTAATATCTATAAAGAGCAAGCAAGCATATTAAACCAGGTAACATTTATAGAAATGAATGGTGCTTTCAAGGTAAATGTAAACAACAACAATCTCGAGCTCTCGACCTCCTCTACTTCTGGTTAGAAAATATACAACCTGCTTACAGCAGCTTGTTATACGATGTGATATTTTCAATATTTAATAAAAGAAATAATTTCTGATCTCAAATCTGCTGTATTTCACAAGATATTAAGTAACTCTGGTAAATTTGAAGTGAAAGTTTGTTTTAGTTATTTGGAGATGTATTGTTAAAAAAGGTGACATGGTTGCTAGATTTGGAAAGAAATCGCTTTTTCGGCAGTTCTGATTTGGCCTCTTTTTATTCGTTTATAACTGTTGCTCTCAATGCAACCATCATGCCTTAGTGTTAGCATGTTCTTTGAGCACCGAAATTAAGTTCATTTTACAAATAATCATTTAGATAACAAAGTAAAAAGTGTTTTATAACTATTCTTTTTCAAATTTCTTCTTTTAAACACAAATAATAAATCAGGTAACAAATAGACGTATACAAGAAATACTATTAAAGAGATTCTCACGTTGTGAGCTTCAAAACACACCTGAAAGAGAAACCTGGGTAGTCAAGAGTCAGCAACGCACCCTAGAGTAGAAAACACCATTCATATTACCGAACCATTGAGTTTAATATACTCACTGAACCATTGAGTTTAATATCATGCAATCTAGACCACTCTTCTTCGTTACTGTCTATGCACATAGACATATCTTCCTCGGGTGTCCACTTAGATCGTCCAATGTAAAAAAGTTGAGCTCCAAAGGCATTAAGACCAACAGCAGGGTAAAGTCCACCAGCTGGCATGGTACAAACAGTTTGGCCAATCTGAAATATTACATTTTTCATATAAGGAGCTAAAAATTGAGATGAAAGGAAAAGAATGGGAATTAGAAGAAATTAAAATGGATAATAGAATATAAAATCCATATTGAAAACTTTTAAAAGACATAAAATATTTAAAAAAAAAAAGTCAAATATAAGTACTTTAAAAATTTCAATAAACAAAATTTTATAAAATAATGGAATCAGTTTTGCTATACTCTATTATCAAATTAAAAAAAAAAAAAGAATGAGCAGAGTATATCAAGGTTCATTCAAGTATATCAGGGTTCATTGAAGGTGGGATTTGTTATTTTAATTAAAAAAAATTTCTGCCCTGCTTGTCTGTTAAACCTGATTATTCACACAGATATATTAAAAAAATCCATCTTTCTATTCACAAAATTTTCTAATAAATCCTTATTGTTTTTATTATCCTTTTTCTTGTAGTTATTTAACTTTCTGGGAGGTCATTTCCCAGTCGTTTTAAAAATCGTGATCATTTCAATACAAAATTAATAGGTCATGCAAGATTTACAAAATGAGAGAATATTGCTAATTTTAAAACCAATTTAGTGTACTAGGTAGGTAGGTACTTTATTTACGTCATACTAGAGCTGTACAATGGGCTGTTGGCGCCGGTCTGGGAAACATCCTTGAGGATGATTTGAAGTCATACCATAGCAATTTTGATCCTCTGCAGAAGGGACGGTTCCCCTACTACGGCAGCCTGACGATCTGCACGCAAAGTCGAGCCTATACTGCGCACCCTCGGTCCCTACGCAGGCTGATCAAATGGGTCGCAACCCCCTTACTGACTGCAGCAAAAGATGCTTGACTTTGGTGTTCTACTGGGAACCGTACCGTGTCTTTAAGCTCAGTCCACTGCTGGACTAAAAAAAAAACTTATTTATAGAATGTGCAAATTTAACTGAGACCTACACTACCGGTCAAAAGTTTAGACTCACTCTTGAATTTTTAAAAATAGACAAATAACAATTAAAAATGACTTCTTTTAAACTGAAAATTACATTAAATTAACTTTATTTTGAGAAATGTAGGGACGCTTATATGGTAAGAACTATAATTTTATGCATAACTTATGAATTTCGTCCTATCTTGGATTCTTCGAAATATCCTCCTTTAGCCTTAATCACAGCAGCACAGATTTTTGGCATTCTTTCTATTAGTTTTTGAAATGTTCTAGCTGATATTTGGTTCCAGCAACTAAGTAAAGATTCCCAAAGCTTGTTTTGATTGGTACATCTCATTTTTGTAACATTTCTATCGAGTTCATCCCACAATAGCTCAATAGGATTAATATCAGGGGATTGAGGGGGCCAATCCATGTATTTCAGTACTTTTTTCTTTTCTTTTGAGATGCAATGTAGTTTCTACACAATTTCGATGAATGTTTTGAATCGTTATCTTGCTGAAAAACAAATCCTTGACCAACGATTCTCTGTCCACATGGAAAAGTGTAACGTTGTAATATTCTGTGATAATATTTTTTATCCATAATACCCTCTATTCTTACAAGATCTCCAACTTTATCACCGGCAAAACATCCCCAAATCATGACTGAACTTTCACCATGCTTCACAGTTGGTAGTAAGCATTGACTTGTTGTTCACCAACTAAACAACGAACATACTGCCTTCGTTTGCTTCCAAACAATTCAAATTTTGATTCGTCCGTAAACAAAATCTTTGACCACTGTTCTAAAGACCAGGTAACATGTTTTTTAGCCCATTGCAGTCGTTTTACTTTATTTTGTTTTTTCAAAAGAGGTTTTCTAGCAGCTACACAACCTTTTAACCATAGTCACGAAGCCGTCGTTGTACAGTAGATACTGACACAATTTTCTGCCGAGTAGCATTAAATTCCTCACGGATTTCTGGTGCTGTTCGAGTCCGCTGCCGCTTACTTTGAATGTGGATAAACTTATCCTCACATTTGGACGTTATTCTAGGTCTCCCTGATCGCTGGCGGCTCTTATTTTGGCCAGTTTCTTTCTTCCTTTGCAAAGTTCTGACAACAGTGGTCTGAGAAACATTAGTTTTAGAGGCAATTTGTCTACTTGAATAGCCTTCTCCATGAAGTGCAATAATAACTGCACGTGTTTCCACACTTATTTCTCGTTTTTGACCCATATTTCTGTAATAAATTGTATAAAAACAATTAATTTTTGTTTTTAATATATACCAGTTATTCTGGCTAATGAAGGCTATTATATCAATATTTAAAATTTGTCATGTACATGAACATAACTTATAATTAACCCCATAAAAGAAGATGAAAAGTAAATTGTTTATAAACTAAGAATTAATAAATTTTTTTAAATAAATTACACTTGTTTTAGAATAGGTACTTACATGCACTTTCGTTCATTTCGTTACCAACTACAGAATAGATATAAAATGAAAAAAATAATGAACAGTTTTAAAAGAAAACAGAGTTTTGAAATGTTTGTTTATGATTATGTTTGATAAATTGTATGTTTAAGTCAGAAACATTTAACTATTTTTGAAAATGTTGAAATAAATACAAGTGAGTCTAAATTTTTGACCGGTAGTGTATTTGTTTCAGCTCAAATATGTTTCTTTGAGAATTAGATTTGTTCTTAAATGAAAAAATTAAACACATAAAATATTATAAGTTTCTAAAAAAACGCTTTTTTATGGTAAAATACTATGCTCTATTTTGCTAATAGGATATAGTGACCTATCTAATGCCTTTAAGGTCTATAATGAAGAACCCTGGAAATATAATCATCAATCTCTTTAAAAAGTATTTAGGGAAATAAAACCACACAAAGGTATTTTTGGAGGCTGATTTGCCTGGTTGCCATTATTTTATGGACCTATTTGGTGTATTTAAAAACCATTAACAATTTGAAAAACAAACAATTATTGGGTTGTTCGATAGTTTTTTTCTCATAGATGATTTGAATTGCATATTTAATGTAGTAGTGATTGCGTGGCTTATATTATTATATACTATTTTAAAGATTAGACTTCTTTACTCAAAAGAATTATAAGATTAGAATAAAGAATAGACTTTCTTTAGTCAAAACCAGAGCGTCATTGGTAAACAACAAGTCGGTTAAAAATTTAGTTGAAAATGAACACTCAAAGACAGCATTAACATATTATTTTATTGTTTTACTTTCGAAAGGGCAAAAATATGGTGCAAGCTAGGAAGAAATTGAGTGAAGTTTATGGTGAGGACTGCCTTACTGAACGCCAGTGTCAGCGTTGGTTTGCTCGCTTCCGTGCTGGAAATTTTAATGTGCAATATGCACCACATACTGGTCGTTCAACCACTACTGATGACGACAAAATAAAGGTGTTAATCGAAGCCAACAGGCGTATGACAACTCGAGAGATAGCACAGAAGCTCTACATATCGAATTCAACCGTTTACTTGCATTTACAACAGCTTGGTTACGTAAACAAACTGGATGTTTGGGTTCCTCACGAATTAAAGGAAATCCACCTCACTAAACGCATTTACATATGCCAATCTTTGCTGAATCGTAACAAAAACGACCCATTTCTGAAAAGAATCATAACGGGTGATGAGAAATGGATTGTTTACGATAACGTAGTCTGAAAACGATCATGGACCAAGCAAGATGAACCCCCACAATACACCAAAAGAAAATTATGCTTTCTGTGTGGTGGGATTGCAAGGGTATAGTCTACGTTGAGCTGCTTCCAAGGAATCAAACTATTGATTCAAATGTCTACTGTCGTCAACTATCGAAATTGAACGAAGAAATCAAGAAAAAACGCTATGAACTGGGCAGTCGCAAAAGAGTTATGTTTCATCATGATAACGCTAGACCCCACACATCTCTGATAACCCGTCAAAAATTAACGGAGCTGAATTGGGAACTGATGCCACACCTACCCTATAGCCCTGACTTAGCACCATCGGATTACCATTTGTTTCAATCCCTTCAAAACCATTTGAATGGTAAAACTTTCGATTCTGATCAAGCTATTAAAAATGAGTTGAACCAGTTCTTGGCTTCTAAAAACCAAAACTTCTTCGAACGTCGAATTTTTCAACTTACCAAAAGGTGGCAAAAGGTCATCCAACACAATGGTCAATATATCATTGATTAATGTTTGCTGTTAATATGAAAAAATTCACTTTGAAAAACATGGAAAAAAACGACATACCCGATATTTTATACGATGAAGTGACAACTTGTCTTACTTATGCTGCAACAACAACCTTTTACAGTAGTTCCCTATATTTTTATTTTTAGAGAACTCACAAGGAACTATATTGTCACATAAATAAGTAAGCTAACAATGAATAATTTATAGCGTGGCACTTCAATATAGAACAATCCAAAATAGATATTAATTCAATAAAAATAAAAAAAATTATAAGTACAAAAATTCAACACACACAAAAAAGAATTTCTAGCGGATTAATCTAAAAATGCTTATTTAAATCATGAAATTTAACCACTTGCACTGGAAAGATGTGCCACGCACGTCATAATGCTCTTGTCACAGAATCGCTGACGACATGGTATTTACGTCATCATGGAATTGTTACAGAAACAAAAACGACATGCATGGCACGTCAGGTCCCACCCCAGCGAATTACACTGGACCGTTCTGGTACAAGCGTCAGTGATTTTTTTTGCTAGCGCAAGTGGTTAACAAATTACACGAGAAATGTTCAATGATCACAAAAAACATTTCTGTTGCAATATTAGAAATAATCTTACTTCTTTTCCGTTTTTTGTGAAGAAAACAGCTGCTTCATTCTCTTGACTATCTTCAGGTGAAGATTTAAACTTCAGACCACATCCTAAGCGATCTTGGCAATAAAATTTTGGACCAATTCCTATCACTTTAGGTGTGTCTTTGTAAAGCCTAAAGAAATAAAAACAGTGGACCTTTATACTATGAGTTTTATCATCATGGCAATTCATATTTTCATCAGAATGTAGGTGTAAGCATTTGTGGGTCTGCAATTTAAAATCAATATATATATATACAATAAAAATCTGCATAGAAAAACTGTGGCTGATTTTCATCATAATTAAGTTTTGTAAATACCTTATAAGAAATTTAGAAGATAGTTTCAATTATTTGTCAAAATACAAATTATTGATATTCTTGCAATAAATGTTATTTGCACTATAAGGATGAAACGAATAGTGATTTGACTGAATATTCGGCCAAAAATATTGACAGAATAGCAACACTTTTTTCTTAAAAAAAAAAAACCCATTAATAAATATTATTTTTTATAAATAAATAAGTTTAGACATTACTGAAAAATAATAAAAAATTAGCTGCATTATTGGCATGGGGTAAAGATTTTTTTTTTTTCTTAAATAAAAATTTTTAAGATAAAGATAATAAGACATTGAGATAATTACAAATATTTAAGACAACAAAAAACTGGCTAACAGCTATTTAAAAAAAAGTTAAAAGTTGTAAAGTTGAAAAAAATATCCTCTGAATTCTCAAAATAAAATTTTTAATGCTAAAAATAATATTTTCCAGGAAGAAATTATCCATTAAACGTTAAAAGAGGTAATGTCTATCAGAAATGCTTTTAAAAATGCAGCGCTAATATAAAAATGCCCATAAAGAGATTAACCAAAATAAAATAATTTTTAATTTGTAAACAAAAGTTTTAATGCTACAAATCTCAATTTAACTTTTTCACGATGCCATATTTTTCAAAAAAAAAAATAATAATAAATAAAAAAAATAAAAAATATGACCATAAAAGAATAACGTTTATTCGATACATTCTTTAAAAAATGTTGACATAATAAAAGTGCTACTAAAAAGAAAAGTTAATAAAAAAGCTAACAAGAAACAAAAAATTCTGAAATACAACTTTAATGTTGAGAATCACAGTTTTCTATGTTGCCTTTTACCTGTTTTACCATACACGAAAAAAGTGACAGTGAAAGAATAGTGTTTAACAGAAACGCTACATTAAAATTCTGCAGTATACTTAATGCTGAAAACAATTAAAATGAAACAAATAAGAAAGATTTTAAAATTAAGTTCTCAATTTTGAGAACATAAACGACAAACAAAAAAGGACAAAATTGACTTGCCCGAATATAATTATAAAAAAAAAATCTGCCTAACAAAACTCATGGTTCAGAATATAAAGTAAACCTATTTTCATTTTCAATTCTTCAAATTTCGCTTTCCCCTTCTTACAAAACATAAATTAGGGTAAAAACAAATTTCTAACATTATATAGTAAAAAATATGACTTTAGATTATTCTTTATTATATCTATTCAAATTCCCCCCCAAAAGAAACTCCGCCAAAAATACTTTTCCAAATAATACTTTGCCGAACATTCGGTGACTATTTAGCCCATTATTCCGCTAACCAAATTCTCGGCAAAAAAGGCGAATATTTGATACATCCCTAGTATGAATTTGGCTTAATACACGTCAATCAGCGATATGATATAAGATAGGTTTAATGTTAGATATTTAGTTTTTAAAATATTTAAATTTAAGAAAAATATAGAAAGGTAAAATTTTAGAAAATATTGAAAGCAATTTTTTAATGTTTGCCACAGTAAAATTAGGCTCTTTTTTTTAATGTCTGTAATCATTACATTAAAAGTAGTAACAAAACAATTTTTTGAACGGGGTATAAAGAAATTAATATTAAAATAAATTACCTTCCTTCACTTATATATCCTATAGAATCAGGTACATAACCTGGATATTGATCTAAAGGATGCTTAGAAGATACCAGTCCTATAGCAATTCCGCCAGTAGTACCAATATCTTCAATGAGTACCTCAAAATAATTGCATTCTGGTTTCAAACCAAAATTATGAATGAACATACCAACTCGTCCAGATTCATCAGGAGCATATCTGTAACAATTTGACAAATGGTCTATATAATTCAGAGAAAGAAAGAAATTTTATAAAATTTTCAGGACGTAACAGTAACTAAACAATAATGCAAGTGTATAAATTTTTTTAAATGTTTTGCTCTGAGAAAGATAAAAAAAAGTCAATCTTCATTCAGAGAACTTCTCTGCAGATTAGGATAAGCAAAACTTTTCAATAACTCTTGATAAAAAAAATTTTTTAAATTTATTTTTGAATATTTTGTTTATTTTATAACAAACTACATAGGTATTAATTCAATTTTTAAAAATATTATTTCATAAAATTTCAGTGAAAATAATATTAAGTTTTTAACAACAAATTTTTATATTTCATGCAAAAAATTTTTCAATCTCATTTATGCAATTTATACATGTTATGATGAGCCTGATTTCTAAAATAATAAAATCTGTCTTAATGTGCTGAGGTTGCAAAAAATTTGAATTAACCTAGGCAGTGGTGCAAATTGATTCAGTAAATTCTGCTACCAGGCAGACCAGTCTAACCCCGTGTGGCAGAACTGCGGCGACACGGCAACATTGCTGCAGAACATTGCAGAGTTTTTCATTTGGGAAGGGGAAAATTTTTGTTTTCCTTTCAGCATAATTCTTCAAGAATTTTTTTTTCTTTCTGCAGAATTTTATTTCTTTCAAATATGTCTTTCTTGCGCGTCAGAGAGGAAAGAAATAATCATGACTTTTCTATTCTCATCTGAGATTTTTAAAAAAATAAAAATCGGTAATGACTGGTTTCAGCTAGAATTTCAAATTAGTAATACAAAATTAAAAAAATTCAGAAATCGCGAAAGTTTAAAAGATAGTTTGGTCAAGAAATGATGTTCTTTCCTTCATTTTTTTTTCTTTACTATATTTTACATACACTTATTTCAGTATTTTTTTTTCAAGAGTTCTATTTGAGTGATTCTTGATCTTTATTTTGGGAGCTACTGCATGGATTTTACGATTTTTAATTTAGGTACAAATTTTAATTTATTATCCTTAAATTTATTTACGAATTTTAATTTGTGTAATGATTTACAAAATTTGGAAGAGGAAATTATTAGTGCATTTTTCCGCCTACAAAATGCGAGAATATCACCTATAATATTTAAATTCAAAAAATATTACTTCTATAAACACTACTTGTCTGTTACTTAAAATTAGTAATTGTTGCAATTGAAAGTATTTTAAAGCAAAATATTAGTGCTAGGGAAGTAGCAGAAAGCCCGAAAAAATTCTGCCACAGGGATGTTAACACAGTTTTTGGGAATTTCGTCATCATCGTGGAAAACCTTTTACTATCACTAAAAGAGAAAAAAGTTTATCGTTTTTTGAGTTCCCAGGGATAATAAAAACGCTTCATTTTTACGTCTTATCTTACTAATGCAATTTAAGATGAAGAATGGTGCTTTGTATTCTCACGATTTTATACAAATATTGCGTTTCATATCCATACAACTAAAAAGCCATCATTATGATTGTGTTCAAGTGACTGAAAAATTATACATCAGAATTCGCATTTGTACGATTTTAAAATTAAACATCAAAATTAATATTCACAAGATTTTTTAAATTAAATGCCAAGATTTTTATTCGTGGGATTTAAAAGTCACACATCGAGATTCATATTCACACAATTTAAATAAATAAATAAAATATCACATCAACATTTTTATGAAAATGTTGATAACATTCTGTGGATAAATGCTTCCTACATACGCTTCCTCCCCCCCCCCAAATTGCAGGTATTTTTTAAATTTTTAAAAAAGTGTTTTTGCAGATAACATTTTTGGATTTCTATTTTCAGCTTCTTTTTTTTTAAACCAAACTCATCCCTGTGGTATGAATAAATATAAAGTTTTACAAAAATTAAACATTAAAAAGAAGTCCATGATTTTCAAACCAATTTCATTGAAATGAGGCAGCAACGAAAAGGTTGAAAGTAGCCATAAGAGTTAATCTATGCATGTAGAAAGTTTTTTAAAGGAGATTATTTGTTCGCAGAAAGTTTTTCATTTTATCTAGGTCTGCTATAAGCTATTAAAAATTTCATAACAAATAAAACTAAAAATTTGAAAAATGAACTTGAAAACTTGAAAAATTTAAATTTGAAACTGCATTACATCACAAAAAAAAAAAAAAAAAAAGATTTAAAAGTATAAAGTGAAACATTATAATAAGTTAGCAAATATAAAAAACTATAAATAAAATAGATAAAGATGGCACAGGAGAAACATGCTTTAAAAAAAAAGTCTTTCAATTAAGAAACCAAATGATAATTACCTAATTTGATCACCGAAAATCTCAAGTCTTTCAGCTTTATAATATAAATCGGCCATCCATAAAGAGATTTTTTAAAACACCATCCATTCGTACATAGAGTTTAAAAGTACATCTGTACAAAACATAAAATTAATAAATCAAATTGTTGAACCTACTACACAAATAAACACTTAAAAAAAATGCAGAAACCAAATTTGTATAAAAATTTTTCAAAAAACTACACCTTTACAAATATTTTGGAATGAATAAATGAGGATAAAAGAATTTTTCTTCAAACAAATTTGTGTTAATAGTGTTCCTATTAACTGAGGGAATTTTTACACCAAGATATATTACACAAAAATGCAATATTATGTATGAAAGAATAATGTACATAAATACAAATAATTTTATCAATATATATATATAGAGAGAGAGAGAGAGCAAGAAATTAAGAATATTTAGTCACTGGTCTATATGACAAGTTAATTGAAAGATATAGCTATTTCTTACGCAGTTTCACAAGACCATTAACGTATATCTAGAAAACTATTTTTTTCAAATAAGTTAATAAAAAGAACTTAAATGAAAATTTACAATAAGGATAAGGGGAGATTTTCATATTGTGATCTGAGGCAAAATAATCGGCTAGTCTTGGCAACCACTCGTGAGAAACTAAAAAAAAAACATCACAGAAAGGGACCAACTTGAAAGGTATAACTCGCAAGCGCAACTAGGTAAACATCTACACGGTTCTGTTTAAAAAAAATTGCAAATTTAAAATCTATTGGCACCTTGGCAATTGTAGTTGACATGACAGATCACAATATGAAATTATTCCTTAGGATAATTTGTCATGCACACAGTTATGACAAAATATGAAAATCTTCAATTAATAACACGTAAACTTTTATACACATTTAACACAATTCCCTTAAACCTAATATTCACAGTGCGATGCAGATATATATTGAAAAAAGAAGTATGCTTTTGTAAAAATGAACTTTCAAAACTGTAGAGTTTGCAAACAGTAAACATATGTGTCAAATTTTGTTCAAAGAAAACATTTGAGGTCTATATGCAGGGGTCTGTCCAGGCCGAATTTAGTACCGTTTAGCGGTACCTTCACAAATTCACCATTAGGAAAAACGGTAGTTTCACAAATTCAATTTTAGGAAAAACTGTAGTTTTACAAAATACTTTTTCTTAAAATTTCAATTTTGAATCCCTTAAGAAATGATAAATCCATATTTTTACCGTATTTTTGTGTTGATTCCTTAATATAATTTTTAATTTTTCACAAATTTTGTCTAAATTTTCACAATATAGAAATCTCTCATAAAAACCTAGACAGACCCCTGATATGCATTTATAGTTGTGATTATACATTTATATTGTTATGGCAAACAATATTAAATATTCCGGTCAAAATTAGTAACTTAATAAATTATAATTTAACTGTATTTAAATACTTTTTGTATCAACTTTCCTCCTTAAAGGAGATATTTCTGTATCGTGATTTGTAGCAGAATAATCACCATGTCTTGGCAACTTCCGAGCAGTGGAACGCCAAAAACTTTAAACAAAATTTTAAAAAAAAAACATCACAGAAAGAGAGCAACTTTAAAGTAAACTCATAACCTCCCCCCCCCCACACACACACACAAATTTTCCCGTTTAAAAACGATTCGGCGATTGTAGTCGGCGAGGCAGATCAGGATACGGAAATACAACTTTAACATATCAGTAAATGATTTTATTGTTTTCTTGCCCAGAAAGCAAAGCACATTTTAATTAATTATAAACATTGCCAACATTTAAATGCATAAGGATTTTATTTCCAATAATACAACTATTTATAACCATAAAACAAATACTGATATTTTAAAAAGAAAATTTCGAGAGCTACATTAGATATCATTAATATAAAAAAATAGTATTCAGAAGAAATATTCCTCTGACAATGGTCTTGGTTTATTCTAAAACTAAATGCTCGCAACGTAATATAATAAAAAAATATTTTAAGGCAAAAATACTACGAACAAAACCGTAGTTTTTCATCATTAGAGTAATAGTAGTACATTGCTATGATTAGATCAATATCTTAATTCAGCTACGTGAATAACAAAGAAAGTGGCAACATTTGATCAATTACGGTAACAAGTTTAGAAAAACAAATTATGAAAATTAAGTCAATGTCAAATGCATTTGATAAACAAAGATATTACATCATTATATTATCTGGCACAAAACCACAAGACGAATTTCTTTTTTATCCCCCTAGTTTATTTTTATTTTGTTTCATGTTGTGCAAACATATGCAGTTACAGTTTTAGCTCAGATTTATACCTCTAATTTTTAATCAATGAATTTATACACAAGTTTTCTCAAAAAGAATACCTAGCAATAATAAAAAAAATAATAAAAAAATTAGCGACATATTTTACGAAGATAATTCTAATCTGCTAATAAATAAAAGTTAAGTACATAAAGGTTACAAGCATTTCATCAAATGTAACTATTCCTTCACGAAATCTCTTTCAGAAGTCCAAATTTTAAGTCACATGTTTGAATATGAACCAATCAAAGTAGCATATTAAACTGCTTTAGCAAATGTGGGCCAATAAGTGAATAGAATAATTCTGTGTTTTACTTTTTCTCTAGCTTGTTTACAAAATAGAAGAATTTTGGCATGATTTCACAGATTGTTTCCGTTCCTTTCTAGTATGATATTATGAATCTGATGATAATTTATGACACAGTGGAGGAATTAACTATGAGTTATTATAAAAATAGTCTTGAAAATAAAACTCTCTTCCCAAGGCTTTTAAAAATATTTAATTGCTTCCAGAATCATTGATCATTATGAAAAGTTTTCATTTAATTCCTCACAGCTATGTCAACTATTACTAAATGCAAGTTTTGTAATCCAGAAACTGAACATTTCAGTGTCTTGCGGGTAATTAGTTCCACAGAAATTATTTCCAATGCATATTTGCTTTTATAGTGTTTATTTCGATGCATCTAAGTATCAAGTCCCAATAAAATACACTTATCATTGAATATATCAACCCGATATACTTTAACTTGCATTTATCAAATTAAAAAAACTGTATGTGTATGCCTGGAAAAGTTGAGTACCAAGTTTAATTATTGGTCTCATAGCTGGTTTAGATTGAAGTTCTTCATATTTTTAGACAAGCACATTTATAAATGAAAGTTTTTCCCTGGTGTACCATAATTAAATAAACTATGTATAGTTGGAATAACTTTTACGTATTTTTGATTATTTTATGTGTATCAAATGTGTATGCATGTATTTATTTTTGGACAATATCTTTATAATTATTTTCAAATTTTATTTATGGATTAACTGTTAAAAAAAACTGGTAAATCAGTATGTAATTTTAGTCAAATGCATTCATCCATAGTTTAATAAATTATTTCTTAGAATCGGTTCTTGCATGTTTTAAGTAGGGGCATTTTTAAATCAATACATCATCTGATATGTATGCCAATCACAATCAAATAAGGAAAGCTGGTTATGTAATTTAATTATTTGCCTTATGCAAGTCCAATATATCATGCATATTTTATAACTTAATTGATATTTTAACTTTAAAAAAAATGAACTAAATACTTTGTTGTGCATGGATTTATGCAATTGATTATTGAACAATGTTTTCATTGATATTATTCTAAATGCAGATTTGAAAATATTCAAATTATTTTATTCCCACTTTATTTCAAAAGTGGGGTAGAATGAGTTAAGATAAAGTCAATTGAGAAGCTTCCAAATCTTTCCAAAATCATTTGATACGAGAATTGCAGTTATCATAAGGAGAATTATGTTTTAAAAATATCCTGTGTTGAAATCAGATTCTCTCAAACTTTTGAGTATTTGGAAGAAAATAATAATTGTTTGACTCATTTAAATGATGGAAGTCACCTTTATTTAAGATTAACTAATATTTTACATAGATACATTGTAAAATAAATACTGGTTAAAATAAATTGATGTGATGATTGTATTTAAGAGAGCACTTAAATGTATGTTGATGAAAAACTGGTGGTATAATTATTTACCTGTCAGTCTTTTGCAATTAGTGTCATCTTGCCCCTATTTTTAAATTGATCCTGTACTTTGTGGATACTCTAAATGGGTAATCAATGAAAACAAATTGATAATCAATTTGATTTTTTATATATTTTTTAAGATTTTAAAGTATGTGGTTATTTTTATGTACATAGTTTAATATGCTTAAGCATATAGGTAAGAGTTGTTAATGAATAAAAATTTGAATTTTCTTTTCTTAGAAAAAAAAAAAAAAAATTGAGTTGACCAATAATTAAATCCTGCATGTTTTTTTCATGATATTAATTTCTTATGTACACCTTATCTATGCTGGGTTGTCTCACATAAAAAATTAAATGTAAGGAAAGAATTGCTTTAAATAAAGTTTAAACTGAAAATCTGATAAAATCTGCAGCTAAAGTTTAACCTGAAAATCTTCCAGGAGTTAATTGCAAGATCACTGCAGTAAAATATATTTTAAAATATCCATTTTTATTTTAAATATAATTTAAAATTCCAATTTTATAAAACAATTATTTTTCTTTCAGTCATTTTTACCTGGAGACTATGAATATGTCGTTTGTAGTTTTGATGGAGACGATATTAATTTCAAGACCCGTCTTCGAACAGACGGTAGGAACAATACTTATGCTCATAAATGGCTTGAAGACTTTCAAATGCACTCTAAATGTACAATGAGAGTTGAAAGAACCTTTCCTCACTGTGGAACAAAAAATGTTTTTAAGGTATTTCAATCTCATTTTTCTTTGGCATTCACATCTTTTGTTTATCACCCATCGATATTGTTACTAATTTATAAATCGAGGTATAATTTAGTGAATATGCTTGCGTCGCGAGACTAAATATCTGAGACAGAACCTAAATAAACAGTTTAATTGGAAAATTTGCAAGAAAGTCATGTAATTCTAATGTAATTAGGAGAGAAAATAAAGCCTGATGTATTCCTTATGGAAATCTTTGGCAACATTTTTGTGCCCACTTGACAATAATCATGGCAACAAAATGATAGTTCTAAAAAATTCAATTTTCAAACAGGGGTATCAACCCACCTGGAAAGTCATGAATTTCAGTAATGAACAAAATTTGCTATGCAATGTCATGATTTTAACTATTTTTTTCAAAAAAATCTTGGAAAGTCATGGATTTAGGTCGCAGAAAAATCTAATTTTTAAAATGGAATCCCCTCCCCCAATTCCATGGTGTTCCGAATATTTGAATTTCTTAAATTTATAATGTTATATTTTAATCAAAATGTTTAAACTCACTACAATTAAACATCCTTCCCTTATATTTCGGTATTACCGTGTGTATTCTCTTGCTTTAACGATCCCATCACAAATCATGTTCTTATAATGTTAGAAATTCCTGTTAGATTGTTTTTAAAACTAGCAGATTCCTGGCTCTATCATTCAGAAATTTCACTGATATTTGAAAAAAAAAAAATTACTTTAATTTTGAGGGAAGAAAAAAGAACAGTAATTCATTCCAAATGCTAGTGAGGAAAAGAAAATGAGGATTGGTTAAATAAATTATCCCAAAAAACTGAGTGGTAAGATATTAGTTTGATTAAAAACTTCATTTGTTTAAAAAAATTACAAATTGGAAATAACATTCGATATGTTTCAACCCACCCCTTGCTAATGACACTAGTTCCTCACCACCTCTCCATAGAGCATGGAAATGTATTTTACCCTGATTTGTCCCTCTTGACCTCTGTGGTTTTTCTTGTTCCGCCTTTCATCTTTTTCTCTCTCTCGACTACTGTGGTTTTTCTAGTTTTGTTTCCTCACCTTTATTTTCCCCTTTTTTGTTAGAAACTTAAAGCTTCTTTAAATCACTTTAGTTTCTTCTCATTTACATCTGGCAAATCTTTAAAATGGGTGCCCATTTTTTAAAACCTTTAAACGTGTTGATTGTTATTTCCATTTTGTAATTTTTTGAAGCAAATTAAGCTTTTAATGAAGTAAAACAAAGATAGGTTACAATTCAGGAGAAACACCTTAGACTATATTTGATTTTTGTTTGTTTCATGTAATGCATTATTTAATGAAAATATTGAAATTTGTGTTTTCATCTCGGTTTAAGAAAAGGTTGTAGAAGGGCAAAGTAATATCGATAGAAAAAGGGAATCACAGCCAGTGTGAACATTAACAGAAGGCATCAAAGCCTTTAAAAAATTAACTTTCTGTATTAACACGAGCATACAGTAAATGAACAGCAATCTGTTACAAATGTCAAAAATTCATTGTTTGTGTAGAAAAGAAAAAAGGATATTCTAACCGAAATTTTCTAAAATTTTACATTTCTTCTTTCTTTTGCATTAAATACATAATTGTTACAATATTTTTTTTAATTGCAAATTTATTTATTTTTAAGTCAAGTCCATTACTTCTTTATTACTTTTCTTAATTTTTTTTAAATCATTATTTTATATTTTATGGTGGTTTATGTTCGTCTTTTTCTCAAAATAATCATTTGCAATAAATGGTTCCATGAGAAGCAATGGGTTGAGGTTCTACTGTGTCATAAAGTTATTCCTTAAGTAATCAATCAAGCTAAAATACTGTTAAATGTAAAAAAAAATTTTTTCAATAAGTGATCAATTCTTTAAAAATATATTTCAAAAATTAATTATAATTCAAAGCCTTGGTCTCATTTTTTAATGAATTAAATTGTTTTTCAGCAAATAGAGCAAAGTAAATATTTTTCCCAAGAAATCTAAATTCTTTATTTTTGTACAATCTCAAACTTATATTTAAACTTACTATGAGTGGAAACATATTACAATAAACTTTTAATGTGATTGTTAGAGTAACTTATTATTAAATATACTTTTTATTATTAGATTGATTTGCGTTGTCAGCACAATACTCGTCCAAGAAGTGAAAAATCTAGAGAGAGAGAATCATGCAAAAATACAGATTGTCCTGCAAAAATGTGTATCACTATAAAGCGAGTTGTAACAGAAAGAAAGAGCAGGTTTGTTTTAATCTATACCTATATACAGTACCACCATCTTGGATAACTTTTGATCTAATAATCGGATCTTCATGTTTTAGGACTCGTTCTTAAGGAGGTGATCTCAAACATGCTAATTAATTAGGGCAGGCAACATTTAAAGTTACCAAATCAGACACAAAAAATGTGCTTTCTCTGAGTGAACATAACTTTTTTCATCCGATTCGAATTTCTGACTCCCAAAATATAGAGGTAGCTGCAATCTGGGAAATATGGTCACCATAGCATGGTCAGGAGAGCGATCCGAAGTTTAAACCCCATAATGTTAATTTTACTTTTTGCGTATTTCACCGTATCTCAAGAACTTTTTAAGCAAATTGAAAAATTTTTGCTCACAGTTATAACATTCTTTTGTCTAAAGGTTATTCATGCAAAAATAAATTTTGGTAAATATTTATTATATTTTTTATTGTTTTATTTAATAATAGTCGAAAAAGTTTTGAATTGTAAAGTATGCATTTTTACCTCATGGTAAAGTAGGTAATTTTCCATGGCAAAATACAGTAGAGAACCTATTATCTGGAAAGATCGGGACCATCGCTATTCCGGATAACTGATTTTTCCGCTTTTCTGAATCGCTACAAAATGCGTTTTTTTTTTACTGTCAAACCCTACTAAAAAAAATAAATATTTATAAATAATTTAAAAAAGAAGAAAAAACGATAAAGTAATACACATAAGATTAATAAGATGAAAAGGAAAAAAAATAATAAAATAAAAATATATACAGACTTAATATAAAATGAACAAAAAAAGTAAATTTGGAAAAACAGGGGGGGGGGGGGGGGGAGATGGGCTCCATCTTCTGCCGCTTTTTTTTTTATTTCGTCGTTGCCTATGCCAGGACAAAACCACCCTCTCCATTTTTTACTTCATTATGAAAATGGAGAAATCACGAACATTTACAACGTTTGAATATAATTCTGAATGAAAAATAAAATCTATCAAAAATTTCTGGAGAAAAGAAAAACAAATTTTTTTACTCCATTATGCTTAGTTGCCAAATGTTGCAATTAGCTGCATAATTGCCAAATATCTGTAAGATTTTTATTTTTGAGCAAAATATCTTCTTTTACTTGTCTTTTCTGATGTTACTTCTTCTTTTTCAATTCCAAGAATACTTCAGTTGCTTATCCCTGACTATTATCCCTTAGCTGGACTTAACTAGATTCTAGAATGTGGAAACAGTTACAAAACATACAAGAAGAGAAAAACAAGTGCTCTCGATATTTCCTAATTCAGTAAGGAGAGCATTAATCAAATTTATTGTTGAAAAACTGTACTTTGTTGAGGCCAACTTTTTACTTAGAGACCAAAGTTTGAAAGAATGTTCAGCTTCTAGACTAACTTTACTTTTATAATGACTTTGATGTTGTACAGTCAGCAAAAAAAAAAGATATCACCCTGAATAATTTTCGTTCTAATGATCGGATTTTCACGAACTAAGTGTCAATCTTAATGGTTCCTGGGGGTGACCTCAAATATGCTAATTAGTTAGTGCTAACTATTAATTAAGTTACGAAATCAGACACAAAAACGTACTTTCTCTGAATAAACATATATTTTTTTTTACATATTTGGAATCCTTATCTTCAAAATATAGGGGGTAGCCGCAATTTGGGAAATGTGGTCCCCATAGTTTGGTCAGGAGAGCGATTCAAAGTTTGGACCCCTTAATGTTAATTTCACTTTTTGCGTTTTCAGTCATATTTTAAAAACTAATGAAGCAATTCAAAAAAATATTGCACCAACTCATAAAACGCATTTACCCAAAGATAATTTCATAAAAAAAATAATTTTTAATAATTATTAATTATTTTTTATTATTTAATTAAATAGGGGATGAAAAAATTTTGAATTATAAGGTATGGATTTTTTTATACTATATTAATCTACATGCTTTTCAATTGAAAAATCTAAAGTTTCAACTGTTTTTATTTATTACGAAAAAAGAATATAAATCATTGATTGTCTTTTTTGTTTTGCTTCTTTTGACTTCAACATAGATTATCTAAAATAGTGTCCATGTTTTATAAGTCACTACAAAGAGTATAAAGATTCCGAACATAAAAAGCTGTCAAATACGTAGCCGAAACTTTTAAGCGTCTTAAAATATCTCAGTATCTTAAATGATTCTTTCTTTATGATTCCATGTAGATTTTTTTCCGGATAATATACTAAACTATTTTGTTCAATTTTTTACTTTAGCACGATTCCCAAGATATTATTATAGTATAATTTGTTATCAGGAACAATGCCTTATTTTGTTTAGCAGGAAACACTAAAAATTGAAATTTGTAAAAAGTTTCCGAAGCCGTGCGAATTGTAGAATCATCTAATTTAAAATAATGCAATAAAAAATACGTAAATTTCCGAACTTATTTTGATTAAAAATAAAAAAATAATAAAAAACGTGGCAAGAAGGCTAACATACTTTTTACAGAACTGTGAAAACCAGTTTTTCCTATAATTCGTCAAAAGAGGATAAGAATGATATTGCTCCAAGGGACCTACTCAATAATTTCGCTATTTCCAGAATGAAATCTGTTTGATCGAAACATATTTCCTTGAAAATAAAAACGGGGAAAAAATTAACTTTTATTATTTATCTAAGCTTATTCCATTAATTTAATGATAGCGGTATCAAGGTTAAGGATATGCGATGGAAGCCCCGTTTACTATTATACTATAAATGCATTAAATCATGTTGCTTGAATAATTTATTTTTAGCTTATTATTTAATATTTTTAAGCAAATAAGGGTGTAAAAATAAACTCGATCAAAATACTCCGAAAGTATACCCTAAAATATTTGTAGAATAAACTTTGGAATCTATATATACAAAATAACTTTTCAAACAACTTCGAGTAGGACGGAAACGCTAACTTGTTTAAAATAGTTGTCCTTGTAACTATTTAATTTCGATTTCTGGTGCTAGGGGACATTCCATTTTCACATTCGACTTTTGAAATTTCAATTGTAAACGGAATTTTTTTATGTCCTTAAATTAAAATGTTAAGGCTTGCAGCAGAAAAAATTGTACTGCATTGATTTTTTTACAAAATAGCGAATTATTATTTTTTTAATCTAAGAACCTGTGCCTATAACTTAAGTAAAACTTATTTTAATATCGAGTGAAATAATTTAATATATTGTGTAACTAAATAGATAATCCCAAGAAATTGAATTGAAAATATAAAAACTTCATTGATTTAAAAATTAATAGATGATGATAAAAATAGACATGTTTTGAGCACAATAATAAAAGTCACAAGTTATTCAAGCTTGACAAGTTTTGAGAATGGGTGAATATATTTGAACGCTCGAAACATGTCGACTTTTACTTCGCTCTTCATATTTTTTAAAGTCAGTTGAGTTTTTATCATCAATTATACTGTTTTGCATTAGGGTCTTGATCATTATTTTGAAGTTTTTATACTCGTTAAAGTAAACATATGCATTTTCATATTTTAACAGGAATTATGTGGTCTTTAAAAACATAAGAGCATCAATATTGTAAAAGTTATATTTAACTTGGTTTAAAATTAAAATTTTGAGACCAGATATTTTGAGTTAATGAAATTAAATATTTTATCTTTTAAGTTTTTGTGCCCCCATTTCAGTATCTTAAGGACCTTACGAGCTCTGTTTAAAAAGAGAGTATCATATCAGATATATAAAAGAAAACAAAAATAATCATAGTAGCAGTATTTGGTGGTAAATGTAGCTTATCGTAATTGAAGAATATGCTGTGCGATATTTTATGGTGAATTTGCGAACGTAAGTTTCTAAATGTATCGAGGCATAAGGATGCTATTTGCTAATCATCTTTATCCAAAGAAAACCTTGTTATCTAAACATCTAGCAGAATGAAGCGATTTTTGAAACAATGAATCATACTATATGCAACATATTATTTCAATATCTTATTCTTAAACATAACCTATTTCAATGCTTTTAAAATACCACTAAACATTCAGCAATTCCTTGAGTTTTAGGAAAAAGAAATATCGTAAATTATTGAAAAACTTGTGAATGCGCATTAGAATTACTATACAATATACATTTTATTTTTCAAGCACTTTTTTTTTCTTCAAACTTTCTTGCCTAGAAGACTTGATTAAAGCTGTAAAAGTGATTATCCCTAAAATTTTGTATTTAGCCATAATAAGTTATGTTAATTTGATTTTAGTATGAAATCCTCGAATAAATATAGCAGAAACAACATAATCTAAATAATATCAGGTAAAATGTTCATGTATTTAGATTCTAAAACTTAGAAAATCATAAATAATTTATAATTGATTCAAATTTTCTTTTCAAGGGAGATTAAAATATTTAAAAAATTTTGCTTTTTGGACAGAAATCAGCTTAAAAATTGTCAATTGCCTAGAAACTTCGAGATATTTTCTATTAACTATTAATTAAACCTCTCTGAGTAATCACAGAACATTATTTCAATTTTTTTTCCAGTCAGAGCTTGGTTGCTTAGCAACCTAATAAAATTAGACATTTTCTTTTGAATTAGTCAATGGGTTATCTTAAAATATTCATTTGCGTTGGCGACTTTTTTTGGCGGTTTTCTGGACTATCGCCAAATATATAAACCTTTGTTGCGACCCTATTTACCACCCATTTTTTTCAAAATTTTGTCTACCCCCCCTAATTCAAGTATCTGGTTTCCAAATATGTAAAAAAAAATATATGTTTATTCAGAGAAAGTACGTTTTTGTGTCTGATTTCGTAACTTAATTAATAGTTAGCACTAACTAATTAGCATATTTGAGGTCACCCCCAGGAACCATTAAGATTGACACTTAGTTCGTGAAAATCCGATCATTAGAACGAAAATTATTCAGGGTGATATCTTTTTTTTTTTTGCTGACTGTACATGGCTATAGTGTTACTTAGCTAAAATCTTTTCTGTAATTACTGAAAAATTGTAATCAAGTAAGGAAGGAAGAAAAAGTGTGTTCTTTTATTCATATTTTAACTTTTTATTTCTGTTTTAATTTTTTACTAGGTTATCAGCAGCCAGTATGCATAAATTTTACAAATTGCCACACTCTTGTCACATATTTTTAAAAAATTATTAATATTTCCACATTATTTGTATCTATTATTGTGCATTAATTAAATTCATAAATGCTTATTTTTTTATATACATAACTGTTTTTCTGTTACATCAAATGACCATGTCCGAGAGTTGGTGGGTTCGAACCCCGCCGGCCAAAGACTCCCTGTGTAGTTGGTGACTGATGCACGTTAAATTCTGTCGAGTTGCAAAGTCCTCCGTGTTCCCATAACAAATGAATACTTATGGGGGTACTGGATTGGAGATTGATCGTTCTCTAATTCAGGTCAAAATTACGATCTATGGATGAATGAATGGCTGTAAGAATGGGTCCGCCTTATAAACAGTGTGTGACGTATGGTGTGGCAGAAGTCAAATTCTTGGCCATAGCTGGTGCCACTGAAAAACAAGAACAATCGCACCCCCTCTGCCTAAATGGCATACGTCAACAACAACTTCATATTGCTGAAATTATTTTCAACCTGGACATTCAAATGTATGTGTTTTCATTTTTCTGATATATCAAATTAAATTTACTACTTAACTAAATAATCAACACTTTACTTAATTGAAAGGAATATAAAATGAAAGGAACTTTTTTATCATGGAATTGTTATTGATGAATTTTGAATTTGTCATGGTTGTTTTAATGAAACTATTAATCCTAATTTTTAGAACTCTAAAGTGATAATGGTCATAACAAAAACCAAATTACATACACCTACAGTACCTATCCAAAATGATATAATGTTTAATAGGTGGCAAAATATTTGGCAGAACTTCGCTGAAGGTGCGAAACATCTTATGGTACTAAATTGTAGATAACTTGATGCTGTATAATAATTTATATGACTGAAATTGGTGGTTGTTGACTTCCACTGATTAATGTTGACGATCACATAGTTGCTTTGGTAAATGTTCAAAGTATATACTAGGTCTAGTTAAGTGCCACTGCCCGGTATGCCCTACATCCACGTTTTTTTAAGGTGAAGTATGCATTTAACCGGTACCGAATACTGATGTTTCTGCTAACCTATCCTCAGCAGATATTAAAATATCGAATAAATATAATAATATCAATGAATAAATTAATATCAAATCGAAATAACAAATGTTCACCAAAGTGAGTATGTGATTGTTGACATTTTCCGGTGAAAGTCGACATTCTCTTGAGTTTGGTCATTCACAGTAACATATATAGAGGGAGAGGGGAAAATATCTATAAAAGTTGCATCTAAAGAATATTCGAAATATATGTATAAATTATGTATTAAGTTAGTGATAAATGTTTTAAAAAATAATTTTCTAAACACTTTTCTTGAAAAATAGCAAATATAATGAAACTTCATTACAACAATAAGTTAATGTTATTATAATTATTTTTGCTCTTTTGATTGTTTATGAAGTCTAAAAATTATCATTTTTAAAAAATAGGTCGAAGGATCCTCATTTACCAGACCACCCAACTGTAATTCAAATGGATTTCTGCCACAATCATGCTATTCTTACACCAGAAATTCTAAAACATCGAAGTGTCCTTCCTGACGTGAAAGAAAAGATATTAACTTTGTTTAAGTTTGGTCATAATCCTGCCACAGCTTTAGATATGCATAAGTATGATTTATTATTGGAGCATGGTGAAAATTTTGAGAAAATATGTCACGATAGAGCTTTGTTGCCAGATCCTCAATTCTGTTATAGGTAAGAATGCATTTGTCACTATTCATTCATATTGTGTAATATTGTCATATTGTCACTTTGTTCATTCATATTTAAATTAGGGTTTGGCATTTTGTAGTTTAATAGAGGATTTGTTTATTTTGTAGTATTAATAAATTTTGATCATGATTTCTAAAAGTTCTTTATATAATTTTGAAGTAAAGTTTTACTATACTCATTTACGTAAAATATTGAAGCATTACTCTTATTTTAATTTTTGAAGAAATTCATTAACTTTATTTTCCTTCCTGTTCTTGCTTTTTAGTTTTTATGTACCTGGCCTTGTAAACTAATGCCATTATTACCTCCTCATACCTTATAGGGTATGGTTCTGTGAATCGCAGGAGGTTTACTTTCAATGAGGTATTAACCATGTTTCGTATCAAGTGATGGGTAGGTGTCAGGGGGTGTAAACCTAATAATTGAAACACAGACTGGGACCTAAAAGCTCCTATTTGGTATCATATGACTAATTTGAATATCTGTGTTAATCGGAAAATTATATTCATTTATCTGTAGCTACATCTAGAATTGTGTATTTAATATCAAACTTTTTCATATATTCTTTTTGTTTAGAAAAAAATATTTTTAAAATTTAAATAAATGACTTTTTAGATAGTTATTGTAGATTATTTAATTATTTCTATATCATTGAAAATATTCTATACACTAATACTTTTTTTACTAGTAAGTACTTCTGTTTATTTTCTTTGCAATGAATCATTTTTAAAGTATTTGATTCATTTTAAAATTTGCTTATTATTTTTAGGCTTTATTATAAGATAGTAAGGAAGCAAGGTGACTTATGTAATGGAGAGAAAGATGATATTCAAAACAACCCAACTACAAACCTGCCTGACAAAAAACCCTTGACTACTCTCTCGAGTTTTGAAAATTCTTCTTTCAACTCGCACCAAAACGATGCTTTACACTCTGCAACTTTATCGCAAGACTCTTTAAGCAATCCTGATAAAAAATGTAAAAAGAAACGTAGACTGGAAAGTTCAGTGATTGATCTGAAAGAAATGTCCATTCAGTTAGAAGATTTGCTGTGCAAGTTTTGTGAGAGTGGAGGTTTTGCTGGCATGCAACTGATAGAAAATAATACAGTTATGGCGTTATGCACGCCATTAATGCATCGTATACACAATCTCGTGAAGAATAGTGGTGAGATAATATTTATTGATAGTTATGGGGAATTGGAAGAATCCAACAATTGCAGAGTTTTTTTGTTAGTTACATATAGCTGCATTGGTGCAATACCGGTTGGTTGCTTAGTTACTACTTCTATTGAAAGCATTTATTTTAAGACTGCTCTTGAGATATGGAAGCAAATATTGCCCAATGGCTGTTTCTATAATAAGAAGGATGGTCCAGATATATTTTTCACCCATGACGACGAGACAGAAAGACAGTGTCTAAAAGAGATTTTTCCTAAATCCCAGTTATTAATTTGTCTGTCACATCTCCTTCAAGCCACGTGGACTTTCCTTTCCGATCGAAAAAACGCAATCAAGAAAGATCATAGGTCGCATTTATTTTCAAAAGTCAAAGTCATATTGTTCTCCCAAACTGTTGAAGAATTGGAGATGAATTATGCATACGTAATTAATGATAATTTAGTGAAATCCTATTCTTGTTGTTTAGATTATTTAAACCATCTGTACAGCATCAGGCACGAATGGTCTCTTGTTTATCGAAACTATATTATACCTAAAGCAGCAACTGATGTGTCATTCTTTTGGGAGGCTGCTATGATTGTGCTGAAAGATCCGATTTTAAGCCGAACTAGGACGTACAACCCCTTGCAAATCGTAGATTTTTTGTCGAGGCTCGATACTTATTACGAAAGAAAACTCATCGATTTGGCCAACAGTCGTTTCGATTCGGTTCGATTGTCTCGCTTTCTTTTTATCGAATTGCCTCGAGAAGCTTACACGATCACTCAGAATTCAGAGAACGAATATGAAGTGCACAATGATACGAAAGATACGACATATCAAGTAGACATTACTCTAGGCATGTGCGAGTGCAGAACCGGCAAATCTGGTGCTCCTTGCAAACACCAGCTTTTGGTGTTCCGTAACTTTCCAGTTCCTATCTACGACTGCATCCCTCCCAACACGGTTGAAGAGAAAAACTCCCTCCTGCACTTAGCTACGGGGCAAGCAATAGAAAATGAATCTAGTAGTGATATAATTACAAAAGCGGTTGAATCCGCTATGGAGGAGCCGTGTCCCACTCCGGAGATATTGCCAGATTTGGAGGCATGTGGTGACAATGACTTTTTCCTCGAAGAAAGTCCATCGTGTGCAACAATGGTGCAAAGCTCAGAGTTAAGTCATCCCGGTGTTCTTAATGAACCCAACTCATCGCTTTCTTTGCAAAATGGATCTTTAATAGAAACATCAGTTTTGGATCATAACTCTCCCATTCATTCGCAGGATGTTGCCATTCCTCAACACGGTTTACTTTCCCAGTTGGCTGATAGTAATCACCAATCCATTTCCTTAAATCATCCAGTCAGTTCCCAATTAAGCCAGCAGTTAGTAAACATTGAAGAGAACATTTCCCATTTGCCTCACGGTTCAGCCGAAACTGCGATTGTTCCAGCCCCTCCTCCTCCTCCACCACCACCCTTCCCTTCCGTTAGCAATTTAGCATCAGACGAACAGGCCGTAACAGAGCTTTTAAACCAAATTTTCTTGAAATTAAAAGAAAGAACGATAGTATCACCTCAACTTTTCAAGCCTGCTTTAGGGACTTTTTTGAAGAACTTAAATAATTTGTCTGCGGACTCTTCTCTCGAGTATGCACTCTATTCTTTTGGAAAGTTTTCGAAATCGGCCAGCCCTCTCTTCAAGAGAAAAATAGTCAATAATAAATTAATCGGTTTTCAATCTATCGGTGACATGAAGAGAAAAAAACTATCCTTACAGACTCTTAGAAATTCTACCTCAAAGAAGCAGTTATAACAGCGAAATGTAGATTCCATTTTTAAAAGTGTTACGAATCATTGCCTACAGTGTGCAAAATAAGAAAAAAAATTAAGCTTCTGAATAACATTTGGTCAAATGACCAGATTTTAATGGTTTGACCTAAAATGTGTTACTAATTGATTTGTGTGGGTGATATTTTAGGGTACGAAATCAGGCAGAAAAACCTTTTTCTGATTATTCAGAAAAAGTTGGTTTTGTTGGTAGAAAAAAAAACATGTTTATACGTGTTTTTTTTCCTGGCGATTTGGATTCTTGACTAACAAATTATGGTCCCAATAAATCAGTCATGAGGGTGGCAGAATGTTTGAGCTCTTTATATTAAAATTAGCTATTGTATAGTTTGCCATATCACTCGAAATATTTTAAAGAACAAATTTATTTTTGCACACAATTTTTAAACTTGTTTATCTAAAAGTAATTTCATTTAAAAAAAATAATTTTTCAGTTGCTACGAAGATATTTTTATATCATTTTAATTAGCAATTTTAAATTAATATTTCCAAAATTAGAATGTAACCGCTAAAAGTAATTTCATTTAGAAATTAATTTTTGAATTTTAAGGTAGAAAAATTTTTACATTAATTTAAATTATGTAATTTCCAATTTTCTAAATTTAATCTTAATGGTAAATTTCTAAATTTAAACATAACTGCTAAAAGTAATTGCATTTTAAAAAATGTTTGAATTGTAAGGTACAGAAATTTTTATATTAATTTTAAATGTGTAATGTGGTTGAATAGTTTCTGAGTGATGAAATGTCAAAATATCCTTTTTATAAGTCTGCATTCCTCAAAAATTATTTAATCGACTACATCAAAATTTCGGATTTTATCATTTAAAATCGCTTAGTTTAAAATAATGTAAATTTCTTTTTACCTTAGGGTTCAAAACATTTTTTATTTATTATTAAATTAGAATAAAGTAACATAAAGTATGAAGAAGAATAAATAATTAAAAATGATTTTTAAATGGAATTACCGTTGGGTAAATTAGTTTCATAAATGTGATCAAAAATATTTTTGTTCATTTCAATATTTCTTGAAACATATGGCAAACTATGCAATAAATGAAGGGTCTAAACTTTTTACTGCTTATCTTGGCCATTAAAATCATGTTTTGATTGACTATTGAATTCATGTTTTAAGAATCAAAAATCAAAATCTGTTTTTATTTTTTTAAAGGTATATTTATTCAGAAAAAAAAAACATTTTTGTGCCCTATTTCATACTTAAAATATTGTGCCCAAATCAATTAACATACTTAAAGTTAGCTCCTCAAAACATTGAGGTGTTCTTTATTGTATTCTGCACACCATACAGTGCGCCAAAAAAAACAAAAAACAGACCGCCCCGAATAACTTTTGATCTAATGATCGGATCTTTTAGAACTCATTCTTAATTATTCAAGGGGGTTACTTCAAATATGCCGGGAAATCTGGGAAATATAATCCTAATAGTTTGGTCAGGACAGCTGCCCAGAGTTTTGATCTCCTAATGTTAATTGTTAAATTTATATACCTTACAATTAAAAAGTTTTACGACTTTTGATAAGTTCTCGAGATATGGCGATGTACGCAAAAGGGGTCATTAGGGGGTCCAAAGCTTGAACCGCTGGTATACGAATCCGTCGAAAAAAGGGTGTGTTTATTCAGAGAAAGTACGTTTTTGTGTCTGATTTCGTAAGTTAAAATATCGTCTGCGCTAAATAATCACCCCCTCGAATCATTAAGAATGAGTCCTAAAATGTGAAGATCCGATCATTAGATCTAAAGTTATTCAGGGTGGTCCCTTTTTTTTGGCACACTGTGTATTAGTTTACAATTTAATTTTTAACTAATATTTGCCAAAGTAATTAATGTTTTGTTACAAATCATTTTACAAATTATAAATTTGTTTAAATATTACTCTAATTTTTTTTCAATTATTGTTTTCAAAAATAGTCCACTAGCATTGATTTCAATTTATTACTCTTATTAAGTTAGAATCTGAATATCATTAATAATTTCTTTTTTTTTTCCGCCATACATGCATTCTGTATAACCTGCTTCTAATGTATAATTTTATCTACTACTTCTTATATAACTAGTTACTGAACTATAACTGCACAACTAATTACTTAACTATTTCTATATAGTGTAATACATTTATTTATTATTATTTTTGTTTAATTTTAATTGTCATTTTCAAACTGAGTTTAGGGCAACATGTTTGTTTTCCTGAACAATGGAACTTGTTTTTTATAACGTTAAATTGTGAAGTTAATGCTAATTGTGTCAAAACTCAATGGGAAAATATTTTACTAATATCCCTTTTTTGGTAAAGCAGATAGGGGCTTACAAAATTATTATTATTGTTTGTCCTCTATTTATTTTTTCCTTCTTTTTTTTTAAAGAGTTTCATTTTATATTTTCAGTGATTTTTTTTATTGCTCTTTTATTTCTTAAAATAAAATAATTAAATAGTTCAATATATTTCATAGTTATTAGCCATTTTTATTAATATTTACATTTTAGTAGCCTACTTTAATTTCAAAGAGCATTGTTCTGGGAAATACCATTGAATTTTTTTGTTTCATAAGCATTTAAAATAGATTAATGAATTACTATGTAAATAAATTACTTTAGCAAAGTTTGGAAACATTTGGGTAGTATCTTAGTTAAGTAACTTTATTTACATTTCATAGAATATGTAATATCAAAAAATGACATAAACAATTAAAATCATTTTCTATATCACTCTAAAAGTAAATCATAATTCTTCTTTCTTTAACCAATGTACTTTTATTATAATTATTTCAAATATGATTGGCTTTTATTTATTTATTGTTATTATATTGAAAACTTGAATTATATTTGAAGTAAGATACAATTAACATGGAACAATGAGTATATTTTTATATGTAGAATAAACTTTATCTGTTGATTATTATAAAGTAGCTTTTTTATTTTACTTTACACACTATATTACATTACATAATGCGCATTATTTAAAACGCAAAATAAAAAAGAATGAATTAATGCTTTTAAAATTTTTTTTTCAAATGCTCTTGAAATATACCTTTTTATACTTAGATAAATCTGTTTATTAAAACATTATCCTTAATTCATTGTTTAAACAGTTAAAATGGCCCTATTTTCCTGCTTTAGTTCTTTCGGGGGGGGGGGGGGAATTGAATTCATGGCATGGAATTGTAGGCATGGGACAAAACTCACTTTCCCGTGTAGAATATTATGGTCACAACTAAACATGGCCAATCTTGTGCAACTACAGGGTTAAAAAAAAACATTCTATCGTTTGATTTTGCTAGTTTAGATTATGTTTTGAAGTAGTAATTTAGTAACTAAATTTAATTTTGGTTTATATATGCCAAACGTAACAAGGGTTTTGAATATTAGGACCAGTTCAACATGAACAGGTGGTTTTGCAGACATGGGGCAGAACTCGCTTTTTCCGATTTAGGATCTTAAAGCCACAAACATGACCGATCTTCGCAAATGTAAGGTTAGGAAATATCGTCACGCAAGTTTAAAGCATGCTTTAGAGGAAGAAAAATTATAATTGCATCTATATAAATGTAATAAAATATATTGGGAAAGATTTTGTTTTGTTAGATATGTAAAACATACAATAAATTGAGGGATAATACTGAGCTCCTGTCATATGGTTTTATTGGATATAGGGTTGCGCCTCGTATGACTCAGCAGAAAAAAAAAAAAAAAAGGTTCTGAATCTTGTAACAAAATGTCCTTATTACAGTTTTCAAAACAGCATTTTCTAAATATTAAAATATGAAATAGTTAAACAATATCTTGGAAAATACAATAAAATTTACAATTCAAATTTTACACGATTTTCAAACTATTGGTAAGAAATAAGCTGATATTCGAAAATTCACTTACTTTTTGCTCGAAGATTTCTTTAATTCACGATGTTTTAATCTATTTATCTGCATTAAATTTTTAATAAATATGTGCTCGATGTGTCTCTAACAATAATAATTCTAAAACGTGAAACAACAAATTATTCTGAGCAAACGACTTTAAATTGCGTAATTTTAGATTTGTGTTATAAGTTTTAATTTTAAGCTTTTATTTATAAATACATTTCAGGTGTCAAATTTACTACATCAACACTTCTTTAAATCGTACAAATATTTTAAAACTAATATTAACAAATTTTAGAATATATTATAAGAAAATGTATTTTTTTATTTCGTTTTCCCATGAAATTAAAAAATATCGTCTGCAAGGGTGACCTTCCTCGAAGCATACATACTGACCAAAGATGGGCATTTGTCATTCAGAATAAAGAATGATGAATAATTATTCAAACTCTGAATAATGAATAAAGATTTATTCATTAGTCAGAAATATTTTGAATAAAGAATAAATCATTCTTTATTCAGTATCCTTTATTCATTAGTCAAGAATAACTGAATAATTTCACTGGTCAACAAAAATGGGTACGGAATACTCTGACTACGATTATGACAACTACAAATAAAACGTTAATCCTTTTCAAGTATATTTATATAATAGTTGAGGAAATTTACTTTTGTCTAACATAAAGCATACTTTTGAGAAATGGTTACATGGCAAAAAAGCGTTTAATTTTTTAAGTTAAAATTTTATTTAAAATAAGATTGTCGTTTGCTTTCAAAAACTATAAGAAATTGTGTTTTATAGATTTTAGAAAAATTTTTTAAAATGAACTTAAGTAACTAAACTGTTATAAACCTACTTTTTAGCACAACTAAGTATGTTACGCTGGAGTAAGTTTAAATGACATAAAATTAAATACTAATACTTGTCTCATACTTGTTTTATAGTTAAATTCCTAAAATAAGACGTTTAAGAGAAAACGATGTTTTGCATCTCGTTATAGACAAAGACATATCGATTGCATTTTTCGCTGGTTATTCAAAATTGTATTCAGAAAAATTACTCATGACTAATGAGTTTATTCATCAATCATTATTCAAAATTTTTTATACATTTGCATAATGAATGATGAATAATGACTAAATTTTCATATGAATAATCATTCAGAATAAATTGATTCTGGATAAATTTAGTTATGAATAAAATTTTCGTGAATGATGCCCATCACTGATACTGACACATAATTTTTCATTTCAACGGAAGATATTAATAAACTAAATCTGTATTTAATGTCTGTGGTTGAGCTTATTCTTAATATGAATTGAAAGTTTTTATTTTATTCTATATAAAAGGAATAAATTTTTCCTTTTTGGTTATTAAATAAAAGTAAACCAAAAAATAATGAACAAGAGTCATTTTTATAATATATTTTGTCATTTTTTTTTATTTGTCATTTTTAATTTCTTGAAACTATATTTGACAAATATTTATTATAAGCTATATTATTTATTTTAAATTATGTTGACATTTCAAGTTACAACTTATACTAAATCTTTTCGAGTGTTTCAAAATTTTAAAACTAATTTTGACATATTTTAGAATATATCATAAGAAGAACGTATTATTAAAATTTTTTTCGAAGAAATTATGGGTGTGCATACATATTAACTTATAATTTTGCATTCCGAAGAAAGATTTAAATACGCATTTAATATCTGTGATTGGCCTTATTCTTAATATGAATGAAAAGTTTTTATTTTATTCTATTAGTGTTGTATTATATTAGATCGAACTTTTCTTATTGACTTTTATTTTGGTTGCTGTTTTTGAATAATTTCAAGAACTAATGAATAAGATACATTTTTATTTTCATAATATATTATTAGTAATTTGTCAATTATTTTCATTTCCTATTCATTATCTTTAATTTCTTGAAACAATAGATTTACAGAATATTTACCATAAACTGTATTTTCCAAATAGTAAAATATTGAAGTTGATTAACAATTTACACATAAATTACATTTTAATACTGTTGAATAATGTATTCGTTTTCCCTAAAATGGCGTGGTGTGCCGTTTACACTGTTATAACAAATAAATAATTTAATTTTTTTAAGCTTACTTATTTGTAGTTTAGGTCATGTCATATTTTTTCTGTTTTGATATAAGTTAGCACGCACGAACTAAAAGTAGGAAAAAGAAAAATGAGGTTTTGTCTCGCTCACTATGCATACACAAAAGGTGCGGTAAGTCTTATTTTCTGTTTTCAGCTCCTATATTAAAACTATTTTTATTTCTCATAAATCACAGTTTGTTAATTCCATCTAAAAAGCCAATCATCTTAGTATAGAATGTTATCATAGTAATTTTATACCCTAATATGGCTCAAAACCAAGCATACTGAAATTGAAACAAATTCAACCAATACCTTAATCGTTCATTTTGATAGTGAATTTCTACTTAAACTGATTGTTTTAATAGATTATAGCTTTGGACCACAGAACAATTTCAAATTTATGAGGATGTAAATTTGAATGCATTTTAATATTCTTTTTTTTTTCTTTTTTTTTTAATTACGCTATTATTAACACTCTAAATTTTAACCTCTTTTCCTTTTAGTAAAAATATTTTTTCTCCACTTTCTAACTAGCTATAGTATTTAAACTATTTAACTGGATAGAGCTCTATCTATTTTAGATGAAAATATAAGTCTAGAATTTATCGTTAGTAAATATTTCGACCGTTTACAAATATCATAACAAATAAAGCAACACAAAACTAAAAAAAAAAAGAAAATATTTCAATAAAATGTTCAAAAACTGTATTTTCTAATTGACTTAACGATGGGGAAAAATATTTTTGGTGAACCTAAAAATGTAAAACGTCACTTTCGCAGCCGAAAGTGATGCATCACCGAAAATTATCCCCACACGTCCTTTAAAAGTGATACGCCCTACACTTCCGTCTTAGGTCAGACAAACATAAAACTATTTTCTCTTTTTAATTGCTCTTAAAAAATGAAGTTTTTGAAATATTTATTTTATTTTAATATGCGTATTTTCAATACGTATTTGAAGGAAGTTAAAATTAAATCTACATACTCATACGAGAAAAAAAAGTCTTGTATACTCCCAGTGTTTTTCGCATTTTTAAATCTCATTGAAATAAGCTCATATCAAATTACACTGAAAAGCTTTTCAAAATTCATTATAATGTCAAAATGGTATATCTATCGTCTTCTTTCCTATTCTTACGTCTATGTTAGAAACTTTTCGTTTGCTCTGTAAATGATTACATCAAACAAGAGTTCATAATTAAATATTTAACCTGAAGCCCTTTTATAAACTAAGTACGTTTATAACTAAAACTTTTTAGACAAGTACCTACTAGTACTTATATAACTAAAACTTTTTAGGCTAGTACAAGCTCTAAAAACTAGCACTTTTATAATTAAAACTCTTTAGACTAGTACTAGCACATTGATAACTGAAACTTTTATGGCAAATTGTTTTTAATTTCTATATAAAGCTCATTCAAACGGATAAAAAATGCTTTTTAATATGCTTCCCCTAAAGTGTGAAATCCATTATTTCATTTCATTAAATAACTAGTCGAGTGAAGTATTGATCGTTAAAGTGTGAAATACGGCTGCTTTTAGTCCGTTTTGAACCACTTATTTGCAATGCTGTTGTTTTTAAAGGTAGAATTGAGAGCTTTTCCTTATCAATTAGTCATCAGCAATAGGAATAAAGAGGTTTCAGCTATTTATGATCCATTAATTTAACTTTTAAATTGTTTATGTTTCACTTTAATGGTCTTTCATTCATATGATTTACACCAGCAATAAAAATGTATAATCCCAGATAGCAAAAAAAGGTTTATTTTCAATCACCTTTTACTGTAAACCTAAAAAGGTTTTTTTTTTTATGCGGTTTACGTGTAAACCTTCTAATCTTAAAACGAGATCTGTGACCATCTGCTCTATTCTACGCACATTACCCTAATCCAAAACCTTGGAAAACAACATTCATTATAAAAACCTGAAACTCGAGGTTGCCTTAAGGTTTTCAAGCGTGAAAAACCATTGAATAAAGTTAGTCTTAAGGTGAAAATCATCTTAAATTTAGGTAATTATAAGGTTTCTTTTTGCAACGTCTTGTATGCTCAATTAAAATCCACCTTGTTATGAAATTTTAATGGACAATGCAATTAGATCCTAACGCTAGTGTGACGTCAGCTAAAACGTCGTAAGGGATCTAAGTGACCATTTTACCAAAGTGACAATACTTTTTTAAAAAAAGCTTAAAAACTAATTTTTAATCCTTGTAGGATGAAAGGTTTTAAACTGCAATATTTTCGCTTAATTGAAATTTATTTTTTAATGAAAACATTTTCGTGACAATAAAAAGAAAATTCGGACACAAGGTTGTTGTAAGGTTACATGCTTTCTGGGAATGGGACTAACCTAGGTAAATATTTAGTGGCCCAAAAACTTTGAAAGAAGAAAAATCGAACTTCATAATTATTTATTGCCATTTATAACACCCTAAAACTTAGGTTCCTTACCTCATAATAATTAAGAATTAGTATTTATCAAAATGAAGTGAAATAAAAGTTAAAATAAAATTAATAAATAGATTCAACGTAGAGATTAAAATGCTGGAACTGAATAAATAAATAAATAAACGAGGTAAACAGAAAGTAAGAACAAATAAAATATTGTATTTAAAATTATTTATCTAAAAATTAAAAAAATTCAATTCTAAGAGATCAAAAAATATTATTTCTTTGATGAAAATTATATTGTCAGCAAAACTTGCAAATTTGAAATTTCAACATTTAGTTTTTAAATTTTTTGTTCCAGACTCTTTTAGTTATTTCATTTGAATACCACGAAGTTGAATTCCATACCATGCGTAGAACAGTAAAATTAGTACAATTGTTTTAAAATGCATAGAATTCGATCTAAAAAAGTATTTTTCGTTATAATTTTGTAAATTCCAAACATATTTCAAGGCGAAAAAATTTGCCACCCATACGCATGATTTTAGCGACATTTGTAGATCATTTATCGACAATTGTCGCCATAACTGGCGTGATCTCTAATGAATAGTTATTGAAACCGTGATGGCTCAGGGGGTAGAGCGTTCGCCTTCGAATAAGGTGAACCGAGTACGAATCCCAGCGATGACTGATCGATACAAATTCCACATCCGATTTCCACTGACCACAGTTCTGACGTAAAATATCCTCAGTGGTAGACGGATCATGGGTTAGAGTTCCCTTGCCTTCAGACGTGGGAGGCTTTCGTGGTTTTCCTTCCCATGTAATGCAAATGCGGGTTCGTTCCATCAAAATGTCCTTCACGAAAACAAATTGCACCCAATACTTGATTCAGGAGCTCCCTTGTCTTCTGGATTGGGCTAAAAATTACAATGCTACGGAGTTGAACATTAGCAATTGTAAACCTAAAAATTAAAAATTAGGTCTGCTGTTCAGTTATATATATATATATATATATTCTTTGGAGACGTTATATATATATATATATATATATATTCTTTGGAGACGTTATATATATATATATATATATATATAGAAAGCATTTTTTACCCGCTTGAAATACTTGGTTTATTCAAAAATACAAAACTTTTTCTTTTTTTCGCAAAACATATTGCACTAAAAGATAATTCCGTCGACGCTAAATAAAACCTCGATTAGCATTTGTTCGTGACATCCTCATATTATGCTTGTTACACACCTTTTTACCGGTAGTAAGTGTCAGGCATAATCATCCATAAATTATGTCTCTATTTTTGTCATATTTAGTTGAAGGCTATTTCCCGAATTCCATTCTTTGGAGCATGGAAACATATATCATTTCCGCTATACTTTACAGAAAGACATTTTCCCAAAACTGTCATTGGCGAAGGCAGAAGATGGCCTTGCAAACAGATGACCATTATATTTTAAAAAAAAAAAAATTATCTTATCTCTCTAAAATAATTTATAGGTAGTTAGTTTTAATTATTTCGTAACTAATCTGATCCCGAAATAAACAATTATTGAAAATTTTATAAAAGACAATTTTTTTATATTCATTAATTTTAATAGGAATAATTGTTAATTAAGTGAAAACACACTTATAGGGAGAAATACGAGTTACCGCTTGAAAAAATAGACGATTCTTAAGATTATTTTATTTGCTAAGATTTTTTTGTGGATTCTGATTTTTTAATAAAAAATATAAAAAAATACGTGTTTTTATATTTGTAAAATGTTTCTAAGAATTAAATTTTAACTTAAATGCGTTCGTGTAACTAACGTTTAAAAAGCCAAGAACCAATTAGGTAGTTGTAACACATAAATGTTTTTATTTTATATTTCACTCACTTCTAAGAAAAATATAGCCATTCATTAAATTCTTATAACTGAATACTTGAATTCGGACTTACGTGAACCGTAATAAACTAAATTCAATTTATTAGAGGAAAAGATTCTTTGTTTAAAGGAGAAAAAAAAATGATATAAAATAATTTATGTATACATCTGCTTTATGTTTGGCTTTTAATGAAAAGTGTCTAGTGTGCAAAATAAAAAGCGGACCAGCTTCAGTAACTTTTGATTTTTATGATCGGTCTGTGCAATGTCTGAAACTATTTTGTATTAAAATGAACAAAAATGTTTTATTTGAAATTAATTATAAAGTTATTAATACTTATCAAAATAAAAAAAATGAGACTATTTTGTCCACTGTACAATGCCGTCAATTTATATATAAAAAAGTAAATAAATAAAATGTTTTAAGCGGATTGATTTGTTCTTTATTCTTAAGCAACATTCATTGCCACATTTAAAAAAAAAGAATAAAAGAAAAGAAATAAATTTCGATTAAATGTCAAACTAAAATGGAATGAAGAGCTAAGAAGAGCCCCGCGGAAATGCGCACCACATTATAACAAGTTAGACAGGGATTGTAAAAATGTTTTTCCAACAATGTTAAAACTGTAACAGTGTAAACACTTTTACAGAGTTACCAAACAAGCGCTTCCAAACTATTTTATTTTTTTTTTCTAAACAACAATTAGAGAATAGAAATTAAAAATGAATTTTTGTAATAATAAAAAATTAAAAAAAAAGCGGTTAATTTTTTTTTAATTTCAAATAATTTATACCAGTATAAAAGTTTTTTTTTTATAGTTTTTATTCTAAAAAGTTTACATTATTTTCTACTTTTTAAATATTTTGATATGAGCACAATGGGAAAAATGGATTAACGTATACATTTGACTTTTATAGTAACAGCTTGTCATTAAATTACTTAAAAAAAGAAACTTTATATTTTTATTACGAAAATTTATCAATGTGTTTTTTTATTTTATTTTATATATTCTAAAACCAGCGCAAAAGAAATGGATTTAAAATGGCTTAATACTTTTGACTATAAAAAAATTATGATCATTATTATTATTATTGATACTTTTTTACATTTTGTATCTTTTGATATCATTACTGAAAAAAGAAATAAGTTTGAAAGTAATTTTATACTTTTTCGTAATAAAAATGATGATGATTAAAGCTAAGCAGTAAAAGAATTAATATTTTAATGAAATTATCAATGGAAAAATTTCAATTTATTTGTTTTTGTTCTAAAAATATTTTTATTTGTGTTATGGAGAGTGGAGAGCGTGAATTTCCTTTACAAACTAATTTATGAGAGCCAAATTTAAGGCAGATTTTAAAAAAAGTACTGCACATTCTAGATAACCAATTGCATTGAAAACCTCGATTTGCTATACTGTAATTGAAATTTCAATTCAATTACCTGTAAATAAATGAAGTTGTAATTTTTTTGTTGAAAATATTTTTATTTGTATTATAAAGTACAAAAAGTATGAGCTTATATTTCCAATTACTTTATAAGATTCAAATTTAAAACGCTTTTTAAATTTTAAATCACTGTATTGTTCATTCTAGAAGACAAATTGTATTTAAAAAAATAAAATCTGCATACTGTGCTTAAAAGAAACTTATAATGACCGATGGCAATCTATATGATTGTTAAAGCAGAGGAACAAATAAATTTTTCTTTGTTATGTATAATAGCGATTTAAAGTTTATATGATGCATACATTATAAATCATTTAGTTAATGTAAAATGTGGAAGAAATACATACTAGTATAGTGTCACAGTAAGTGACCGAACTTAGTGGTTGTTGACTTCCACAGGAGAAAGTTGACAATCACATAGTCGCTCTGGTAAATGTCCAAAATATATACTGGGGCTAGTTAAGGGCCACTGCCCGGTATGCCCTACATCAATGTTTCTTTTATGGTCAAGTGCCACAGCCCAGTATGCATTTAACCGGTACTCCGAACACTGAAGTTTCTCCTAATCTATCCTCAGAAGATATTAAAAGATCGGATCAATGTAATAATATCAACGAATAAATTAATATCAAATCAGATAGAACAAATATTTCAGACATTCGCGAAAGCGACTATGTGGTTGCTGACATTCACCGGTGAAAGTCGACATTCTCTTGATTTCGGCCATTCCCGGTAACATGTGCACAAGTGTGCTTCATCTTTTACATAAACATATTACATTAAGAAATAGACTCGTATGTTATGTTTTTGAGTCACATATGTTTACCGTGCTCACTCAACATATGTATTACCATAGGAGACCGAATCTATGTTTCTCTTTATCACAGCAAGTTAAAGTTTGTAATTTACATTTTCTTACTTATAGTACTAGTTTATTACAAAATGCAGCAGAGTTAATTACTAATAAAACTGTAGTTCATCTTCTAAAATAATTAAAATAAAAAATCTTGACTTGGTCTTTTAGGATTATGAGCAATTCATACGTTTGTCGTGGGTATTAAATATAAATGCTAACTTATTTATTAATTTACCCATGATGATGTAATTGGAAAAAAATTTCTGCATACTTGAATATGTGCCATTAACAGAATTACTTGCTACACTGTACAAAATTCCGGATCAAATTACGGTAAAAAGTACTGGCACTCCTTTTTACTTGGCCGGTATTTTCAGGGTCAACCCTCCAAGCGATGAAATCTTTAGCAAATTTGTGATAAAATTTCTCTGATAGACACGATTACCTACCCATAAAATATTTAAAAAAAACTTTTTTTTTTTTTTGCAGAAAAGCCACCATTTTAAATTTCGGAAATACCCGTATCTGAAATATAAATCATGCCAGCTTCAAAGACGAACAATTAAACAATAAAGGTAATTTAGAATTGTCTCAAAATTGTTAAAAAACACTTTCAATTGAAATATCTAAACCTGGCTTTGGGCTCAGTACAAATAATAGTATAGCAACTCCATTGTCTAAAATATATGATAAAAGCAACAAAAAAATTTTTTTTCCTTCGAAATACCCATAGAGAAATCGTTTTGTTTTTGCAAAATCTTCCATCATCAGTAAACAATACCTTCTCCTATTCAAGCTAAGAAATTAAATGAACTGTTGCCGACATTTCAAATATTTCACATTGTCAAAGTTGACCGACATTTAATGTCTCGCAAAAAGAAAGTTTTATTTTTATTCATTCTATTTGCCCTCGAAGAGTTTTTTTTTTCTTAAAAATAAAATACCAAAAATTCACAGCCCAAACAATCCAATGGTCCAGTGATCAAGCAGTTGGACAAATCGAGTATCAAAACTTTGCATGCCAAAAAGCAGGGGATTCTCTGGAATCGGTGTGCCTAGGCAGATGACGTAAGTGGAGCGAAAAATAACACCATTCCAGAAAGATGTGCAAACAATTAGAACGCGGAAGTATGGGTGGCGGCATCGCCTTGTGACGTTGGCCATGACGGACAATGGGCAACGGGTGGAGTCAGTGTATTAAAATGAAACGACAACAAGTTCTTTGCCCTTTTAGATCCGCAATCCGTCCATGCCTCGTCTTCAAGTAACTGTTACTTAGGCTATTAGTGAAGTGGATTCTGTTGGAACAGCCATTCATCTGATATCGCGTTTTGGTATCTATTTAGCTGAAGACCATTTGCCGCTTGAAGCTCGCTACTTCCCAAGGATAATTTACCCCCCGCAAGTAAGTGCCCATGCTATGCCTAGTGGATTTCTTTACATTGCATATATCTATGGATTACTAAAAGCTTGTTGAGGTTCTAAACATTAATATAACAGTGAATGTGGATTTTTGCATCAGGATTATGTCTTCCAGCACTGTTCGTTATATTCAACAATTTTACGAGGGAGCAGACGTTTCCCTCCTCTAAGAAAGTCGAATCAGCCATTGAAAATATTTCAGTTTAAAATTATTACTTTAAGAACTGCTTAAAACATACACAATTATCTTTTCAAGCAATCAGAAATGCACCTTTGCATTTATATAAGAAGTACTTACTTTTGGTGTGTTCAAAGTAATTTTTATGTATTATAATATAAATGTTGAAAATCTTTATCTTTAATATCTTTATCTTATTGTGTATCTTTAAAAGAACTATTTAAGTGTAGTGCTCTCACGTACGGGTATTATAAGGTCAGAATTCTACAACAACAATGAAATTTTAAAGGCTTAATTTATAAAAAATCCTATACTTTTAAAATTTTAATTATTTATTTATAGGTAATTAACATTTTATACTCAGCATAACTTTTATTCAGTCGATCTTCAGATAATATTCAGACTTAATTTTTAAAATGTTTTCTTATTGTATAATTAATATTCATGATACTTTTCTAAGATTAATCTGAAATTAAGTTCCGACTAGGTGTTTGCCGACTGAGTTATTTCACCTGACTTGGCTCAATAATGTAGGCTATAGAGAATTTCCAATATCTAAAAACATTGGAAACTACATTAAATTGTTCTAAAGTTAATTTTCTTTCAGAAAGAACCAGATAGATCTATAATACAAATAAAGCAAACCCGCTGTTATATTTCCCCATTTCTCTTCGTCCCAAGCATCAGTGTCACGTGCTACCTCTCATTTGGCGATTTTGGCGGAAAAAGCAGGGTTCGTGGTAGTTTTAAGATGAGTACTTTTTTCTGGAAGATTCGTGTTCGCTTGATGCTTGATATTCGTTTGATCTCAGTATTTGGCCCGAAGGGCCACTAACTGATTCGTCATAATCTGTAAGACATAAGCTTAATAGACATATATAAAGTAATGAAACAAATAATAAAAGTAGTGGGCTCCAATTTCAAGAATTAAGATATTGAGCACAATGAAATAGTCAAATATAAACATGAGAATTGAATACAGTTAAATTAAAATGAGCATAGAATAAAATTATTTACAAAATATGTACATTATTTATATAATATATACAAGATTGGAATTGTGTTTGTGTAATAAGTGTTGCTCGCTGTGAAAATTAACAGGAATGCTCTTTCCTCGGGGCTGGCTGCATCCTGGTGTTATAATATGTGGTGTAGTGTTATTTAAATCTTAAAGTAATTTGAGATAATACAGTCAGAACTTAAAAAGGCAGTGACTGTACTACAATTAATATTATCAACAATAATATCAAGGTTAAAAATAAGATTAAACTCTGAGGTAGTGCACTTTGTAGCACCACTAAAAAATTTAGTGTTTAGTTTTGCGATAAATTCATTAATGTTATAAATTTTTAAATCCTTCCTAAGTGAATCGTTACTTATGACTCTGGGTGCTCCTAGCATCATTCTTAGTATTTTTCCTTCAGCATTAGAAAGTTTTTTCTTTAGGTTGTTTGTCATAGTAACTAAGGCCGGGCAAGCATTCGTTAATATAGGTCGTATAGTTTGCAAGTAAATTAAAATTTTATTAAATAAGTCTAGAATTGAGTTTTTGCCTATTATTGGGCTAAGGCCGAAGTATGCTCCGTTAGCTTTTTTAATAATTTCATTTATGTGTTGGCTCCAGCTGAGATTTTGAGAAATGGTCACACCTAAGTATTTAACAGTATTAACAGGTTTTATAATAGTATTAATGAGGGTCATTGAAAAGTGATGTACAATAATTAACTTTAAAACTTAAAATTATTTTTAGACTCTTGCAGTAAACATTAATAGACAATTCACTTGTAACTAAATTTAAATACCAAACGAAAATATTCAAAATAAAATATTCAAAATAAAATTAGAATATAAATAAATATTATGTTTTTACTTCACATAAAATAAGTACAAATAAATATTACTATTTACAACAATATCTAAAGATTGAAGCTAACCAGAAGTGCTTATTTTTATCACTAGTTTTAAATCCAAATAATATACTTAACTTTTTTAAACATCTTATTAATATTTATGTACATAACTAAAAAATAGCATGTTTAAGAACACTAGCACTTTTCTCTACAAACAAATTTATTTTACACTTATGTTTCATTTCAAGTATAATCATTTTAAACACTTTCTAAAATTAAACTTAACTTGTTCAATTTCAAAAACTTCAATATATTTCCCTTTTATATTTCCAGCTTAAATAAAGCTTTAATTCAAACTTTAATAGCAACTAATTTCTTTACGAGTTAATTTTTAAAAAAAAAGTAAATCATACATATGAATAAGGAAATAAGACTAATCTGAACATTACATCACAACATAATATTTATAATTATATAAACTATCTTTAAAACAAAGCAAAGGAACTAAAGAAAAAGCAAAAAAATCTTATTATTTAAATAAAAATCATTTTAAATTAAATAGTTTATAAAACCTTTCTTGAATAATAATTAAACTGTTTTAGTTTCATAGTTAAAAACAAAAACCTAAGTCTTAATTATCGTTTTACTTTACTACTATCGTTTGGCGATTAAAGAATATATTTTCATTATATTTACTTTCACTCTTACAACGTTAGCCAAATTTGGGGTAATTGGCGAATTTCGTAGTGCAATGATTTCTGTAGTTCGGAAAATGTTAATATTCTTTTACCATTATTTTTCACCTCAATTCTTTTCTTTAAACTTCCAGTTCCACTGATTAATTTTTTTGGCAAATTTTACCAACTGTTCCAAGTTCCATTTTTTTGCACCAATGACTGAACTTTTCTTTCAATCTTACTTTATTAGCACTATAATTTTCCAATATGGCACATATCTTTTGCACTTATACTCGTTCTCGTTGATTCGATGATGAAAATTACAATTGGCACTCAATGTTTTCATCTTAACCTTTACTCGTAACAGCTTTAATTTTCCTTGAAATCGTTTGCGATTTAGTTTCAATCGCGTATGGATAAATTTATCATCAATAATATTTGGCGACTCTTTAAGTTTTAATCTTTGCATAACACCAATTCTATCAAAGTACTTTTTTCTTTTCCTTTTGGCATTAATTTTTCTCCATTGGCTCATTTTCTAGCCACTTCCATTCTTAACTAAGTTCTTATGAAGGATTTTTATTTGTTCAGCGTTTGCTGGCGTTTTCTTTCTTGAACAAAATTGTTCATTCCTACACGGCAAATTATCCACTTTGGTTTCAATTTTATCTTTAGCACTGTTCAATACTATTTTAGTCGAAAATCTTTTACGTTTCTCTGTAACTAATGCCTTAGTACCCATTTTGTCACCAATGTCTGGCAAACTTTTACTACCTTTATTAGAATCAATCTCCATCATTTCTTCCATAACTGATGATTCAGTACTAACATGGTTTTTAGTAGATTTTACTTTCGAAATCCTTTCAATTCTTACATTTCTTTCTTCTTTCTGGCAAACTTTATCATTTTCAACCAAAATTACTTCACAATTTTTCGTTGAATAAGTATCTGCATATGATGCTTCTTCCTGGCACTTTGGCAGTGCTATTTCTTTTTCTACAGTTTCTACCACAAAACTAACTCGCTTGACTTGGCAATCATCTTTTTCTTCATTTTTCATCTCAACTTTTTCTTGGATGACTTGATATTCCTTTTCGTCTACCACCTTTACTATCTCTCTAGAAACTCCGTCGATTAATTCGCCTTTTGGTACTGTACTTTTTATTTCTGTGCTTAGTACACATGGACTAACTTCCAACATCATATCTATTTCTGCTCCTTCTATTTGGTTCTGTTCTTTCCGATTCTCCCTAAAAATATTTCTAACACTTTCCACAATGTTTTCATCATATTATTCGAATTCCTTACAAAAATTAGCTTCATTTATTTTTATTTTATACTCTTCAAAACTTGGAGAACTCCAATTAGACGCATTTTAAAAATATTTTCTTCCCAATCTATAATCACATTCCTATTTACTTTAGTAATGGGTTCCATTTCTTCTGGTACTACTGTTGGCGAGACTATTATTCTTTTGGAAGTCAATTGGCTACTTTTAGAATTACTCTTGGCAACATTTCAAGACTTAGAGCCACTTAATTTACCAATATTAAGCCAACTAAACTCTGCGTCCTTCGAAGTAACAGTTGTTTCAATAAAGGAATTTGCTACTTTTCGGGAAATATTTGGCGATTTATTTTTATAGTCGGATTGAGGATTAATATATTTCAGACTTCTATCGTAATTCTCTTTTCTATGGTCCAAATCTCGATGTCTACAGTATTTCTTAAAATGTCCTATTTCACCACAATAGAAACATTCACGTTCAGATCTAAATTTCTTCACAATACTTTGCGAATTCCATTTCTCATTAAAATGTTCTTTCTGGCGATTCTTTTGTTATTAATGTTCTTTTGTTATTACGCGGAAAATCTTATGATTCATACTGAAAATTGGCAATGAGATTTTCTTTAAAGTAATAATAATAATCATCATAACTTTCTGGCCTTTCAGCAGGAATAAGCTGTAAAGCACACGAAAACCAAAGATCAAAATTCACCCTGAATTTCTTCGCTTTCTGTTCAAAGAGCTCGAAGTACCGTCGATTTCCACACTTTTTGGCGTCAATTTTAAACATCTCTATCATTAATCTTTTCTTAAGTAGGAAATCCATAATAACAATAATATTTTTCACCAAATCTTCTCTTAAAACTTAGCAAAACATTTCTAGAACGGATCCCGACGCTGCCACCAATTAAATATAGATGTAACGTATCATAGGCTATATAAATAACGGCTCAGTGTTTTTTTAATTTTTTATAAAAAAAAACTTTATTTAAAAAAAACAAACAAAAAAAATTAACAAATATGAAGTACCCGTAACGGAATAGTAAAATTATAATAAAACAACTAGAAAACCTCGTAACGGGATATAAGGAAACTCAAATTCCAAAAAAAAAAAAAAAAAAAAAACTAATCTAAAGAAAACCAACAACTCAGTCGTTCTAAAAATTGATTTCTAATTTTGTCTGCTTTTATTTTTTAAATTTCCGTTCATATGTTTATTTTATTTTATTTATGCTTTTGCCTGCCCGTTATTTTTAAATATTTTTACTTTTATTCATTCTTTTGATAGCCAATTTTTTAAAAATATTTTTAGACGTTATAGCGTTTATTTCTAACTGAAGTTAAAGTTCATTAAAAAAGTTTTTTCATTTTTAACTTTAAAATTTTGATATTGTCAAAAAAAGGGTTTTTCACTTAATTATTAAACTTATTAATTATTAAACTTATTAATTATTAAACTTATTAATTATTAAACTTATTAATTATTAAACTTATTAATTATTAAACTTATTAATTATTAAACTTATTTATTAAACTTAATTATAAAACTTATTATTAGTTTAAGTAATAAAACAAATTTTATCAAAAATAACAACGTAGAATTTTTTCTACAGGTTTATAAAGAGATTACAAATGAATTCAATTCGCGATCGCAACGAACTATAGGGGGCGTTGTTGTATGTGCCGAATCCCTGCGATTTCTATATGAACAGTTATTCAGTTACTCTAGAGACGTCTTTAGTGTAGCGTGTAGCATTGCAACGTTCCTTCTTTATTGTGGCTAATTAAATTTAAAAAAGAAAAATTTTTGATATTCTTTCTTATGCAAACGAAAACAAAATGGTATCTCTTTTTTTTTAGAGAAATAACATCCAAAACACATCAGAAAAATATTTGTACATAAACAGAAAAAAATGTGTATATTCTTATAAGAGTTAAAACCTAATGCCCGAGAAATAATTTTACTAAATTTAATGATACAACATGAATGACCTACTTAAACTTTACATTCCATAGTTTTAAGAATAATATTACTTCAAAAATTAAAATGAACAAAAAGTATACATAAGCCTCATAACTTTATGAAATTTAATTTTGCAAAAAAAGTTTTTTGACAACAATTTTTTATCAAAAAATTTCAAGTTTCAATCAAAGTCATTATTTAGAAACTAAAAAACGTAAAATAAAGAATGCTGACGAAATAAAAACAAAAAAACAATTCTTTTTTGTCGCCATTTTTTAGTGCAACGAAAATTCATCTTTGGGGTTAGCCGAAAAACAAAACAATTTTATTTTTTCAGGAGCGAAATATTTTACCGAAAAAACGAAAATGTACTGATTTCCACGACACGAAACTTTATCTTGGTAAGCGCACGTTTTGGAAATGTTATTTCATTTGGAATCTTATTTATCAGAGTTCATATGGCGATATTATTGTTTTGAATCTATGCTAAACTCTATATCAGCCCATTTTCAACCGAAATCCGATTGACTACTTTGATTTTAAATAAAGTGTTTTATTTTATGATTTGTTGCAAAAATTTTAAGTGTAGATTGGCGGCACTTAAAAATCGCCAAAACTGTAGCGGCGGTGGCGTTAATACGTAAGTACCGAATTTTTATTCCATACTTTTCTGAATCATATTACTTCAAACATTAGAATATACAAGAAGTATACATAAACACATAATGCTATACCATTTAATTTTTCTAAAAAAGTATTTTTACAACAATTTTTATCAAAATCTTATGAACTAAAAAACGTAAAATAAAGAATTCTTAGGATAAAAAACGATTTTAAAAATTCTTTATACTGAAATAAAAACTTTCATGTTTCTTTTTTTTTATTCTTATAGTTCTTAATCAGACGTAAAAAACCATTCTGTAGAGAACTATCATCAAATAAGAAAAAAAAATATTTACAAGCAAATTTTTTATTATAAAAATCATAACACTCACCTGTTTTATAAATCCGCAGAATTCCAAATGAAATGGTCTTCGTTTGAAAATTTTATTTTCAAATAATATATGCATAGATTATCCCTTCCTTACTTTTAGATAACATACCACACATCAAAATTTTATAATTGTAAGATCTCGATAAGAATTTGAATATGTAGTTTGAAAACAGAATAGCTGAATTCTAGTTGAAATTATTCTTTCAAAACTAAAAAATACTTACCAAAGAAAACGATAAAAAAATTATTAATAATCAGAACAAATGAAACTATTTCAAGTAGTTCGGATGATTCTTTATTGTTGTTTTCCGAATTATATAGATACAGAAATATATACTATTCTATAAAGAAAAAGAATATTCTATAACTATTACAGTTCTGAATTCACTTAATTCATTGGAATGACGAAAGCAATGTTGACTTCCTTTTAATTTGTAATGAATTGAAGACAGAAAAAATTATTTTACCGTAATTCACACATCTGTAACAGCAAGTAATCATGAAATAGGAAGTTATGTTGTTGGTAATAGAAAGGTAAAAATTATTGAGAAATTGTTCTTCAAATGCTTGGCGTGTTCTGCTTCGATGTTTGGCATATTCTGGTTAGTTTTTTCAAGAAGTTCTACCTTTCCCTTAGGGAATTTTTGCTTCCTATTTGCTGCTAAGAAAATGGCGTCCGTCATTGCCAATGGTTATGTGGGAACTAATGCCCGATATTTACAGTCTCCCGCTAGATGGCGTACTCGAGTGTTGCGATTGCGAATTCTTCTTATAAGTTGGTTTATTTTTATTAAATATTCTACGAAACACAATAATAAACAATATACGTCACATTTCAAAATTTTTTTAGGGTGATTTTTAGCTAACAAAACGCGTATAAATATATAATATAGAGAGAGTTTAAATATTAAATCAAAGTAACAAAATCAATTAAATTTTAAAACTATGGTTTTACATTACTTCTTCGGTCATTTTTTATATTGTCCACAACACATTTTATACAGCCTTTTAACTTTTTCATAAATTTGTCAGGATGGAATAGTGTAATTTATTCTTTGAAGTCATTGATAAAATGTAATCGACAAGGATGTGATTCGAACCCACGCGGGCAGAGCCCAATGGATTAGCAGTTCATCGCCTTAACCACTCGGCCACCTCGTCGTGATTCAAGAAAAATGTGTTATCACGATATTTACAAATTTGAATTATTTATATCTCGGTGTCATCACGCTGCAGTTTCAAAATATTATTTTCCCATTTAATACCAAATTAAATTTAATTTTGTTTTTACATTACTTCTTCAATCTTTTTATATTATCCACAACTTATTTTATACAGCCTTATAGTTTTTCCATAAATTTGCCGGGATGGAATAGTGTAAATTATTCTTTGATGTAATTGGTAAAATGTAACCGACGAGGACGGGATTCGAACCCACGCGGGCAGAGCCCAATGGATTAGCAGTCCATCGCCTTATCCACTCGGCCACCTCGTCGTAATTCAAAACAAAAGTGTTATCACGATATTTACAAATTTGAATTATTTATATCTCGGTGTCATCACGCTGCTGCCTCAAAATACTATTTTTTCTTTCATCACCCAATTAAATCTTTTCCTTACTTTATTTCTTCAGTCATTTTTATATTGTCCACAACACACTTTATACAATCTTTTAGATTTTTCAAAAAGTTTGTCGGGATGGAATAGTGTAATTTATTCTTTGATGTAATTGGTAAAATGTACCCGACGAGGATGGGATTCGAACCCACGCGGGCATAGCCCAATGGATTAGCAGTCCATCGCCTTAACTATCGGCCACCTCGTCGTAATTCAAGAAAAATGTGTTATCACGATATTTACAAATTTGAACTATTTATATCTCGGAGTCATCACGTTGCAGTCTCAAAATATTATTTTTCCTTTTATCTCCCAATTAAATTTTTGCCTTACTTTATTTCTTCAGTCTTTTTTATATTGTCCACAACACATTTTACACAGTCTTTTAGATTTTTCAAAAAGTTTGTCGGGATGGAATGGTGTAATTTATTCTTTGATGTAATTGGTAAAATGTAACCGACGAGGATGGGATTCGAAACCACGCGGGCAGAGCCCAATGGATTAGCAGTCCATCGCCTTAACCACTCCGCCACCTCGTCGTAATTCAAGAAAATTGTGTTATCAAGATATTTTCAAATTTGAATTATTTATATCTCGGTGTAATCACGCTGCAGTCTCAAAAAATTATTTTCAACTTTAAAATTTTGATATTGTCAAAAAAAGGGTTTTTCACTTAATTATTAAACTTTTTAATTCTTAAACTTATTAATTATTAAACTTATTAATTATTAAACTTATTTATTCAACTTAATTATAAAACTTATTATTAGTTTAGGTAATAAAACAAATTTTATCAAAAATATCAACGTAGAATTTTTTCTACAGGTTTATAAAGAGATTACAAATGAATTCAATTCTTCTTATAAGTTGGTTTATTTTTATTAAATATTCTACGAAACACAATAATAAACAATATACGTCACATTTCAAAATTTTTTTAGGGTGATTTTTAGATAACAAAACGCGTATAAATATATAATATAGAGAGAGTTTAAATATTAAATCATAGTAGCAAAATCAATTAAATTTTAAAACTATGGTTTTACATTACTTCTTCGGTCATTTTTTATATTGTCCACAACACATTTTATACAGCCTTTTAACTTTTTCATAAATTTGCCAGGATGGAATAGTGTAATTTATTCTTTGAAGTCATTGATAAAATGTAATCGACAAGGATCACGCTGCAGTCTCAAAATTTCCTTCTATCACCCAATTAAATTTTTGCCTTACTTTATTTCTTCAGTCTTTTTTATATTGTCCACAACACATTTTATACAGTCTTTTAGACTTTTCAAAAAGTTTGTCGGGGTGGAATAGTGTAATTTATTCTTTGGTGTAATTGGTAAAATGTAACCGACGAGGACGGGATTCGAACCCACGCGGGCAGAGCCCAATGGATTAGCAGTCCATCGCCTTAACCACTCGGCCACCTCGTCGTAATTTAAGAAAAATGTGTTATCACGATATTTACAAATTTGAATTATTTATATCTCGGTGTCATCACGCTGCAGTTTCAAAATATTATTTTCTCATTTAATACCCAATTAAATTTAATTTTGTTTTTACATTACTTCTTCAATCTTTTTA